>CM050908.1:4930000-5370000 GCA_027726005.1 Juncus effusus | reverse complement strand
AAGAATCAGAATAATATAACATTGCCATCATATTTCACAATAACCATGAGGAGGAAATGCAAAATTAAGGAAAAAAAAAAGTTTTAGAAAAGAATATTTCTCCCTCATTAATTAGTCGATCTAAATAGATTTTACAAATTTAGAATCTCCATAAATCAAGATTTTTTAAACCAAACATGATAATAGTACATGCCTTGAAATTAGATTTCTTGAATAGGATTCCTTAGAATCCATGTATTCCAAGATATCCTTCAATACTCGAACCAAACGGCCCTTAAAGCGTGTGAAAAAATCGAGAATGAAATTAGATCAAACTGTTTGACCCTGTATGATTGGAGAACTGAGATTGAATCCAGTTTAAAAAAGTTGAATGTATTAAGTATTTTTTGATGGGCATGGAAGATGCGCCCTATAAAATTATTTGTTTTTCTGTGTGGACAATTCACTTTTTCTAATCAAACCTGAGTCGAAGAAAGTAAAAAAGTTGAAATTTCTCCTAAATGCCTTCACAAAGCATCGGTATTAGAAATCAATTTCGAAAAATTGGAATTCTCACTTATTCATGTGGAAAATGGATATATTCAAGATATTGCAAGTGTGATCTGAAGTGTTCTCATATTTTGTTGTCTATAACCTATCAAGGGATGCCTCTTAGAGGTGGCAAATGAGCAGGTTTGGTCGGGTTTAGGTCAGGTCATTCGGGTTACAAGTCCTTCGGATCTCGGGTCATTCTGGTCTCGGGTTATTCTGGTTTCGGGCCGTCCGTGTCTCAGGCGTTCAGGTCGGGCTATCGGGTGCCAGGTCATTCAGGTCTCAGATCATTCGGGTTACGAGTCAATTGAGTTGCGGTCATTCGGATCTAAGCTTTGGGGTAATTCGGGTCTGTTTTCAGACTAGTTACGGGTCATTCGGTTCTAAATTTCAGATAATTTCGGTCTATGTTCAATTTAGTTATGGGTCATTCGGATCTAAGTTTCGGATAATTGATATCAAAGTTTGCAAGTTATAGTTCGTATGATACTATCTCAAAGTTTAAATAAGTGCACTTGAGCTCGATTAGTCTCAATTAATCCTTAGTTACACAACTGAGCTCAATTTAGCAATTTAGTCCAATTGTGCCTCAGTCATACCCCATATACTAAGATTTAGGTACCATCAATTAAGCAATTAAAATTATTAAAACAAGACTAGGGAACTTGGTGAAATTCAAAAGGCTAATATCAAGTTGTTTCTCAATTAAATTTTTCCTTAATTTACTAATTTGTTGATTTTTCATTCCATCTCATTTATCTCAAAGAGGAATATATATAATATGAATTGTTTGATGCTTACATGTCATTAGCCATTTAGCCTCCTCCAATTTTTAAATAAGATTGGTATTTATGATTTAATACAGAACTGTAAAATCGTAATACTTTAGCTACAAAAAGAGGTCATGCAAAATTTGAAAAGAGGTGTGTTTATGATTTAATGCGCCCTATAAATATCAAAAGAGGTGTGTTTAAATGGAATTTGAATTTGTTACCTGTTAATTTACATAAAATCGAGCAAATGGTCATGCAAAATTGGCACGGCTCAAAAAATTAACATCCCATTAACATTTTCTTGGTACAAAAAGTATAAATTAATTTTTTGCGCAAAAAAGTAATTATAAAAGAAAAGAAATTCATATCCCAGTCTGGAATTCATTATCTACTTTAGCTACACGGAATGGGATGGTAGAAAAGTAATGAAATAATTAATAAAAATAATCTAAAATAAATAACCTAAATAAGCCCCAATCAACCATAAACCCTCGTTTGAAAAGAAAACACTACAAAAAAAAAATACATAAAAATCTTTCCTTCCCCAAAATTTCTAACAAGAGCATAACCCCATTCTCAAAGCAATCAAACCTTTCCTTATCCCTCCCAATTAATTTACAAAAATCATCAACATATTTTTTTCACCAATAATCATTACAAGTACAAACCCCATTCTTAAAACAATGAAACCGCTTCGCGTCCCTCGCCGTAATCTCCCTCCCGACAATCGTCGAAATGAGCTTCAACGCATTGTGGCAATCCCCACAACACCTCAAGTTCTTGATTATCCTAATCGGGGCTCTCGGGGGGCTCGTCATGAATGCGTACGCGGCCGCGAGTCTCTCGCTATGCGCCAACAAAGCCTCTTCTTTCGACTCTTGATCTATATCGTGTAGCACGAATCGGGTATCGGGTATGTGGCCCATTTCCTTCATTTGGGATGATAATTGTCTTAGTAAAGCATAGATTTTGTCTGATTCGGGATCCGAGCGATCCCCGGCCCGATACTCGCGGGCCGTGGTGTGGCCTAGTAATCCGGTGCCGGTTTTCTTTTGTTTGGCTTTTTCTCTTTCGAGGTCTAGTGGGTTGATTGGTATAAACCCTAATTTGGATTTCTCGTCGAGTTTGGAAGGGTCTAGGGTTTCGATAATGGATATGCATCTTTTTCCGAGATCTACGTGTCCATTGAGGATTGAAAGACGCATTAGGGTTTCCCAAATTTCCATCGAGGGTTCTAGAGACATTTGTTCGATGAATTCTAGGGCTTCTTCTAAGTACCCGGCTTGACCTAACATGTCGACTATCGAGTTGTAAGTTTGCATCGTAGGGGCGATTTTGTAATTCTCCTCCATTGATTTCAAATGTAGCATGCCCTCATTTACATCCCCTACGACCCCGCATGAAAAGAAGGCACAAGAAAATATTCCATCGTCTAGGGGCAAATCGGTCTTTTTGAGTCGGTAGAAAAGGTCTAAAGCTTCTTCTCCTTGCCCCTTTTTGGCCAAGCCAAGAATCATGGTTTCCCAAGAAGTTAGGTTTCTTTGAGGCATTTCATCGAACAACTTTTGTGCATCATCTATGGAATCGCATTTAATGTACATATCTAATATTTTGTTATTCAAACTTACGGTTAGTTCACCGTTGGTAATATTTTTGCATATTTGATTGTGGATTATTTTCGCGCTTTCAAGATCGGAAGCGTCTCCACACGCTTTTATTAAACGGTTATAATTTTGAATCCCAATTTCAATTTTATTTTCCTCCAACAAAACCAACACTTGAATTGCATCTTTTATCTTCCCTTCATTACATAATTCCATCAATTCTTCAATTGTAACCCTATTTTTCGGACTTGCATCATTTTGTCGGTAATATACACCAGAATTTTCATTGAACTCACTTGAATTATATCCATACTGCGCATAATTGGAATTACCATTATTTGCACCTTGGTTAAATTGATCAAAATGTGGAACTTGATAAGGAAGGCCTTGATTATACGTGTTATTTTGATAGTAACCTTGCTGGTTTGTGTTATTCTGTCCATAAATTGCAGCTTCATTTGAATCATGAGAGAATTCAGGATCGATTCTCTCCCATGAAGAATTGGTAGCGGTACGAACCAGTACCAATTTCTTAAAATACCTACAGGTTTAAAAGTGAGCGATCAGTTAGATAATAAAGAATCATCATTTTGACAAGAAATGCATATTAGTACGACGAAAAAGAGTAATTGTTAATCAACACCTATAAAATACACAAAAAAATAGGCCTATAAATAACAAATAAATAGATAAACAGACAAATAAATAAATTAAACAAACACTAATTTCACGTTGGAAATTACCAATTTCACAGACCACTGAAAACATAAAACTAAAAATAAAAACAAACAAAAGGAATTGATACCTCGCTGGAAACCTAAGAGACCTTCTAGCCGCAAAGAGAGCAGCCATGGCGTCGCTCCTCTCGTCCTTCTATCGCCTGACAAAATCCTCTTCGCCTTCTTTCTAGTTTAAATAGGGCGAACTGGGACGGTATTTCCGGCGAAGATCGCCGGGGATGGACGGAGGGGTTTTGGGTTTTGCACACGGGAGGCAGAGAAGCTAGTATAGAGAGTGGGCGGCGTGTTTCGATTGAGTTTGAGTCTGGTGTTTAGATTTGGACTCGTTTTCGTGAGCCGACGCAATTTCGCGTCCAACCCTGTAAAATATCATACTATCATACAGGGACCTGCTGCTATAGCATGATGACACACTGTAGCACGACAGGTTCCAATAACAGTATATATAATTTATTTTTTAATAACAATATATACATAACAATATATATAATTTATTTTCTAATAACAGCATATATATAAAAAATGGGAAAATAGTATATAAAAGTTAAAAAAAAAAAGAAATACACAAAGAATAAATAACAGTATATTAAATGGCAAAACAGTATATAAAATGAGAAAACAGTATATAAAATGAAAAATAACAGTATATCTACAGTGCGTCGTGCTACAGTCATACTACGTTGCGTCGTGTTTGCACATTTCCCTATCATATATACCTAGGGGTGGCAACGGTTCGAATTCGATTCAGATAGTGTTCGTACCATATTTGTATCCATATTTTTTTCGGATCTGGATATAGATACGGCTCTATCCGGTTTCAGATACTGTTTGGATATTATATGGATCCGGATATGGTTCGGGTTTGTCGGATATGAATACGAATCCGGATGTTTTTTGTTATTAAAATAGTATAAATATATTGTATAACTATTATGATTTATAATATTATTAGTAAATTTTTTATATTCCATAAAAATATGTTGAGTTTTGTATATTGTATAATTTTATTACTAGAAAAAAATTATAAATAGTGTGTCACAATTATATCAAAATCAAAGTATGATTTCGAAAACGAAATAATTATCCAGATCACGGTAATATCCGGATCCGGTCCGGGTACGGGCCAAATATTTAAAGTCTCATATCCGGATCCGGATCCGGAAAAATGGACCTGTCCGGATACGAATCTGAGCGGATCCGAATATTTTCGGATTTAGATATATTTTAAATACTGAAATAGTTTGGTTCGGATATTAGCCCGAAACTTTGCCACCCCCCTATACATACCCCCTTCAAAATGAGAGATGATACGAGTGATAAATTCCAAGAGTGTTCATCAAAATAAATTATTGAAATGATGGAATAGTAAAGTAAATTAATATTTTTTATTGAAGAGAGAGAGTGTGTGTGTGAGAGAGAGAGAGATGAGTTTATTCCGCTATAACTGTCTTTCCCATCTTCAACATAGAATGGTTTTTTTATCCTTAATCCATTTTATTTCGTATTTTTCAATTCATGTTCAGCGAAATAAAACTTTTTATTCCAGCCCCTACCCAACGGGCACATCATGTATAAGTATAACCCTATAAAACATGAATAACATCATGTACCAACGTTCTATTTATATTTGAGAAATTCCACGGTAGTCTCCATCTTTATGATAGACGAACCTATTAAAGTTCTGCATTTCAATTGGACTGTACTTATTAAAATTGAATTAACATATAGTACAAAATTTTTCCTTTTCTTAAATAAATGAGGAAGGGTAAATTTATAGTTTCACCGTGTTGATTCTTTCCTTCTTTATTTTTCTATTCCATCGTTCATCTCCTTCTCCAGTACACAATAACTCTCCTCCCCTTTTAATGTTTTAAATGTGGGAAGTCATATTATGTTGGATTATGTTGGAAATCTTGCTGACTAACGAGAGATGACTAGACGGAGACTAGTCGATGACAATTTTGTCAACGTCAGATTTGACTTTCAAACATCTTTTATCCAAATAAATATAAACATTAATTACAAACATTAATTACAAGAAGTACATTGGAGCAATGGAAGCATTAATTACAAGAAGTACAATGAAAACCGAATTAACGGTTCTTGACACAACATGCATAGAAGACGGATGGCTTAGGAATTTACTTAATAAAATTTCAATTGTGTCAAAACTAATATCATCAATTCTATGAATTGTGATTCAAAAATAGATATTGATCTGATCAATTATGAAACTAGAAATCCTAAAATGAACATGCATATATGTTCGATATAAAACTGTACAAAAAATTAATAAAAATTTAATATCACTAAATTTCATAAGATCAGAGAAAAATATTGCCGATCAATTAACAAAAGGTCTTTCAAATTTGATTCGATTCTGCTCCAATCAATAATATATAGTTCTTTTAATAGATTATTTTATTTCCAACAAATGGGTGATGTGAATGATGAGAGTCATATGTCAGAAATTCTATATATTTATCATAACGATAAAATAATTTAAAAATATTAAATTGTTTATTTTATAAATTTGAATGTTGTTTCTCTTCTAATAATTTAAATTGGCATTTTTTTTTACTAAAACTATGTGATGATTATTAAATAATGTTATTATGTATTTTGTCTAATCTATATTTTTGCAACCAAAAAGTTTCATGTTATTATCACTTTTAGGTAAGTGAAAAAAATTATGTAATTATCACTAATTTTTATTAAAATCCGTCACTAACTATATTTATAAAGGATAAAAATTAATAAATATATGATTTAATTTTCCTCTAATTAAATTCATTTCACTTGCGCTTTAAGCCAGTCTTTTGTATGGACAATATTGTGATTATGTTGAATAATGTGGAAGATTATTCTATTTATGTTAATGCATATGTCTTCATTTCTAAAGAATTCAGCTTTGTTAATCCAGCCTACGAGTTGCGCCAGATTTCTGCCCTTCTGACAATTTCCTTTTTTTTTTATTTGTTAGCTAGTGCGTGAAACTTGACTTATCACAGAACATTTCATGTCTGTAGTGCTATGGGAAACATGAAGGCGTGGTCTCAGATTTCAACTTGTTTATAAAAATATTCATGCTAGTAACATTTTAAAAAAAATTAACCAAAGTAATTAATTAAGATACCTGAATAGCCGAATGGAGACCTGACCCTACATGTTTGATGTTTATACCTTCCAGACCCCTATAAATAAGAGCAAAATGAACCTCTTTTCCATAAACCACCCCTTGACCAGCAAAGACATGGCTTGCACTCATTTCTCCATGGTTTTAATCCTCTTACTGTCTGGTACAACTTATCATTTCTATTCTTCTTTCCTTGTTTGCTCACAAATGCCCCTCATTTAAAACGCCAGTAAATTTTCTTCATTAATAATAAAACATTTGATTGCATGAGGTTACAATAAAATCAAGATTATAAAACATACAACATTAAAAGTAAGACCTACAAATTAACAACATGCATGCAAACAACTAGAACTTGAGACCTCATTCTTTTGTGATGATATTTTGGCAGGAATGTTTGCATCTGAACAACTTGGAGCTGATGCAAAATGCCCGTCGTATTGTGCGGATATTAGTTTCATGACATGTCCAGAAACCGGCGACCAGCAACTCCCTGCGAGGTGCAACTGTTGCGTCACAGTGGGTTCCAAGGGCTGCACTCTACACTACCATGATGGGGCGACACCCACAAAATGTTGTTAAGCAACTCCATTGGAGAGATTATTATTATTATGTATGATCTTGTGCTTGCATAAATAATCAGCCATTTCAAGTGGCTCGTACCGGGGCCGCTTTTTACCTTCGTTTAGTAGTAATTAAGTTTGATACTTGTATTAGTAAGCTGCTGTACTATGTGGCTGGAAGAATAAAAAAGGCACAACTGTGTGAGATTTGTGTTTAAATATAATCTGATGCTTGTTTCAAAATAATATACTCTGAGATATGAATTGAAATCTCGAATTACATGATAATGCGACATTTCTTTCCACATGACATGAACCAACATTTGAAAAAACGGGTCGGGTTTAACATGAACCCGGAATCTTTTTCTTGTAACTCAAGATGTGAAATCCCGTTTTATATATATATATATATATATATATATATATATATATATATATATATATTTTAAAATTATGAAGAGCTTGAGTGTCTCTCAGGTAAATCTATAAATAAAACATGACAAACAAAAGCGGTATTCTCACAAAGTCCATACCTCAAAAATTAATACAGACATAGAATAATTGAGAAATTATTATACTTCAGACATATTAAGAGAGCTAAACGTCAGAATGATGTCACAAGAGGTGGCCGTTTTCTCCTTATTTTCTCTTCTTTGCGGAGCTCTCCTCATCTCCGTTATGTCTTTTTGTTGTCGATTATGTCTCACTGCGGTTACATTTCTGCCAACTCATGAACTCGTCTATCGCACTCCATAGAACGGTACGAGTGTTTTGGTATTAATCCCGGTTTATATATAACTGAGATTGTTTTCATAAATCCTATAACTCAAAAAATCATTTCATCTAACTCCAGATCAATTTTCATATAAACAACATTTCTTCCGCATTATTGATTTAAATAACATACAGTCAGAATTATTATTTTAATTTACTCGAAGTCATCCGTGCCTATCCATATACTTGCAAAAAAAAAATGGAAAAGAATTCTCCTTTTAAAAAAGGTATTTGATTTGCATCCAACAATCGCCTATTTTTATTTAAAAAGATTTCAACCCAAATTTATACGATATGGTAACTTTATATATTATTTTATTATTTTATTAAATATATAAAATACTAAAATAATTTGATGTAGGAGATACTAAAATTTTGTTATTATAGAAATATATTAATGCTAAATATTTTTGTTTTTTTTATTGTTCGTTATATTGTTATGTGTTTTAATCTTGTTTTATTGCTTTTATATTTACGATCATAAACTTTAAGAATATATGTAAACATTAGATATATTTAATGCGAATAAGAAAATTATATGTAAATTATCTATTATTATTTAAGAATGAAATATTATGATACACAGTATTCTAGAAATCGCTAGGCGGTTGCCAGGCTCTAGGGCAGCAACTAGCGCCTAGGGCGTCTAGTCGGCGCCTAGGCGTTTTAGGATCGTAATAGAAGTTTTCTCATTAATATACACACATATAAAATAAAGATATGAAATTTAGGAAATTTGGGACAAAAATTATTGGAATTAGGTGGGAAAATTGGAATTAATTGGAAAAATTGTGATCTAGGCGGACAAATCGGGATCTAGGCGGAAAAATCGGTAGCCATGCGGAAACAATCAGCACCCAGGTGGCCAGGAATCAGGTGGAATTAATCAGTAAAATTAAAAATTAATCGGAAAAATCGCTAATAAAACTGAAAAATTGCTAATTAATCGGAAAAATCGGAAATTAGACAGTTCTAGGCGACAAATCCGATTTTTTGGGCCGATTTGACCAAAATTCCTCGGTGGAGGGGCGATTAGCGCCTAGGCGGCTGCCTAGGTGTGATTTTTAGAACAATGATGATACATCAAGTGACATATCTGATATGATATCTGAGTATTCGATATGATATAGTATCACAAACATATAACCAGCCAATTGTTCACTTACAATATCAGTTTTTTCATAGTCTGCCAACTAAATATGTTTAATCATTAAGTTCACAAAATTAGTTAATATGGTAATTAAGTTTGTCTATAGACTATACATAACATAAAACTTTGTAAACTACGATTCTAGTTGAAAATAAGAGCATACTAAAATATTGTTATTCTTTGTAAATTGTTTGTTATCATTACAAAATTATTTGTGTTGTTCAAAATCAGGGTATCTTTAGTACATGACTCCAGTCTAGGGCTGTCAACGAGCCGAGCCGAGCCAAGACAGGTCCAGCTCGAGCTCGGCTCGGCTCGATTACAATGTACGTTTCGAGCTAAATTCGTTAGCTCGAGCTCGGCTCGTCCCAATTCGAGCTAGCTCGGCTCAGCTCGGCTCGGCTAGCTCGATTAAGACCACAAACGAGAGAAAGAAATGGCGGCGGAAGGTAGAGGCAGCGGCGGGAGGAGAAGAAACTGCCGGAGGAGAAGAGACGGCGGAGGATCCACTGTCGGAGCTCCGTCCGGCGTGGAGTCGTGCGGCGTTGAGTCAGGTCGTCTGTTTCACTCTCCACAGAGGTTTCGTGGGGACGAGGAGAAAGTGAAAGAGATGAGGATTTTGGGTCTAAGGATTCATTATTTTGGGCCAGATTTTAATTAATTAAATAATTGTTGGATTAGATTTTAATTAGTTAAAGAAGTTATGGGCATTTATTATTCTGGGCTGGAGCAGTGGGTCGGGCTAATCGAGCCACGAGCTGAGCCGAGCCGAGCTGGGCCAAGCTCGAGCTCGGCTCGGTTCAGTTTCGAGTTGTTTCGAACGAGCTTTTTCGAGCTTTTAACGAATGAGTTCGAGCGAGCTACCGAGCTACGAGCTTTTTTGCCAGCCCTAATATGACATGCAAATAGATGGGGCTGAGGCTTTGGCCCAAAAACGGCCCATCATCTTATGTGTTTTTAATTTTTATGAAAAAACTTATCTACATATTTATTGCCGAAAACTCTTGGAATAAAATGAAATAAACATTCTTCCATTCTTCCACTCTTCCGCTATTTCACTTTTTGCCGAACGTCACCCAAGAGTCTTAATAGACTTTTGAGCTCCTTCAAATACATGGGCAGATCTAAGAGGGGCTGGGGGAGGCCCGGCCTCCCTATAAAGTCAAAAATCATATATATCACTATTTGTTGGTTATACAACCCCACCCACACTGACACTTTAGGGAAATTAATTAGAGCTTTTTTTCCCACTTGCCTACTACACTTCGTACCATGTGTTTCTCAGATTACCTGCTATTAAGCAGCTCCCGGAAAAGTCAACCTAGACCTTCCACAGCGGAAAGGCCCCCGAACAGGTCACAATATACACAGCTGCTAGGTGCCTGTGATAATATACATTCCTGATGGATTCACATCCTGGTACAAGGGACACATCAAAACACACAAACCACAAGACAAGGCAAGAATCAAACACACAACACACATATGTTCTTTTTAGCAGGGCTCATACATCCACCTTCTACTAACTATCGTAGCCACAACACATTCATACAGAAATGTAGAAACTTTTCTGAACGAACAGAGAAGTCCAATTTCTATCCATCACATTTGATCAATAAGAGAGAATTCGATTATCATGACAAGTTATTAACCGTTAGAACCTATTTTAAGGAAACAGTTGCACCATCTGATTATCCTTTCATTTTACTAGAAACGATTCACTGCTTACACAAGTATGTCATGAATTCAATGGATACCGCGCACAAACATGTTCGTATGACAATTGCCTACAATGTATGTACTTTGCAAGGAAATATGGAATTCACTTTGGGTTCTGCTATTAATGTATTCGATTTAGATGATCCAAATAGTGACTTCTTTAGTAACTTGCTTTATATGATCCAATCAAATATACCATCCAATGATTCGGTCGCAGGTGGTATAGCTGGTCTTACCATTCGAGTTTATAGTGGGGGTCAGCCATTCATAGAAAGAAAGAGACAGATCCCTACATCAGATAGCGACATCTATGTGTTTTGGAATAAGCTAATAGATAGTGATATAGAGCCATTTCCTGGTATGCCAGCTGAAAGGAAGTCCAGAAATACCAGACGGGGTTCTTTCATTTCAGATCAAATACCAAAGACTAGGCTCAATCCACCAAAAAGAGGGAGATCCGGTTTCCTTGTCGGTGATATCGAAACTCTCATCTCTAATGATAATAACAAGCAAATGCCCTATGCAGCAGGTATCATGAAGGTCACTCCAGGTGTTCCTATCCACAAGAAGAAACCCATTATTTGGACTTGGTTTAGCGAAGATTATGTCTATACCAAGAAGTTTGCTGATCGAAGTCATAGGGTCATCATTGATATGATGAATCGAATCCAATCAATCAGTATGCAGACAGGGAAACCGCAGATTGTCTACTTTCACAATTTTGCCAGATTTGATGGTATACTGATTATAAGGCATCTGGCATTTATGGATTCCAAATTCGTAATCAAACCCCTATTGAGAAATGGTGTTCTTTATGAGTTAGAAGTGTATGATATGAGAAAGAATCGCATTTGTACTTTTAGGGATTCATTATTGCTTCTCCCAAACAAGCTGAACAAACTGGCTGAAAGTTTATGCCCTGAACTAGGATGCAAAGGTGACATCGATCACTCATCTATTAATGTCAGTAATATCAAAGAGAAAAAGGATGAAGTTCTCAATTATATGAAGCAGGACATATACTTGCTAGGGGGTGTGATGCACAACGCGCAAGAGAGCTTTTGGGACGCATATGAGATTGATATAGTCACTAAGATGACCATCTCCTCATTGGCACTGACCATCTTTCGTGTTGCTTATTATGAACCGGATAAGACGCCTATTTATGTTCTCAATAGAAATCTAGATAAGTTTGTGAGAAATGGGTATTACGGTGGACACACTGATGTTTATATACCTAAGCTACCAATGGGGACTATATTATATCATTACGACGTGAACTCACTCTACCCCTTTATCATGAAGACATGCATTATGCCAATTGGAAAGCCTGAATGGGTTGGGAATATGAAAGGACAGTCCATCCAGGAGATAACCAATGAGAAATGTGGATTTGTGGAAGTATAAGTTGTCTGTCCGACAGACATGAAGAGACCCTTTCTTCCATATAAAGATTCGAAAGGTGTTATGAGCTTTCCTACTGGTCAATTTATAGGAGTTTATTATACTGAAGAATTACTTTATGCTGAAGAATTAGGCTACACCATCAAACCAATCAAAGGTGTACTATTTGATAAAGGCTACGGGCTTTTTGACTCCTTTGTGACCGATATATATGCTAAGAGACAGGAAGCAAACAAGAATGAGCTAAGTGGATTGTCCTATATATATAAGATCATTATGAATAGTCTTTATGGAAGGTTTGGAATCAACCCAGAAGCTGCAGTCACCGAAATCTGTGATGAAGAACGATATGAATACATTATACAAAAGAACAAACCGGTGATAGGTACTAAACTAAAGGAGAATTGTTATATGATCAACTATGTTGTCAATCCAGACCGTCAGGGAGCTGAATGGAATCCACCGAGGGTCGCTGCTGTTCATATCTCCGCTGCCATTACTGCTTGTGCTCGAATCCATATGTATCCATTCATATCTAGTCCTGAGTGCTTCTATACAGATACTGACTCAGTCTTCATGACCAAGAAACTCGATGACCAATATGTCTCCCAACATGAGGCAGGGAAGTTTAAGCTTGTCGATACTATTAAAGAAGCTATATTTCTTGCGAAAAAAGCTGGCTACTGGGTCAGTGAAGAGCGTGGTTTGATCATCATCTACAAAGGAGAAGGTAAAAGATTTGTCACTCAAGAATGGATGAAAGAGCAATATTACAATCTTAAGAATGTCACACAATTCACCTATGAAAAACCAATCAATTTGGATTTGAAGGAAATGATTATTCAATCCAGATCACGCAACTATAGCCTTCAAACACCTGATTTAACTGGAAGGATCCGTGTTTACAACGAACATGGTGAATGGGTTGACACTGATCCTATATATATGGATATCTCGAAAGACAAAGAGAAATACAAAAAGAATAATGAAGTTCTTTATTTACTCATCACACAGTATGAAGAAGAAATCAAGCAATTAAAGGCTGGCTATCATGAAGAATTCAAGCGATTAAAGGCAGAGAAAGAACTACTGCTGGAACAGATAGCTAAACATAAGGAAGTGCTCAAAGGACAGATAGATAAACAGAATCAAATCAAAGAAGGCAAAGGAGAGAGTGATCAAAAAGACGAACCAAGAGATCACAAAGACGAAAACATCAAGACAGAACCAGGGATGGCTGAACCTGAGAAAGAGAAAGAGAATCACCATCCTCCAACCGAAGAGAAAGCAACCAAACCGAAGAAGACACAGAGGTCGTTCAAGAAGAAACCACAGAATAAGAAAGAATGATAAGACTTGATGAAGTCAGCATCCTATCTGACCCATCACAAGGAAGAAAAAGCTGACACAACAAGCTGAGCACCCTTATCCTCCCACTCATTTAGCAGTATACTACCAGTCTTTTATCAGTATCCTACCGTACATGAAAGCTCAGCAGGACTCCCGCATCCCTCATTTCGGAATCAATCTGTTACCCGTAGAGAGCAACTAACCCTATTTCATATCCGCTGACGAGGCTTGGTATAGTACTGGTCCCAGGCTCTTGGTGAGACGCTTTCCTCTTCATTCGAAAAGGCCGAGAACCCCTTTCTATAGTCAGAGAGACAGTGTGTTTGGGCTGAGATGGCCATCGATCATCAGATCCTCACTAGTGAATGCGGAATCCCAAGTTTTATACGATATGAGTCCTTTCTATCCCACTTCTGGAGTACGAGTTGTGACCTCAACGTAGCCTCAGAGATCCGCATGGAAGAAGCTGCAGACAGATACAAGGGAGGTGTGGAACATCGAGCGCTCCTACCGAAGGGAGACATCTATCCCCGAGGGAAGGTGTGGCGCCCGACGAGGAAAGCAACTTGATTCATGTGCCATCCTCCCCGTCTTATCTCTACTCACCTTACCGAACATCCATTATCTTGTATATCAATCACGTGGTCTTGAATGAGACATGGGGATATAGCACAGATGGTTAGAGTGCTGGTCTGTCACGCCAGAAGTCGCGGGTTCGATGCCCGTTATCCCCGCACTCTACTCGCAATGGAGCTCAACACACTTCTTCATCTACTCTGACTCTTTGTCCAGGCTACTCTGTTCTGACGCTTTTGACCCTTTCTTTGAACCTTGTTTACTTGACACAACTCTCTCACTCGTCATTGGTGATAATGGTGACTTCTGATCCAATGAAATACGTCCAGCTTAGGGACTAAGGATGAATAGCATTACTATTTTGTTGACTTTCTATCAATCTGTCCTTAAACTCTTTCAAATTGTATAGATATGTCAAAACGTTCACATCAGCATGAATATTTCTGAGATAGTTCTGGTATGCTTCGACTAATAACGTGCAATGCTTATCCCAAGTTTTCTTCTTACTTGAGGGTAGCTTATTATTCATAGATTCCAGGAGTCCCTCAAATGCTTGATATAAGAGATCAGAGGAATAAGGTTTGCAATAGTTTTGATATTCTCCATATCGGTGTGTTATATTCCACATCATATTATCATATTCATTTTTCTTCATTTCATAAATATTGTGGGGATCATATTGATTTATCAACTTGTAATAAGGGCCTACATATTGATAAAAAGAAGCCGATTGATGAGATAGAGTGGATCCTGCTTTTCGATAAATGTATCTATATATAAAGGGGGAAGAAGACTGACATTGGATGGTGTCGTTATAAAGTTGTCATGGACCGTGTATATAGGTACTTTCTGACTATCACATTTTAAGACTACGTGACAAGCTATCCCTGCATCCATCTGATGTATGAAGTTGGCAAAAGTCGATCTGGAGGCTTTCCTAGTATCCCTAGTGGTGGTTGGAACATTGAGAGTCACACGATGTTTCTTTTTGCGCTTATTATCATAAATCCATACATAAATATTCTTCTTAGTCATATAATCCTGGACAGTGGTCACGTACTTATTTTGATAAAACAGTGGTTTGGCTAAGAAAGCAGAGATCCATCCTATTTCGTTCACTAAGTTCATTAAGTTGGCGATGGCAGGAAATTCCTTCTTCCAGTATTCTAGGAATTTACTAGCAAGAAGATTACACTCATTTCTTTTGATGAATTGTTCAAAGCACTTATAAATATCATTAGCAGCACTATGTGTTGTCTTTCCATAGACTAGTGGCATATAGATGGGCTTGATAAGGTCACGTGTCAGGTTATTTGCCACTATGACTGCTATAGATCTTTTGATCTCAGTATCTTTGAGAAAGAACCTTTTGAGACCTTCTAACAAAGATGAATACAAATCTTGTATCACTTCACTATTTGGATCCGTTATCAAATTGGTGCGATAAGCCAAGTCTTGATCTAACAGTAAATAACTCATAATCTGATAAGCACTTGATGATGCATCTCTAGAAATAGGCACTTTATAGATTAAATCAACTAATGATAAATCTGTCGGGTGTATAACTCGGTTGAGGATCAGCATATTGGCTATGTACTGAAATGGTTTAGAAGCATTGACTGCGTCTTTGATCAGTTTATAACCACCATCTTGATGTTCATAATCCGTTTTACGACCCAACAACATATTCATAGCAAATTTGCTTGCATCCTTTAGAGTATTGAATTTCTTGTAATGGAATCCAGTTGTGGAGGATACCACTTTTGTTAAGGCGCACAGTTTTTTCCCCTTATTAATAGAATATTTTTGAAGATTGGCCTTTCTGATTTTCTTCACTTGAGCTGTGATACGTTCACTAAAGAGTAGTAGACTTCTAGCTAGATTGGATTCGTGAAAGTGAATGAAACCACTTCTGTAAATTCTGGACCTGAAATCGATGAAGACTGGGAAGTATAAATTGAAATCCTTGAATGTGTCAGCGAGCTTGAGAATGAATGCTTCATTTCGAGCACCTTGAATACGTTTATCTAAAAGTGCTATTAAGTGGCTAAATTTGAATCTTTTCTTTTTATCTTGATCTTCTATCGCTATTCTGAGTAAATCGTAGACATTCGCTGGATTGACTTTAGCCAGGTATGGTGGCATCATGAGACCTTCTTTCACAAAGTGTTCTTGGTTATTCAATATAAAATCCAGCATCATCCTGTTGATACGAAAGGATTGATTTTGTAGAGTTGTCATAGCTTTGCATAGTTCTTTACAAGCAGTTTTATGCGGAAAGCGGATATAAAAGTGATCGTAGTCTTGACTTGTTAATAGACTATATCGACTTAATGACAATTTAGAAGAATGCATGGTTAAGTAACCTCCAGTTAGATCGGATATGTTCACCATTTTCTTGTTTTTGTCATTCTTGATCTTCCATGGGAGTGGTTTGCATAGCATAGGAAGGTTCGTTTTGACAGGTAGTATAGATACATCAAAGGTACATATGGCTGTTAGTTGTTTGTATTCAGCATAGCGACCTTTCATTTTCCTAATCGCCGGCTTATCACTAGGTGGCGTCATCGCGATAGTGGTAATAATCCCGATTTTCAGCATATATTCATAGATACGGGTTGCTAAATTGAGGTATTTCAGATAAAACTCATCTTTATTTTCATTGGGTGTCTTTGTTTTCTTGGTTGTCTTGATCTTGCTATCTTCATTCTTCTTATCCTTGGTGCTCTTTTTCGGGCTTTCTTCATTTTCCTTATCCTTTGTGTTCATTTTCTTGCTTACTCCTTTTTTCTTCTTTGTCTTATCGACTGAGTCTTCATTTTCTACTCTCTCCTTATCATCATTCTTTTAACCTGTGACAACTTTATTTACCTCTTTTGACTCATCATCCACCGTTTTCTCTTGTTCATTCTTCTTCTCTTTCATCTTCACCTTATTGATTTCTTTTCTTTGACTGACAATATAAATATGGAAAAAGATAGAATGTGCTAGTTGTTCAATCATAGTGGCAGCATTCACACCTGTAGAGGGTTTCAGAGTGTTGTAAAGTAAAGATAAAACTTGTATAATGATCCCTTCTAAGGTATAAGTGTCCATTTGATTGATGATTTCTTCTTCTTCTTCAGTGAGAGTGATTTTTTTTATCAACAATGTTTATAAGATATTCTTTACAATTTCCTCCTTCATCGATATTTTCAGGAAGCAATAACTGCAGAAGTCTACCTTTTGCCCTATGCATGGAGTTACTATCATATTTCATGGTGAGTTTTTCGAGTTCCAGTTGTAAAGATCGTAAGCTTGACTTGTCCATGGTCTTTTTCTTATTCTGTACATCTTCATGGAATTGATTCACTAATTGGAATACATGATCTTTATAAGAAGCTGAATTGGTTGGACTGTAGGCTGGGTCAAACATAGCAGGATTGTTTTTGACTTTTTTTTCTAGGAAATCATCCAGAAACAAATCATGTTCGCTACCAGTAGAAAATGATCTTTGTATTGTTGGTAAAGACTGTTGAAACAAAAAAAAGGGTAAATCCATCATGCAGGAAGGATACTGCGAAAAAAGAGAGGAGGTTCTTGTTGTCATTTTGAATCTATGATGATTTGTCTTGCCTTGTCTTGTGGTTTGTGTGTTTTGATGTGTCCCGTCCCTTGTACCAGGATGTAAATCCATCAGGAATGTATATTATCACAGGCACCTAGCAGCTGTGTATATTGTGACCTGTTCGGGGGCCTTTCCGCTGTGGAAGGTCTAGGTTGACTTTTCCGGGAGCTGCTTAATAGCAGGTAATCTGAGAAACACATGGTACGAAGTGTAGTAGGCAAGTGGGAAAAAAAGCTCTAATTAATTTCTGTCAGTGTGGGTGGGGTTGTATTTTTCCGTTGCATATCATGAATTCACTAGTGTTCAGTGCTTAATAGGACTGGGTTTGGAGGAAGACTGAGGTTTGCATCACATAATCTTCTACTTTTTGCATTTTTCTACGTTTATTTTGAAAACCGAGGAAAAAAGTTGTCTAAAGCCGGATTTGAACTCGTGTTCAATGACATTGAAAACAAATAAATAACCGCTAGGCTAAAAACTCTTTTGTGTCTTGAGTGTTCGCCCCCTAGATATAAATTTCTAACTCCGCCATTGTTCAAAAGTCTCCAGTATTTAATGATTTGTATTCCACTACTTGTGCTTTAATTATTTAGTTAATTCTTGTAACAATCAATATGGCATCTTTCTATAAATAGATAAGTTGTACTTGTAATATATGAATGAAATAATAATAATAATAATAATAGATGAATGAAAAAATCCTCTCTCCAATTTCTCTTTTTACTTTAGCTCTTATTTTATTTCATTTTATTACATGTATATATTTATTATTATTAAATATTATTTTATTACATCTATAATCTACTATTTTATATACTTTTATATTATTTTACTGCTAAACAATTTCTATTATTCTTAAATAGGATTTTGTTGCTAAATAAAATGTTAATGGACTATAAAGGTTGTAACAATCTATATGGTCAACAAACCTTTCTTTGTTTTATTTTGTTGTACGTCCTACGTGTGCATCTATGTTGCACGGACACGGACACGACGATACGGCAGTTATAAAAAAAAATAGAGGACACGATATGTTTAATATATATATATATATATATATATATATATATATATATATTATTTTTATGAATAAAATATATAATTTAATTATTGTATATACTATTTATGTCAATTTTATTTTATTTTAAAGGATTATACATAATATTTTTACCTTATAATTAGAAAGTTATACGTAATATTTTATAATTAATACAATATATATAACATTTAAAGTTGCATTTTTATACATGCATACAAGATATTTGACGTTTTACATGTTTGTGTATGAAAACTTGACACTAAATAATCAAAATTCACTTTAAATGTATAGTCCCACAATTACTGAAATAAAAAAGTGAGATGACCTAGTCTCTAAAATATGAGGATGATGAAATAATACAATAATTGCGCTAGCAGACCCAATATACGTGTCTGAGAAATGTCCTGAGAAGTGTCTGAGAAGTGTCCTGATGATTTTTAATAATAAAATATTTAACACGCCACGTGTTGTGTCGGACACGTGTCCGAGTGTCCGAGGAGCGTTGTATCCGATACGAACACGGTTAGATTTTTGAAGTGTCCGCGCAATATAGATGTGCATTAAGATTATCCCCGTCACATTAAATAATTTTCTTATCCTTGCCTTTATTACTAACCTAATGAACCGTACATGATTTTACTCCTCCTCCCTAACCGTATTCAATGGACAACCAACCTGCTTCAAATTTCCCCCTCATTACCTCCAAAAACCCAGCGCCATGGAATCACCAGCAATTTCCCACGCCAAGCTTCTGGCCTCAGACCTCCTCTCCCTCACCATGCACCCCACGTCCCCTCCTTCCTTCTCATTCCCACGCTCCAATTACCCAATCTCCCACGTCGAGGCTCTCGGCATCATCGTCGCCACCAAGTCAAACCCCGCACACCTCCTTTTCCTCATCGACGACGGGACCGGCTGCGTTCCCTGCGTGCTCTGGCTCAACCCCCGCTCTCCTCCGGACCCGGCGGACCCGGCGCCGGAGGTGGTCCGGCAGCAGGCGGAGCTGGTGAAAATGGGGGAGTTGGTGAGGGTCAGAGGGAAGGTGGGTGTGTTTAGAGGGGAGGTTCAGATTGTTCTGAGGGATTTGGTGGTGGAGACGGATCCGAATATGGAGACTTTGCATTGGTTGGATTGTGTTAGGCTGTTGAAGGATTGCTATGATAAAGAGAATTGTTAGATTTTGGCATGCACGTAATGTGTTTGTTTATTTGATTGTGTTGGTTTGGTTCGTTATTTCACTGGTGCGTTTTTTCTTTCCTTTTCTTCTCTTCAATGGTTTTTGCTTAATTTTGTTATTTATATGCTTATAATTTGCTGAATTTGTATATACATATTCTCTCTCTTCTTTAGATTTGGCTGAGTTCTTCCATTAATCAGCTGCGAGTTATTCCATGAATCTACTGATGTTTTTATTTCTATTTTAGAGGAGATTTGTCTGTATTTTCAGTAACTTAGATTGGTGTAACTCGTGACTAATTTTGCTTAATTGGAAAGAAACTAAGCGTAACTCAAGGAAATTGGAACTAATTTAAAAGAAAATTTTAATTTTGCTTAGATTGGTGTAATTTACTTAATTGATTAAGATTAAAGAGTATCTGTCATGGAACTTTTTTATTTAAATTATGTCTAATTACAGGGTGACATGAGCCATTTTGAGGATGAAATTTCCGACAAGGATCAAACACTTTGAATTAGGCTCTGGTTAAATTGGATCAAACATAAGCAAATTAGGGAAACTCAAAATTGTTTAACTTTAGTTCAATTTTTCTATTATTGTTATTTGATATCTATTGTATCTTTTGCTGTTCATACAGTGAAACATCCAAACTTATTTTATGCATCATCACTCCATCAATTTTTAAAGAAAACTCTGTTCCTTCATCCCCATTTAGGATTTATCATTTCCATAAACTTAACAAAATACGAACTAAAGTTGAGAAAAAAATTCATACAATTATTATTATAAACTCTTTTGAATCCTCTATCTACATCACCTACATGTTTTCTTTTCTCATATTGTGCTTATCTGCTCTTTTCTCCTAATTTCCATTGTCGTTCTGCCTTCTTAGCCCAAGCCTTACTAATAGAGTCTATAGGTCGACTCTGATGAACCTACCTATAATGAAAGATGTTTGATAGTAAGCTGAACTTTGACATCGTATCCGTGTCAATGCGTGGGTATGGTGATCTCCCTAAAATTTCCATTGCTACAGCAAATGAAAGAAATCAAAATAAGGGATATTATTTCACAAAAAAAGACATCAAAAATATGGTGGCATCACATTGTTTAATCAAACATAACTATTAATAATTTGAAAAAAGCTAATAGCAACTTGCATCTCAATTAAATTTTTTCTTATTCTGAATTTGGTTTTTATTACATCTCATTTAATTTGTCTCCAAAAATATGTAAATAAATGAGTTATTTAGTGCTTACATGGCATTAGTTTCCTCCAATATTTCAAAGGGTTGTGTCTTTTTTCAACTCTTCTTTTTTACGGAATTTAGTGGGCATATTATAAGTTAAAAACATCATAAAAATCATGGAAGGATCAATGAAAGTAGCCACAGACAAAAAAGTGGCAATACTTAAATAATTATCAAAATGGTTATGTTAAAATGAAGTCGCAATGTGTTACCTACTAATTCACGCAAAATCAAAATTGTTATGCAAATTAAGCATGTTGAGGAAATTCACCTGATGCCAATCCAATTTACATGTTTCTGGGGACGTCTACTTCACGGTGAAATTACATTGTCATGTCAACTACACTCCAAGGAATGTGATTGATGAGAATCATATTGCCATCGAATGAGAATATTTTTGTTAGTCACAAATTTAGATTTACAAAAATATTAATTATTTGTATTATTTTTAACTATAAAATGACTAATATGCCCTTGATAACAAATTAACTATATTTAATTATAAAATTTTAATAGCTTTGTATTACACAATTTCTAAATAAATATTATTTGCAAAATTATATGTTTATTATTATTTTATTCAATTATTATTTTTATCTGATTAAATCATGACAAGTTTGCAATAAATTAAGAAAAAGAAAAAAAATCACAACTCATTTTTAAATAATTATTCAATGAAAAAAATATAGAATTTAATTTCTAAATTTAAATATATAAATATTATTATTTTTGCTATATTTTAATTTTGTAATTAAATTATAATTAATAAAATATAAAATAATAATAATTATATGAATGTAATTAATAAGTAATGCAACAAATAAAAACATTTGGTAATAAACATGAGAATATAACATTCCCACCTTTTTTCGGTGGAAATCACTTTCTAACAAATATGATAAAATAACTTTATCATGGTAATATCATATTATCGCCACGTAAGATTTTTAAGTTATAGTAAACATGATAAAGTGATTCCTATACACTAATTTTATCAGGAAATGTTTTCCACCTCCTGTTCTTTGCCTTCTAGATATCGTCCATCCTATATTCTTTCTTTACATATATATATATATATATATATATATATATATATATATATATATATATATATATATATATATATATATATTATACCTTTATAAATAATTATTATGTTTTTTCGCATGTTCATTATACTTTTTTAAACATTATAAATTTCTGAATGATAAAATATACATTTTTATCTGTACACATTACACTTTCTATACTTTTATTATACCTTTTTAATACTCAATATACATTATTGTGTGTTTATTATACTTTCTAAGTACTGACGGTGCATATTTGGTTCTCTTTTTGTTCATATAATTAGGGAAAATTTACAAAACAAAACCTCTATCTATATCATCGTCATGTTTTTTCTCATATCGTGCTGATCGGCTTTTTCTTCCTACATTCTTTTTTTTGAATTGTTTTCTCCTACATTCAGTTGTCGTATTGGTTTATTAGAGCAAACCAAATTAATAGAGTGTACGGGTCGACTCTGATTGACCTACCTAAAATGAGAGATGTTTGATAGTAAGCTCAACTTTGACATCCGATCCATATGAAGAATGACAGACCACTTATGTCAATGCGCGGGTATGGTTATCTCCCTAAATTCTTCATTGCTACAGAAAATGAAAGAAATCAAAATAACAGAAAATTATTTCACAAAAAAGGACATTAAAATATAGTGGCATCACATTGTTTAATCAAACATAACTATTACTAATTTGATGAATTGCAAAAAGCTAAATTTGCAACTCAATTATTTTTTTTATTTTGAATTTGTTGATTTTTTTTATTGCATCTCTTTTATCTCTCCTAAAAATATATATATAAATGAATTATTTAGTGCTCACATGTCATTAGTCTTCTCCAATATTTCAAAGGGTTGTATCTTTTTCTTTCAACTCTTTTATTTATAAGGAATTTAGTGGGCATATTATAAGTTTAAAATATCACAAAAAATCATGGAAGCAAAGAAAGTATTCACAAACAAAAAATTGCTTCACTAAAATAAAAATCAAAATGGTTGTGTTGAAATGAGTCGGAATGGGTTACCTACTAATTCACACAAAATCCAAATGGTCATGCAAATTAAGCATGGTGAGGAAATCAACATGCTTGACCAAGTCCAATTTACATGTTTCTTGAGGGAAATGTTTTCCACTTCCCGTTATCTGCCTTGTATGCTGCCCATCCTATATTTTTTCTTTTTATATATCTACATACCTTTATATATATTTATTATTTTTTTCGCATGTTCATTATACTTTTTTAAACATTATAAATTTCAGAATGAAAAATTATATACTTTTATCTTTACACAATATACTATTTATATTTTGATTATACATTTTTAATATAAGTATATCTTATTGTGTGCTTATTATACTTTCTAAGTACCGACACTACATATTTGGTCTTCTTTTTGTTAATATAACTAAGAAAAATTTATAAAAAAAAGTTCTTATATTATGCAGAAATTGCAAATAGTGCCAGGATTATTGAAATTGCAATATAACATAGTATTCTTAATATATCATAATGCTTCTTATTGAATATGAAATATATTATTTTATATCAATTCAATTTATCTACATTTCAAATTGATATATTATAATTCATAACTCATAAGAATATGGACGGGTACATCAAGTCTAGGTCGGGCGGGTTCAGGCATCGAGAGAGTCGGGCGGGTCTTTCGGGTTCGGGTCATGGTTCAGGTCATATTAGCAGCTTTAGATTTATGTAGAGGTGGCAAACGGCGAGTTGGGTTAGAATCAGGTTCGGTTATTCAGGCTAAACATGTAGATGTGGCATCACATGTTCTATTCGGGTTTCGTATAGACACAAAATCAGGTCAATTTTCGGCTCGGGTCTCGGGTTTTAGCAGGTTCAAGTCGGGTCGGGTTAGGTCAATTTTATGTTTGGATCATTTTGGTTTGGGTTATTCGGATCCGAATCTGACGGGTTTGGGTAGTTTGATATTTCTAAAATATCCGGATCGGGTCTGGTCGGGCCGGGTATCGGGTGGATCAGGCGGCTCTTTCGGGTTCTTTTTTCGGGTTTCAGATCCATCGGGTCGGGTTATTTCATGTTCGATTCAAGTATTTCGGGTATCATATTGATAGTTTGTACACATTGAGGTCAATGGGTTTCTTAGTTTCGGGTTAGTTTTGGCACCTCTAGAAATTCATAAAATAATCCAAACCCGATTTGCCCGAAACATGAAGAAACTTGAATTTCACATGACCCGAATATCAAATCAACCCGAACCCGAAATAACCCGAACCCATTTAATCCGGCCGGAACAAGATCCGAATATAACTCGACCCGACCCAAAATTCACCCGACAAATTCTTGACCCGAAAAAGATTTGACCGAAACAAGATCACAAACCGACCCGACCCGATCCGTGTTGACCAAACCCGAATATGACTCGGACATAAAAAGGACCCGAACCCAAATGACCCGACCCAAATATGACCCGACCCGCCCATTTGCCACCTCTAATCTGAAGTTCTTTTTCTCTGTTGTTACTTTGGACCTCAATGAAAAACAATAATGATATAATTATTAGAAATAATGTTTATTAACCAACCAAACCCTAAGTTAAAAAGAAAAGACAACAAAAAAATGAATGTATTTAATCTTTCCTTCCCCAAAACTTCTAACAAGAGCATCATTCACAAAATGATGATTCAAACCTCTCAACTAATTGTTGAAAATTGCTGGCCAAAATTACCTAAACCTAATTCAAAACGTGTCGCTGTGCGAGATTTGTCGTCGTGCACCAGAGACAGCTCCTCATCGATTGGGGGGGGGGGGGGGGGGGGGGGAGATCGCCACTGTAGTGCTCCATTTTTCTTGCATTGATACAAGATGAAGATTCAAACTAAAATACAGTTGTTGTTGTTATTATTTAGAATTATTTAATTTAATTTAATTTCATTCATTACGTTTATTTTGAGGGTGTTTATTTTTCTTATACTAACATGCAGTCAAATCTCTAAGCTACTTTTACATATCCATCTCTCCATCTATTTTAAGAGAAAATTCTGCTCCTGATAACTCTGCACTTGATAACTCTGCAAATGATATTATGTTGCTGCAAATGATATTATGTTGCGTTCCAATGGTCAACAACTAGGCATAATTTAATGAAATGTTTGGCGCTTACATGTCATTAGCCTCCTCCAATATTTCGTATATCTTTTTCTCCAACTGTTCTAATTTTATGTAAATTAGTGGACATACTATAAGTTTAAATATTACAAAAATCACGGAAAGAAAGTAATCACAAAAAATGAAATGGCTATACTTAAATAAATATCAAATCGGTGTGTTGAAATGAACTTTGAATGTTTTACCTACTAATTCACACAAAATCTAAATGGTCATGCAAAGTGAGCATGCGGTAGGGAAATTGGCATGATGGCAAATCAATTTACATATTTTTTTTTGCATGGATGAAAACACTTCGTTCCACAATAAGTAAAAAGTAGATAATATATATACAAATAACATATAAACATTATTATTATTATTATTATTATTATTATTATTATTATTATTATTATTATTATTATTATTATTATTATTATTATTATTATTATTATTATACCCGGTCTTACTAACATTGTAGTCCAACCTCTGAAGATATTTTTGTGAATTTATCTATTTTTAGTGAAGGGACGTGATATGTCACGACGCACTGTAGCATGCCGAAATCAGGACAGTATTATTGAACTTACTAATATCGTAATAACAATATTTATAATATATATATATATATATATATATATATATATATATATATATATATATATATATATATAAACAATAAAAATAGTATATAAAAAACAAAATAATATTTTAAAACAACATATGCAGAATTTCAAAAGTAAAAAATACATAAAGAATAAAAATATTTTATAAAACAGTAAGAACAGTATATAGAAAAAAATTAGTATATTGGAAAGTAAAAAAATAGTATATTATCGTTCGTCTTGATTCGGCGTGCTACAGTGCCGTCGTGATATCAGATTTCCCTTTAGTGAAAATTCTACTCCTCCGTGCTCATCTATGAATAACAATATGTGAACTTCTGAGTTTGGTCTTTTACTCTTTGAAAGTTAATTTATTTAGATTCTTATTTATTTTAACTGAAAAATATGATATTTTGAGATTAATTTTCTCCTTTTCACTTAATTTGATTATTCATTAACACATAACAGACTAATTCCTTTAACCCTAGGGGTGGGCAAACGGTCGGTTCGGGTTGAACCGAACCGACTAACATAAAACCGACTTACCGAACCGACTCTATTATAAACCGAACCGAACCGTTTAAAATTTTGAACCGGATTAAAACCGAACCGAATAAACCGATTTGTATATCGGTTTATTCGGTTCAACCGAACCGAATTAAATAGTCAAAATAACATAACCAAATTCAACATACCTAGTTCAAATATTGTATGAGATATAGATTAAGACTAATATAAAAAATATTATATGAGATATGATATGTATTAATCGGTTTATTCGGCTTATTCGGTTTAAACCGATTAGCCCAAACACGAACCGAACCGTGAACCGTAAACCGTAAACCGATTAACCTCAAAATTTGACCCGAACCGAACCGTTTGAACCGATGAACCGAACCGTTTGAACCGAATAGCACCGGTTCGGTTCGGTTCGGTTCCCGTTTAAACCGAACCGTTTACCCACCCCTATTTAACCCAACAGTATTTGTTTCGCACATATATTCCGGCCTATAATAAACACAAACATCCAGGCCCAATTAGGCCTTCACATACATCCCAAATAAACACCACTCAGAAAAGCCTTCTTTCTTCCTTCCTTCCTTTCTCTCAGAACCTCAAATCGAATCGATGGAGCCTTCACCGAATCCCTCTCACGAACACGAGCATGGCCAAGGGCGTGGGCCCGGACTGACAGCGGGTCAGACGGAGCAGTTGAAAGTGGAGGCGCACGTGGCCGAGATCTGCCGCTGCCTGGCCGGCGTCGCTCCTCAAATCGAATCGTCGTCTCCTTCTTGACTCAAATCCTTCTTCTTTGTTTTTATTCTTTGATCATTTTGTTGAATTTGCTCAGTATTTTGTTGTTTGATTGAGCCTCTCTGAGACCTTAATGAGGCTTTTGTTGCGTGATTATGGTACTGGTGTATATTTTCGGAAATATTAACTTATGAACTGAATTTTCAGAGTTGTTACTAATTTTTGCTGATGTTTACCATTGATACTTGTGATTGTTAATTGTTTGATATTTTGCTCGGTTGAATAGTTGAACTTGGAGTTTGAAACTTTTTAACGCATTTGTAGCAAATTTAACCTATTTAATCTTGATTGCAAACCCGACCTACTTACATGTGCTTGAAATTCATGGTCACATAAAAGATTGCAACTTTACATGAATTTTTTGAACTCATTTTTCCAATTGAAAATGTGTTGCATAAAAGTTTGAAACCTATTTTTGAACTCATGTTTCCAATTCATGGTCACATAAAAGTTTGAAACTCATTTTTACAATGAAGCATTTAGCACTCTTTACATCACCAACATGTTTTCTTTTCTTATATAGTGCATATTAGGGCTTGTCTTTACATTCCGTTGACGTTCCGATTTCCATTTTCTTCTACATCCCGTTCCGAGACAGAATTGAATTAGCATGAGAGTTCTGTTGACTCGGATGAACCAATTTACAATGAGTATGAGTTTGATCATTAGCTCAACTTTGGGAGTGTATGCGATCCATATGAGTCGCAAGAGGCCACTTATGTCAATTCGCGGGTTATCCAAATCCTACATTGTTACAAATCAAAAGGATGAAATCAAAGTATGAGCAAAAGGTGTTCTAAAAATAAAAGATCAAAATATGCTTGCATCATATTGTTTAATCAAACACAAAAACTGCTAATTGGTTGAATCGTAAAAAGCTAATATCCAGTTGCATCTCTATTAAAATTTTCATAACTTTGAATTTGTTGATCTCATTTATCTCTCGAAAAAAAATATGTAAAATAAATGATTGGTGCTCACATGTCATTAGTCTCCTCCAATATTTCAAAATGCTGTATCTTTTTTCAACTCTTCTATTTTTATGGAAATTAGTAGACATATTACAAGTTTTTAAAATATGACAAATGGAATGTAAGGAATCACAAACAATGAATGACAATGCTTAAATAAATATCAAAACAGTTGTGTTGAAATGAAATTAGAACGTGTTACCTACTAATTCACACAAAATTCAAATGATCATGCTTAGTGATTAGTGAAAATGGTACGGAAAATCATATGCTAGCAAGCCAATTTACATTTTTCTTGGTACCGTTTACAATTCATTCAAATTGGGACAAAAAATATAATTTATTTTTTTCACAAAAAGGGAATAAACAAAAAGATAATTAAGTTCTAAGAAAAATAATAATGAAATAATTACAAAAAATAATGTAAACCAATAGACCTAAATAAGTAGGACCGATAACATAACACAACTCGACTTGTATATTAACCAACCAAACCCTAATTTAAAAAGAAGAGACGACAACAAAAATGAATATCTTTAATCTTTCCTTCCCCAAAACTTCTAACAAGAGCAAACCTCATTCACAAAATGATGAATCATCCCTCTCAACGAATGATAGAAAATTGATGGACAAAATTACCCAAACCCTAATTCCAAAACGAAAAAAACAATTCCCCACCAAAAAGATCTAAAATTTTCCTTCACCAATCATCATTGTAAGAGCAAACTCCATTCTCAAAATGGTTAAATCTCTTGTCATGAGTCACGTTATATGCCTCCCCACAATCTTGTTAATAAGTTTCAATGCGTCATGACAATCATTTGACTACCGAACGTCTCCTCTGACCGAATAACACAACTTTTGTCCATAATTTCTTTACTCATTTGCATATAATTTGTTGAATTTACATATACATATTCCCTTCAATTCTTTATCATTGGCACTTTTTCAAAAATTAGGATTAAAATTTGATTTGTAGAATGTTGTATAGACTAGCACTGGCGGATCTTGACAAATGAAAAATATACCAAAAATAAAAACTCAGGGGGGCAATTATATATGTAGTTTCCAATTATATACAAAATATAGTTATATGTAAAAATAAAGAGAGAAGAGAAATTGTATAAATTATATTACTGATGTTGAATTATCTTGATTTTACATGATGACACATCTACATACAAGGCCGGCCCCAGTATAGAAAAAAAAAGACCATGGTCTAGGGTCTAGAATTTTAAAGGACCTTATTTTTTTGTATTTAATGGTAATAGTAGCATTAATTTTTTAATTAGCCAATACAAATTAGAGCAATAAATCAACTAAAGGCCCATGAAAGATTAAAATTAAGTAAAGTCAATTTTAAATTCTTAGATATTCATTCCGTGTAGCCTAACAAATAAAATTAAGTCCTTAATTATTGAATAAGATTACTCATTTTCAACTTGATCTAGGGGCCCAAAATACCTGTGGCCGGCCCTGTCTACATATATAAAGAATACAATACTAAATAACAAGAAAACTAAATATTATCATCATAATGACAGAACCAAATGCTTCATCTCTTTCTATCTATAAGGCCTCACAAGATTTGATGAATAATTAGATTTTAACGTTCATATCCTTCCATGTATGGATACATGAGGATATATTAAGAATCTCCAAGTACACCCACATGACCAACTTATGTATTTGTATCTTTAACACTCCCCCTCAAGTTGGGTTCGAAAATATCGAGAGAACCCAACTTGGAGATTATCTCGTGAAATCTTGTCTTGCCTAGTGACTTTGTGAAAATGTCGGCAAGTTGGTTTTTGCTGTTGACATATGGGGTTTCGATAATCTTGGATTGCACTTTTTCTCGCACAAAGTGACAATCAACTTCTATATATTTGGTTCGTTCGTGAAAGACCGGATTCGATGCGATATGTATCGTGGCTTGGTTATCGCAAAATATTTGCATAGGCCCATTGCGAGTTATTCCTATATCCTCCAATAGGAATTTGAGCCACACTAGCTCACTTGTTGAAGCCATCGCTCTATACTCCGCTTCTGCACTCGATCTTGCTACAACGTGTTGCTTCTTGCTCTTCCACGTCACGAGATTTCCACCAACAAATGTACAGAAACCAGAGGTGGACCTTCTATCATAAGGGCTTCCTGCCCAATCTGCATCCGAATATCCGGTTATTGTCGTATGATTATTCCTTCTCATCCATATTCCTCGACCCGGTGATCCCTTGACATACCGCAAGATGCGGTTTACGGCATCCATATGACTTGTTCTTGGAGCATACATGAATTGAATAACTGCACTAATAGCAAAAGTTAAGTCAGGTCTAGTGATAGATAAATAAATCAATTTACCTACAAGTCTTTGATATTGCTCTTTATTATCTAAAAGTTCACCCTCATTTGGATCAAGTTTGCAGGTAACATCCATGCGAGTTTCAAGAGGCGTAGTACCTAATTTTCCGGTTTCCTTTAACAAATCAAGGGCATATTTTCGTTGTGACAAAAATAATCCTTTACTAGAATGCGCCACTCCTATTCCAAGAAAATATTTTAGTTTGCCTAGATCTTTAATATCAAAATTTTCTTTTAGAAATTATTTTAGTATGCAAATTTCTTTTTCATTATTACGAGATATTAAAATATCATCAACATAAATCAGGACAACCGTAGTTGAATGTAATTCTTTTTTAACAAACATTGAGAAATCTGCAGAACTTTTGAAAAAACCATATTAATTAATGTATAGCTAAGTTTAGAATACCAAGCCCTAGGTGATTGTTTTACACCATATATTGATTTTTTAAGTTTGCAAACTAGACTTTTATCATGTTGATTTGGATGTCCAGGTGGTAAATTCATGTAAACTTCTTCTTCTAAATTACCTTATAAAAAAGTATTTTTAGCATCCATTTGATATAAGGACCAATCACAATTAATAGCAACTGATAAAAGGACACGAACTTTACTCATTTTCGCGATTGGTGTAAAAGTTTCTTTATAATCAACACCATAATTTTGTATAAATCATTTAGCTACAAGTCTAGCTTTATATCTTTCTATAGAGCCATCACTATTATATTTTATTTTAAATATCCACCTACATCCTACTGCTTTTTTTCCTTTTGGTAATTCGGTAACTATCCATGTTTTATTTTCTTCTAGATATCTAGATGAAGTTATATATTTCTAAATGAGGCAAACTCTCTTGAGAGTGGCGTACAGGGCAGATGGACTGCTTTCGGCAAGTGAGGTCTGGGCAAGGCTTGGCGGGTGACAGCTAGCAATGCGAGCAAAAGTTACATTTTTCATTGAAATTTCCCACATACCCATCAAAAGTTTTATCATTTAAATAGTAATGTATCTTTTTGTGAGAGCTTGTTCACTCAACTCTGCATATGCACCAAAAGCTGAAATGATTGTTAGTTGTGTAGGTTCCACTCTGTTGCATTGCATCTCACAAGATAGATTTATAGTATGGTTAAATTTCCAGCTCTACTGTACCATGCGATTAGAGAATTTCAGGAAATAGAATCTCTGTCAGGCATTTTGTCGAACACCTCTTGTTCACAATCAAATTTTCTACTTTAACAAACATTTTGAGTGAACTATTCCTTTCTCTTTGGAATCATAAGGAAAAGCCATTTGTCGGAGTGAAGATTTTTACACCCTGATTCCGGATGTGACCGCGACACGACCTATTAGTCGTGCTAAACAACATACACAAAAAACCAATCATTCCAAAATGATTTTAAGCTCACAAATTACCCGTCCATTCCATCAAATACCTATGCCGATAAGAAAAACAAAATAAGTAGAAATCATTAGCTAATAAATTTAGCTAAGTAAGTGGTTTGGTTACGACGCAGCTTCTATATGACCATCATTTTATAAAAATAAGATTCTTTAATATATAAAATATAACATAATATATAATAAATTTAATATCAAAATAGTTTTTTTAATTTTATATATCAATCAACTTGGCCGGTTACGGGTCTTTTGAATCCGCATATTTTTCAAAAATAATATTTCACTAGCCCCCTTTCAAGCTTTTACACATTCAACTCCACTTAGAGTTTTCACACAATCACACACCAATTTTATAAAAACCAGACCAATTAACCCGTAACCATCCGCACCGACTAACGCATATGAAATTTTAATAAAAATATATTATTCCATTTTTCTTCTCAAAATATCATATGATTTTCTTATTCATACTCAATCATCAATGTCGGAAATATAATCCAAACTATTTTTCAGATAAGAATGATACTACTTTCTCGTAATTAATAAAATAAATAACTAAATTACTCTTATAACTGGATTGCGCATCTAGGTATTAAGAACTAATTAATTGAATAAATCGGAAATCATAAATAAATATTTCATAAATAATAGAATATAAGTTTAGTGCATATAGAAGTCCAATTACCTTGATGACAACACGATTGGATTGGTTAGTGGCAGAGTTGTACTTTTCGACATGAGATAATCAAGCATCGTCACAGATTTAACAAACATCATGAAAGATAAATCGGAATATGATGATGAATGGAGAATAAGTCATTGTAGATAGAAATCCATGTTGGTGGTTTGTTTCTCCCTTGCCTTTCTACATGATTGGCACACAAACTCCATGTTTATGGAAAAGAAATGATGTTGAATTCGTTCATCTTGCTGGAAGAAAGCATATGTGAAGTAATGAATGAGAAGAGGGGTGAGAGAGAGAGAGGTGAAATTATTGAGTTGCGGGCTTTAGAATGACATGAAAATGAGAATCAACAAAGCAGAACAAGACAAGGCTTTATTGTAACGAAGAAATGTCAACAACCAAAAAGGGAATTAAAGGAGGGATTAAACGGAATTAATTTCTCATATCTGAAATTAAGGTAAAATGAAACAGGTTTGCATGAAGAAATGAAGAGGTGTTATTATCATTAAATGACATGTTTTCGTTTTCTTTTTATTGAATGGAAATGCATGAAAACGGTGCAAAGGAAAATGGATAAGAGTCTAAGACATAATGAATGAAGGAATAAAATAAGTCAACTTTGCAAAAAGACCCTCAAATCTCGATATTGATAATTTAACTCTTTTTATTTATTATATATTTTTCTTATAAAAATATGGGATATAACATTCTCTCCCCCTAAAAGAAATTTCGTCCTCGAAATTTAGACAAGTTGGATAAAGCAAGAATAGACATACTATGACTACGGACTCAAAATAATAGAAAACAAAATATTTATCAGACTGTCCGAGGACCCGATCGCTCGGATACCATTTTGTTACACCATGATCCCGGATATAATCGCGACACGACCTATTAGTCGTGCTAAGCAACATACATCAAAATCAAGTCATTCCAAAATGATTTTAAGCTCAAAAAATCATCCGTCCATTCCGTCAAATACCTACGCCGATAAAAAAAATAAAACAAGTAGAAATCATTAGCTAATAAATTTAACTAAGTAAGTGGTTTGGTTACGACGCAGCTTCTATATGACCATCATTTTATAAAAATAAGATTCTTTAATATATAAAATATAACATAATATATAATAAATTTAGTATCAAAATAGTCTTTTTAATTTCATTTATCAATCAACTTGGCCGGTGACGGGTCTCTTGAATCTGCGCATTTTGGATGACCTAAGAAAGATGGATATTGAGTTGGTGTTGCCAGGTGATGAGGCTATTTTGGTGAGTCTTGTTATTAGGCCGAGTTTATTAGACGAGATACGTGAGGCACAAGATAATGATCCAGGTTTTGTAAAGATTCAGGAGATGATGATAGAAGGAGTATATCGGGAATTTAGATGTGACTCTGAAGGAGTATTACGAGTTGGTAATCGGCTGTGTGTTCCGAATATTCCGGATATTAAAAAGGCAATATTGGCGGAAGCACATTCCTCTCGGTATTCGGTTCATCCGGGAGAAACGAAGATGTATCGAGATCTCAAGAAAAGCTTTTGGTGGAGAAGAATGAAATGGGAGATAGCACAATATGTAGAGAAGTGTTTAGTGTGCCAGCAGGTTAAAGCGGAAAGGAAGAAGAAAGCAGGGCTATTGCAACCATTACCCGTACCGAAAGGAAAGTGGCAAGAAATAACGATGGATTTCGTTACATGTTTTCCAGCGACCCTAAGTAAGAATAATGCAATCTGGGTGATAGTGGATCGCCTCACCAAGGCGGCTCACTTCATACCATTCAGATTAGGAACCCCACTAGAGAAGATGGCACATATGTATATTGATCGCATAGTGTGCTTGCACGGAATACCAGTTCGGATTGTATCGGATCGAGACCCGAGGTTTGTATCTCGGTATTGGCATTCAGTGCATAAAGGCTTAGGTACGAAGCTGAATTTTTCTACGGCTTATCATCCGCAGACCGATGGTCAGTCAGAACGGACGATTCAAACCCTCGAGGATATGTTGAGGGCGTATGTTCTTGAGATGGGAGGTCATTGGGATCAACATTTGCCACTAATTGAATTCTCGTATAATAATAGTTATCACGCTAGTATTGGCATGTCGCCATTCGAGGCGTTGTATGGGGCGTGGTGTAGAACTCCATTGTGTTGGGAACCAGTGGGTGTACAAGACCCGACAATTCCGGAATTAATTCGGGAAAGTGTAGAAAAGATTGAATTAATTCAGAAGAAGATCGAAGCGACTCGGCAAAGGCAGCGACTTTATGCCAATCCGAAACGAAGAGAAGTGGAGTTTGCAGTAGGAGATAAGGTATTTTTAAAGGTATCCCCAGCAAAAGGAACAGTGAGGTTTCACATGCGAGGAAAACTGAACCCTCGATTTATTGGACCTTTCGAGATTCTCAAACGAATTGGAGAAGTAGCGTATCAGCTGGCTCTACCCCTAGCTTTGTCAGGGGTACACGATGTATTTCATGTGTCGATGTTGAGGAAATATATTCACGATCCGAGTCATGTGGTGGATTATGGCTTCTTAACTATAGAGAAGAATTTGAGTTACGAGAAAGAACCAGTTCGTATTGTTGATCGGAAGGATCAAGTGCTTCGCACGCGAACTGTTCCTTATGTTAAAGTGCAGTGGAAAAATCACACGGAACGCGAAGCAACTTGGGAGCTAGAGTCAGATATGCGAGAAAAATATCCAAACCTTTTTAGTGACCCAAGTATGTAGATCGTTTGGGGACAAACGATCCTTTTAGGGGGGGTAGTTGTTATAATAAGCAATTTTATTTTATTTTATTATTTTGTAGTAGGGATATTTTCATAATTTCAGAAATAATTTGTATGTTGGGGAATAATAAAGTGTATCTCAATAAATCATACGCATTAAATAAAGAATTTAGAAATTTGAATCATCAAAATCTGAGGTGTATATTGAAAGTTATGATTATTTTAACTTTGAGGGACGAAAGTGCAAAAGTTGGCAGCAGAAATTAGCTGTTTCATTTCTTCTTCAGTCCGTTCGAAATATTGCTGTTAATGGACACTAAATTTTCGGATCTGAATTTAATATGAAAATTAAGGATTTTAATTTGGCGTAATCAGCCATTAATCAGCCATAAATTTGGGTACATCTATTATTCTCGTTTCCCTTCCTTCTAATTTATATACTTCGCTACAAGACATAACTATGTCCTTTTATTCTCTCTCTACCTCTCCTTTCTCTCTTCCTGCGCAAGACACAAGGAAAAAGGAGCTAGAGCTTGTCCTTTGGAGTTGAGAAGATTCCTACACTTGGAGTTTGTGGACCGTGTCTATAGATCAAATCAGCTCACACGAACCTTGTCTATCCAAGTCTAATCACTAATTAGAGCATTTCTCCTTCTCTTCCTTGTTCAATCATCTTCAGTAAAGTGAGTCTTTTATTTCTTTTAGATTTAGTTAATTAGTAGTTAGTATTATTTGCATAATTAGGCTATATTGCATGTATTCATGAAATTAAACCTACAAATATTTTGTTGTTATGGATGCAGTACTTTTGCTAGAATAACTAGGTATATCACTATATTCTGAATAATGATAATTGTTGTTATATGATATGACTAAATAAAATTTATATTTCATTTAATAAAATAATTATTGAATATGATATTACAACATTACTCTTATTTATTTTCTTATAATACAAATTATGATTAACTAGTTTCATAAAATTTCTGGTTACCAGATGACTTTCATGTTATTACTGTTATATGTAAATTCTGTTTATTTTGGAAAATATATCAAGGATTTCAAATAATAATAATAAAATAGGAATATTTTAAACTGAGAAATAAGATACTTGTTTTTAGTAAATCTGGAATTGGGATATTTTCTAAACTGGAACTGGATTCTGGATCTTTGGACAGTTTCAGGAATCTGAATTTTAAAAACTGGGACTGCAATTCCGGATTTTTAAGGAAATTTGTTTTAATCATAACTTTTAATATATAACTTCAAATTTCACAAATAAATAATCGATTTATATATTTTTGGGCATTCTGAACTCATTGGTAAAATTAGTTTCTGCATTTAAGGTCCAGAAAATATTTTTTCGTAAATAGTCAAATTAAGCGAGCATGTCGGTTCGAAGTTCGAGATCGATTAGTAATAAGTATTAATTAAATAATTAGATTCGCGTGAGGAGGAGTTCGTATTAGAAGAAGACCGAGAAGTTGAAAGAGTTGTGAAGGAAGCTCAAGAGTTTGTGGAACCCAAAGATTTCGCGTGAGAGTTGCTAGTTGCATTTATTCAGGTAAGATTTTCCCCGCATATGCTTTCCTATTTGGCTATATTTGTTCTTCCGTATAAATAGTATATATATTATAATTATATATAATAATAGTATTGAATATTGAATATATAACTTTTATTTATGAGATAGAGCTTATGTGGCTCAAATTAATATTTTGGTAATATGAGAATTTAAAGATAATATTTAAAGATAGTTTTGAGTAAAATACGGGATATAGTGAGATGTGTGAAAAGTGATAATTAAGAGAATACAGCCGTACTTGGTAGGTGGAAGCCAAGGCCGCTGATCTAGGTGAGAGGCCGTACTAAGTAGGTGGAAGCTAGGGCTGCCGATCACCCAATAACGAGCTCGGAAAGACTTGTATCTGTGCGCGTACTCGATGCCACAGAGCATGATCTAGTGTGTGTGTGTTGTGGGTGTGGAAGTTGAAAGTGAAATAAGATAATATCCCGAAATAAAAGTATTTTTCATAATTATTATATAATTATAATACTAAATTATACTTATGACCTTTGGTTACTTGATTTTATATTACTTTATTCTATATTAAACTAAATATATTCTATTTTTGGTATATGCGGCTGGGCCTCTTTTCATACCTTACTGAGTGAGTACTCATCCTTATATTTTTTTTGTGCCCAGGTTTGGATCATTAGCTTGGGGTTGCGGGTGGAGAGACGTCACAATTTAAGAAAATTTACTTTAATAATTAGCATTAAATAAATGAGAACTTTATAGTCTCAATCATATTTTGTTGTTAAGTTTAATAAATGTAATTTGAAGATTATTTTGATATATGTGGATGATTGTTTAAATGCCTTTTGGCGGTTGTTACATTTTAGTCCTTTAATTGGATCCGGGGTGTAACAACTTTGATGGTATCAAAGTAAAACGATCCACATAACTCGAAATAGATTCTAAATAAACGTGCGGGAGTGAGAGTAGGGGTAGTTTAGATTTATCGAATAAACCGTATATTCTAAGAGTGAGTGTCTCAATATAATTCAGGAAGATGTCTGACGGTTCCAACAGCGGCGATGATTTGAACAACTCGACTGGTAGAGCAATACCAGTCGCCACCATAACGCCTTCAGCGAATGACTTTTTGGCGCTCATGAGGCAACTAATTCAGCAGGAATCCCGGGACAAGGGACAGTCCTCTCGGGCAGGTCAGGGAAATGCTCAGGACCTCCTAAAGTCTTTCTTGAGTACGAAGCCGGATACCTTTTCGGGTTCGTCTAGCCCGGATGATGCGTACGCATGGCTACAACACGTGCGCAAGAAGTTGGATGCGATGAAGTGTCCAGAGGAGGATAAGGTGCGGTTGGCTACGCACATGCTTTCTGGACGAGCGGATTCGTGGTGGAATTTACAGAAGACGGGTTATGAAGAGAAACATCCAGGTGAAACTATACCGTGAAAATGGTTCGAGGATGAATTCTTCAAGCATCACTTTCCGCAAAATCTTCGGCGCGCTCGCAAGCAGGAGTTCGAGAATCTGAAGCAGGGTAATATGAGCGTGCAAGAATATTCCGAGGAGTGGCATCGACTTTCCATATTCGGAGGTAGTTCTGTTGTGGATGCGGAGGAGCATGTGGCCAGATTCATTGATGGGTTGCATCCTGACTTGGCGACTATTGTGAGGCCACATAGCTTGGGAACTATAGCAGAAGTGGTGAATGTGGCGATTGGTGTGGAACGTGATAGGCGCCAATCGTACAAGATGAGGATGGAAAGGCACGAGCGTCATTCGAAGAAACCACCGAAACCGGCACCCTACAATTTTCGTGGAGCAGTACCAACCCGTACTTACGAAGGACCCGAAATACCACCTTGTTCGGTGTGTCAGAGGAGGCACAGAGGAGAATGTTTCCGCAAGAATTGGAAGTGTTACAATTGTGATCAGATGGGTCATATGGCGAATCAGTGCCCGAACAAAGCGAAGTTTGGGAATCAGAGGCCCCCTGCCTCTCGTCCATCTCAGCAGCGAGTTGTAGGTTCCAGCAACAAGCCGAACAACCGTGCGACAATGTATGCCATCCAGCATGACAACGAGGAAGAGGTTACCAATGTCATCGCAGGTACCGTTTTTATTTCATCTATCCCAGCTTATGTGCTCTTTGATTCGGGTGCATCATTATCATTCGTAGCATCATCATTTGTGCATGAGCATGGTTGGAAAACAGAAGTTAGTAATGAGTCGATAGCAGTGGGAACCCCAGTAGGAGGATCGGTTGTAGCAAACCGAGTGTGCAAATCCAAAATCGTGAAAATTGGTGACCATAGATTGCCGGTTGATCTCGTAGTGATGGATATGCGGGACTTTGAGGTTATTTTGGGTATGGATTGGCTCGTTCGGCATAATGCGGTAATTGTTTGTCGATAACAAATGGTGATCTTCCAATTACCCAATGGTGAGAAGTTTAATTTTTCGACCCGACAATTGGAATTCGGAGGTTCTCTTATTTCTATGAAGCATGAGAAGAAATTTGTGCGAGCTAAGTGTGCGGCGTTAGTAGCGTCCGTTCAGGTGACTTCACCTGCGGAAAAGAAATTGAAGGATATTCCAGTGGTGTGTGAGTTTCCTGGAGTATTTCCTGATGAACTTCCTGGTTTACCCCCAGATCGAGTGGTGAAGTTTGCGATCGATCTAGCTCCGGGTACGGGACCTATTTCCCGAGCTCCTTATCGTATGGCACCGGTGGAGTTGAAGGAATTAAAAAGTCAGTTGGACGAGTTGTTGAAGTTAGGGTTTATTCGACCTAGTGTTTCACCGTGGGGAGCACCCGTGTTATTTGTGAAGAAGAAGGATGGTTCTATGCGGTTATGTATTGACTACCGCGAGCTCAATAAGGCTACAGTGAAGAACAAATACCCTTTACCCCGAATCGATGACCTTTTTGATCAGTTACAAGGGGCTCAGGTTTTCTCGAAGATTGATTTACGTACCGGTTATCATCAGCTGAAAATTAAACCGGAGGATACACCAAAGACCGCATTCCGCACGCGGTATGGACATTACGAGTTTCTAGTGATGTCGTTTGGATTGACCAATGCACCGGCAGCCTTTATGGACTTAATGAATTGAGTCTTCAAACCTTATCTTGATTCTCTTGTAATTGTGTTTATCGATGATATTTTGATTTATTCGAAGAATGGGAAGGAACACGAGGAACATCTGAGAGTGGTGTTGTAAACCTTGTTGGATCACAAGTTGTATGCGAAGTTCAAGAAGTGCGAGTTTTGGCTTCCGAGTGTGTCATTTTTAGGCCATGTGATTTCGAAGGATGGTTTATCAGTGGATCCAAAGAAGGTTGAAGAAGTGGTGAATTGGAAACCACCAATGAATGTAACGGAAGTGCGTAGTTTCTTGGGTTTAGCCGGGTATTATCGATGCTTTGTGGATGGATTCGCAAAGATAACAGGATGAGTAGGTTGATGAGAAAGGATGTAAAGTTTGTGTGGGATGTGCTTTGTGGATGGATTCGCAAAGATAACAGGATGAGTAGGTTGATGAGAAAGGATGTAAAGTTTGTGTGGGATGAGAAGTTCCAGAAAAGTTTCGAAGAGTTGAAGAAGAAGTTGGTTTGAGCTCCTGTTCTAGTGGTGCCGGAACCGGGAAAGGAGTTCTCGGTTTACAATGATGCTTCACTCCAAGGTCTGGGGTGTGTATTAATGTAAGGCAAGAATGTAATCGCGTATGCTTCGAGACAACTCAAACCGTACGAGGAGAATTATCCCACCCACGACTTGGAGTTAGCGGCGGTTGTTTTTGCTCTGAAAATTTGGAGGCATTATCTTTACGGCGAGCGGTGTAATATGTTTACGGATCACAAGAGTCTTAAATATATTTTCTCACAGAAGGAGTTGAATCTTCGGCAACGAAGATGGCTTGAGTTGATGAAGGATTATGACATTAGCGTAGAATATCACCCAGGAAAAGCGAATGTTGTAGCGGATGCTTTAAGTAGAAAGAGGTATATGACAATGTCGGCTTGTATTGTTTACGATAGACGCATTTTGGATGACCTAAGAAAGATGGATATTGAGTTGGTGTTGCCAGGTGATGAGGCTATTTTGGATGACCTAAGCAATCATTTGCCTCCCTCTCTAGTATAAATAGAGGGGCAGTCCCCCTCTATTAAACACACTATTACAGAGCCTCCAGGCTGTCGTAATACAGAGAGAAAGAGAGAGAGCCTCCTGAAAGTATGTCCGGACTCGTCTAGCCGAGTCCGGTTATTCCGACGATTCGCAATTCGACGTGGATACGAGTAGAGGTCTTCTGCTTTGAAGACTAGCGAGCGATCAGTTTCTTTACCCTAGGAGAAGCAAGGAGTTCGTTCGAGTCGAGCTTTAGGAGCACGTAGGAGAAGGAAGCAAGACGGAAGTTCATTCAGACCTACATCCACTTTTATTCCCTTAACGATGATCCTAGGGAGGGTTGAACACGTAGGTTCCGTTGCGCATGTAACGTACATGGCTACAGGTTTCCCAACATCTTTTTCTTCCTACGTGAAGCTCAACGATTCAATCTTCCTTGAACTTCCTAGGGTAGGACTTGAATACTTGTGAATCTCCAAGGCCGGAAATCTCTACTCGTATTCACGTCGAACTTCGCGGAATAAGCGGACTTGGCTAAATGAATCCGAAAATACTTTCAGGAGTTTCTCTCAAAAACTCTCTCTCTCTCTCTCTCTCTCTCTCTCTCTCTCTCAGACGGATGCCTCTAGGGGGCTTCAATTGTGTGTAAAATAGGGGCGCTGCTCCTCTTTTTATACTAGAGAGAGACGAAATATTGGTATGTTACCATAACTAAAATCCTAAATTTCAGAGCTGATTTCATTTCGAACGAACATATTCCGTTCCGAATGGAATAGGGCTTTCCATATATAAACTCTTGGCAACCAAGGAACTTGCAATTGCGATATCTATTCCATTCCGAATGGACCTATTTCGTTCCGAACCGAATAGTGCTAGTTTGCACACTCAAACATCTAATGGTTGATTATTTCTTTCACCCATTTATAAATAATATGTATAATTGTTTTGAGAGCATTTCCTTCCCGACTAGACATTGTTCTATGTGTGACTGTGTATATTTCATTTAACGCTGGCAACGATCTTCTAAATATTTTAAGTCATGAGTAACCTCTAGACTGATGTCATGACTTCCCATGTTAAATGAAATCTTCAGCGATCATTAACATATATGAATAGACGTTTAACTTATTAATTTTGTTCTACGATATATATCTTGATCACAAGGCATGAAAACATGTCATCCTTGAGTTTGATCAAAGTCTCTTTCCTGATCGAGAATTATACTGAATAAATTCGAAACGATACTAATAACTCTTTGTTAATCCATTTTGAGTACGGCTATACATTTACTTCAGTCCTAATTTATCAGGGGGATCAGAAATATCTCACTCGTGACAAGGGGAGCAAATCTCATCTTGGTCACTCACATTTCTCGTCTTGATTCAGTGCATACCCTGTGACGACCCTAATGGTCATCTGGTAATTAATGATGACGTGGGATCATATCAAAGTATGCAGTTAAAATGCATGAATTCATGATGATCTCAGGTCGTAGCACACTATTCATATAAGAATCACTAATGACATATACCATGCATATTCTCATAGTTTGGTCAGTCCAGTACATGTTCTCTAACACGTACCTATATTCCAGACTTGACATCCCTATGTTACAGACCAATATGTTAGAGACAAGCTATAAATGTACACCAATATGTTAGTTGATTGATGGTCATGTTATTCTGATCATGGATAATAGTTACTAAGTCATTGACATAGGTATATGTTAGAGACCATATACCGGACTGACCGGCCATGAGAATGCTACATGGTTTACGTAATTAGTGATTCTTATTACCTGACATTTTTGTAGTCATTTGACCTAAGGTTGTGTTGGTTCGCAACATAAGGATTTTTATTCTTTAGCATAGTCTAACATTACCTTTAACCGGGTGGTCATAACGGTTATGATTGGGTATCTAATGAATCATGTATAAGGATGAGGGCAATCAAGATGAGATTTTTCCTCTCATTGAATGAGAGAGATATCTTTAGGCCTCCTGATGAATCGAACTGAAGAAATGCATGGCCATGCTCAAATAAATTAATAATAGTTATTTGGATGTCCAAAATTGTGAATTACCTTTTCTAGCAATATGATAGTTGTTTGGGAAGATATTATATCAAGACTACAAGGCAAGGATCTTGGCCTAATCTTCGGAAGATGGCATTGGATCTTCGCACACACACAACGAAGGATTCGTTGAAGATTACTCCTGCAATCTAAAGATATATCTAGGATTAGGAACCTCATGATCGCTCGTGAGGAATAGGCTCATACCATATTTAACTTAGTTTCTGTGATGTTTATATTTATAAATCTAAAACAAAATTCTTTAGAATATGAAGTAATGAAGTGCCTCCCATGTCACTGTAACCCTCAGTACTCAGACAGATTTCCACATGGGTAATTCCGGAGCAGGGTCTGTGGGGAATTGTCTTTGGAAAGGGGCACGCGGGAAGTAGTGACTAGCACATGTCATGCCTGAGCTGAGTGTGCTAGAAGCTGCTTTGCCGATACTCATACTGTTAGTAGTATGTCCTAGGCCAATATATTTGAGACCTAGATGTATGGATTGTGTTAAACAAACATTGTGTTTATTTAGAGATATTTTATATAATAAATACGTATTGGTTATTTTATTCTTATTACTAAAATGAACCTTGAATATGATATTCAACTTTATATCATCAAAGTATGTGACTTTGATAGTAAAACTATAAAGTATTATGAATGATATTCTAAACCGTCCCTGATCATTCATAGGATGTTTGTGAGACAAACATACTTTATAATAAACTATAAATATACATCAGTATGTTAGTTGACTGATGGTCATGTTTTACTGATCATGAATAAGAGTTATTAAGTCATTAACGTAAGTATATGTTGGAGACCATATACTGGATTGACCCACTGTGCGAATACTACATGGTTCGTATCATTAGTTATTCTCAGTAAAGACTGTATCTGTAATCCTTAGACTTGAGATTATTTCAGTTTCCTACATGAGAAATTTTATACTTTAATATAATCTAACATCGTCTTTAACTGGGCGGTCATAAAGATTATAATTAGGTATATAATGAATTATGCGGAGGAAAGAGTTTAATTAAGATAGGATTTGTTCCTCTCATAAATTGAGAGAGATATCTTTAGGCCTCTTGATGATTTGATTGAAGAAACGCACGGCCGTGCTCGAGTGAGTTAGTAAGGAGTTATTAATGTCATTTCATGGTCAATCAAATTCGGTGTCAAGAAATATTTATTGACCAACGTAAGGTTGACACATACCATGCCTTATGGACGATATAGATATCGTGTAACAAAGGGATACAATGCATGAACATAAATTAGGTTTGATCGAATCATCTATACTTGCTTAATTTGGGTAATCATGATGTCTTGTTAGAGGCTGCTCATGATTTATAATCCGTTGTGATTATTGCCAACATTAAGTAAACCTACAGGGTCACACACAAAGAACAACTATTGAGACGTACACAGAAAAATCATAACTTATGTGATAAGTTGTATGAAGAGCTACATAGTCAAGTGACACATCCAATCCTGCATCTTACATGATAAGATGTGTTGCATATATTGTTACATAGTTATCATGCACATAGGATATGAAACTTATGGACTATGTAGGCACAAGAGACACCCCAACATAATCATAGGAAGTAATATTATTTTCTTCCAACTTTCGTGAGACAAAAGTAGAGAAAAATCCGAAAATTATTCTCTTGTTATTTCTGTGAGAGAAATGAAGAACGAATACTAGCATATATCGTTCTTTATCCGTTCAAAGGGGTTGTTCGTCTGGATACCGGTAGAGGACGAAGCGAAGTGCGGCGTCTTTGTGATTCGGGTTGAAACCGTGGTTTTTGTTTGGAGAATCGGTTTGTTTGGAGAATCTGTTTGCTTGGAGAATCGGTTCATTTGGAGATCGCTTGAAGATCGGTTTGTGAGACTGGTTAGGCGAAACATTCAAAGGATCGGTTTGGAAACCGGTTTGGAATCGGGCAAAGAAAAGCGTCAACCAAATTCATTTTTGATCATCACGGATTAAGCGTAATCCGAAGGTACAAAGTTATGAACTTTTCTTTGATTTAATTGTAATTAACGAGTCCTTCTTTTGGGTTTCGAATTCGATTTTATTTCGTTTTGTTTTTCCGCTACGTTATGTATGGTAGAAACCCAACACATACATGGTTAAACTTAACTGAGCAAGCAAGTCGGACTTGGGCTCAGGACACAAGATGGGATAATACACCGAGTATGAGATACTCATTCCATAAAAGGCAAGAGTAGAATATGATGCAATAGGAAAGGGTTCTTACCTAAATAGTTGAGCATTAAGGGTTGCGCCGGGGCGCACTTACTGCTCAATGAAATACGGATCTTGACTCACTATGAAACTTCATTTAATTGAAGATTCCGAATCAACACTACTGAAGGTGGTCGATTTGAAGAAAATAGTGGGAGTACAATATATGAAACAAAATTAGGATAACTCTAATTTTAAACAGTAATAAACTTTACATTGCATGTTAAACTTGTAGAATGAGTTCGAAATTTACGGAATTGCGATCTATCCTTGAGAAGGATAAGCTCGATGGCACAAACTTCCCTGAATGGTTCAGGACTCTGAGAATTGTTCTCAAGAGTGAAGGAAAGTTGTACGTCCTTGAGACACCCATCCCAAATCCACCGCCTTCGACCGCTTCTAGAGTCGATCAAGACACTTATCAGAAGTGTATTGATGATTCTGATGAAGTAGCCTAGATGATGTTAGCAGGAATGAAACCTAAGCTTCGGAAGCTGATAGGTTTTATGGATGCCTATGATATGATCATGACGCTTAAGGAAATGTTTCGAAAGCAGGCTAATATTCAGCGCTACAAGGTCACCAAGTTATTAATCAAGATCAAGATGGCTCATGGCTCCTCTGTGGATACTCATGTGTTCAAGATGAGAAGTCACATTGATTATTTAGAGAGACTTGGTTCGCCTATTCCAAGAGAATTCGCGATTGACATGATTCTTGGATCGCTTCCTCCGAGCTTTGATTTGTTCATTACTGAATATCATAAGCGTCAGATGGAGATGATGATCACGGAATTGCATAAGATGCTTAAACAGGCAGAGAAGGACATAGAGGCAAAAGTTGTCATTGATGCCCTCAGGATTGAAAGGGAAATGGAGTTGAAAAGACAAGCCACATGGGAGAGCTGGATCAAGAGTAAAGGCAAGGAGTTGCCTAGACTTGAGGAATCCGAAGAAGTGATTGCATGTTCTATGCGTGATCACTAGAGAGGAGAATGTAAGACATGTCAAGAAGAAGAATCAATGGCTGCCATTTCAGGTATTCCTCTTCTTAAATCTCTACTTGGATATTGGATATCCACTGTAATTCTCACATTTTGAATGTGCAGGATATTACTCAGAAGTAGAAGATTAGCTAGAGGAGAAGTCAAACTACAAGTAGGGAATGAAGCAAGAGTTGCTACATTAGCTCTAGGACTTTATTGACTTAGCCATTGTTGACTTATAATGAAATAAATGTTATTTCGACATTAGCGTTAAAATGGTTGTAAAATTTATTATTTGGAATAATAAAAATTTTCTGGATTTGTCTATTTGAAATGTTCACTTAGAAAATAAACCTTTATATGCTAAATAATAAGTCCATTGATTCCGTACTTCTAGCAATGTCATCTAAGTCACAAAATAAGAATCGCATTTCTAAAACTCCACCCTATGTGGAAAATTTGACTCACTGGATCTAGGATCAATTGAGATGTGCGAATTTTATTTATCGAACATGACGACAAGAATGGGCAACCATCACAAAGTTGATGGGTTAGTTTCTTGAGTCTCATGCATATAGATGCACGAGAGACAAAAGGCAAGACGACTAGAAATAAGAAAATATCAGAATTTCATGTTAAAGTATTTTAAGTAAAAGGTTTACTTAATGAAACACAAAATATTTGAAATGTTCAAAGCATGTAAGAATGAAATTCGATATCGCCTTGACAAGATAATAAGAGCACTTCGATCAGATCGAAGTGGCAAGTATTTGAGTCAATAGTTTGACATTTATCTTAGAAATTGTGAAAAAGGTTTCACAATTAATTCTATATGCAGCATCTCACGATGTGCACATAAAGAAGAAAAAATGAAGCTTATTGGATAAGATTCAGTCTATACTGCCGAGATTCTTATGGGTTTATACTCTTGAATATACTAAACACTGAATATCATAAGGTTCAAATGGACACCATATGTAATATGGGTTTGCGATAGTCCCAAATTGTCTTTAAAGATTAAAGTACGACACGTGTCAAAAGGTTTGACGGTGTCAACACAACAATCTTTCTGGAATATCAACTCGATATTGTTTTACATCCATTATGAGTTCAAATTGTTTGCTTCTCATAATTCAGACTTCTTTAAAAGAGATCTCATCTCCTAAAGAAGCAGTGGGAGTGTAATACATCTTGAAAGGTTCGAAGTCCACATACTAGTGATGAACCATTAATGAGGCTATCAAGTAGTTAATAAGGCTATACTTGGAACATAAGGTCCTCCTCACAGACCTGGTAGATATTAGGCTGAGAGATATGATCTCTCATAAAAGATACTCATAGAGGATGAGTCGACCTTCTACCGAGGAGATTGTGAAGGGATAATGTTCTCAAAATGGTTGGACCATGAGAACTGAGATGCAACCCATTTACAAGCAGTCAAGTTTGAAACTTGATTGGAGTATCCAATGGCTTGATGACCATTGCATACAGTACATGGATAACGTAAAATAGCAAAGAAAGTAGCTATGGTATAGGCTATAGTAAAAAAAAGACTTTCTCACTTGTTGCTATTAGGAATTCTAACTTCCATAGCACAATGCGATTGTGAATGATGAAACAAGGATAAAAAACTCACATTCCTTTATAGGAACTTTCCTATGGATGTATATTTGATACATGAGAAAAGTTTTATGATCGCAAGAATTCTGAAAGGTTACAGGCTTCGAATTCATGAATGGGTTAAATCAAGCATCTCAGGATGAATCTATTTGACAAAGTAAATTGAAGAATTTGACTTAATCAAAATAGATGCGATCACCTTGATTTCAAGAAATTCAGTGGGAGTATAACAATCTTCCTGCATTACAACAACTTACACATCCTAATAGTTAGGAGTTGAAGTCTATACAGACTTCTTGTTGTAAGATAAAGCACATTGGTAAAATATTGAAAGAATTCGATGTGCAAGAAATGTTCTTGCTCATGGTGTTCATATGAATGATGAAAAGATAAACGAATGAGATTCTATACTTTCAGCCATACGTTGAAATGTTCAATTTGTAAGAAAGTGTTCTTGCTTATGACATTCACATGAACAATAAAAGGATATAAGAATTATATTTTATACCTTCAACCATATATTGAATATTCAATATACAAGAAAGAGTTCTTGTCTGTGGCACTAATATGAACAATGAAAGGCACATGTCTAATTCTCGATCAGGAAAGAGACTTTGATCAAACTCAATGATGACATACTTCCATGCCTTGTGATCAGGACATATATTGTAGAACAAAAGGAATAAGCAAACGTCTATTCAGATAGGTTTATGATCGCTGATCATTTCATTTAACATGGGTAGTCATAACATCTGTCTAGAGGTTACTCATGACTTACCATCTTTGGAAGATCGTTGCCAGCGTTAAATGGAACCTACACGGTCATACATAGAACAATGTCTAGTCGGGAAGGAAATGCTCTTAAATGGTTATACATATGATGCATAAATAGGTGAAGGAAATAATCGATCATTGGATGATTGATTTGAATGATTGTGCAAAAATCAGCACAGTTCCGTTGGCAACAGAACTCAGCCAATTTCTCGACAGCCAAGTTTTCAGTTTAGGAAACCCTATTCTGTTGGCAACGGAATAGGTCCGTTGGAAATGGATAAGTGCTGTAATTAGAGTTTTAGTTATGGTAACTAAGCAATCCTTTGCCTCCCTCTCTAGTATAAATAGAGGAGCAGTCCCCCTCTTTTAAACACACTATTACAGAGCCTCCAGGCTGTCGTAATACAGAGAGAAAGAGAGAGAGCATCCTGAAAGTATTTTCGGACTCGTCTATTCCGACGACTCGAAGTTCGACGTGGATACGAGTAGAGGTCTTCTGCTTTGAAGACTAGCGAGCGATCAGTTTCTTTACCCTAGGAGAAGCAAGGAGTTCGTTCGAGTCGAGCTTTAGAAGCACGAAGAAGAAGGAAGCAAAACAGAAGTTCGTTCAGACCTACATCCACTTATCTCTCCCGGATCAGGAAGATCCGAGGTATAAATTTTAATAGCATAATCTCGTACTCTTATTCCCTTAACGATGATCCTAGGGAGAGTTGAACCCGTAGGTTCCGCTGCGCATGTAACGTATATGGCTACGGGTTACCCAACGGATTGATTTTGGACGAATTTTTTATTTTGCGATGTGTTTATGTACGTCTGAAACCCAACAGTTTCTTCGTTATATGTAATTATTTTTATATGATTATACTTAAATGTCTCCAACTTTTTATCCCTTAAATTAATTTTCACTAGCAAATACCTCGCGCATTGTGCGAAATGTAATAATAATAATAATAATAATAATAATAATAATAATAATAATTATAATTGTACATCTTAGATGAAGCATGCAATAGTAATGTTTATATATATATATGATAAAATGGTATTTATTTAGACCTCTAATAGAAACTCCGAGCGTTCAAAATGTTTTCAAAAGTGTTTATGAGTTACAGATTAAACAAATGTTTCTTACCTTTTATATATATATATATATATATATATATATATAATATATATATGTATATATATATATTGTAAATAATAAAATGTTTCTTACCTTATATATATATATATATATATATATATATATATTGTAAATATTTATTATTTAATGGTAAATAATAATATAATTTTTCTTCAAATTTAATAGTTGAATGAGATTGGTAAAGAGGATGAGGCTCCAATATGGGACCAAAGAGCTTTTGGTTTACATGTATTATTTATTTATTTTATTTTTCTTCCTTTATCTTTGTTTTATGAATCAGTATTATTTTCTTAGTGCTGGTATGTAATGCATGTCTCAGTATTATTTTTATTATTTTCTTAAGAACACAAAATATTTGTCGGAATATATCTTAATAATAAAAATATGTGCAGTCTAAACAAATTCTTTTTTTTTTTTTTGGGCGTATACATGAAGACTTAGTATAGTATAACCCAGTTTCACAAAGCAAATTGGCAGTTGCTTGCATAGTCTTTATGAACATAAACATATGGTTGATTAGGGGTTTAGGTAGGTGTTTTGTGCAAAAGCATTCAAATAAATATTGTATTTGATCGTCATAAAATTGATAAAAGATTGATAATATACTAAAGTACAAAATATAAAAAAGCATATATCACAAAGTTAAAAAAATATTTGCATTAGTTTACACAAGAACTAATTTTCAATCTATAACGATCTAATATATCTAATCGACTAAAAGAAAGAAAGAAAGAAAATACAATGCATAACATGATAACTAAAACAAAGCATATACAATTTTGGCATATGCGCTCACACTTGTCACAATCAACTTTGCCGTGAACAAAGTAGCACTTTTCTCCAACTACTCAAAATAAAATATAAAAAAAAGTGTTAAATTATATGAAAAACATGAATACGCACTGAACAATCCGAGAAAAAAAGAATAACAAATGTTATCATACATATATATATTTATAGCACTTTTCTCCAATTACTCAAAATAAAATATAAAAAAAGTGTTAAATTATATGAAAAACATGAATACGCAGCACTGAACAATCCAAGGAAAAAAGAATAAATTTTTTTGTTATATATATATATATATATATGATCTTATACTTGCTTGATCATAATCGATGCATCCAGTAGCCCTAACTGGATTTTGTTTTTGAAGGCCTTCTTGAGAATTTTCAAAAATTCCACTTTTTATGGAAACTCTTGGCAAATTTGCAAAAAAAAGTGAACTGGGCACGACCCTTGTTATGTGATGGTACCGAGCTTGGTACGGTAGCATATTCCACCATCTCTTTTGAAATTTTATGAATTTTTCCTTTTTTAGGACTTGTTTGCAACTTTCCAAAAAAATCCTAATCTAGCCTCAATCAGCCTTATAATTTCAGCCGTTTGGTCTTGTGAATTTTCTGAAAAAGTTTGACAATTTTCCAAATAAATCATCTTATTTTCATGAAATTTCAAGGAGTCATTTTCTTCCTTTTTTACTCAGTATTTGCGAGACCCTATATGAATTTATGTTACTATTTGATGAATTTTCCAATAAGCATTGAGTATTTTCTACCGGTACCGGTTTAAAGGGGTTTGGTTGGTTGAACCCAAAATAGCCGCCTGAATTCATATCACATGAAATAAAAATTAGAAAGAAAAAGATTGAAAGATTGATGATTAATTGAAAAATAATTTGGGATAAATTCATGTGTAGCCTTGAAAACTCTCAAAATAACATATACATCAATAAATAGAAAATATCACATAAACCACTAAAAAACATAGAAATATAATTATTCCTTTACGCACTACTGGTTTCAAAAATTTCCAAACAACCCTTGCCCCATTATTTTAAAATAAACATGAAAGAAAAAAGAATACTTGTGATATTTTTATGTTTGGGAGGGGTATGTGTGATATTTTGAGATTTTAACATAAAATTTCATCTAATTGAGTTAAAAACTAAAATGATGAATAATTACTTTACTAGAATCACCAACTTGATCTACTGAAGAATTAACATAAGAAATCGCCTCTGACATAAGAAACCGCCTCTGACGCACGATTCAATCCTCGAGACAACCTTTGACTTTGACTTTTCTTCATTGTCAGCCCATTTGGTTGACCATTTATTCTGACTTGCAGAAGAACCGTCATTTTTCTCCAAAGATGATTTTAAATCTGTTTTAATTCCTTTTTTCTCATTTCTGATTGATTGTCAAATGAAGTCTAATTAGGTTTGATTTGGAGTAACGTTGTGAGAATCAACCTCAAATCGGTCTCAACAAATCAGCCCAAATAATCACACATCTCTCCATTTAGAGTATAATTAACCCCAACCTCTTATTTTTCATCTACTTTTGAGCCTTCTCAAAATGCCACATCATCACTTTTATCTCGACTCCTCGATCAATTTTTTTATCGAATCTTAGCCATTTATTTTTTTCAAATTTATTGATATTTTATGTCAACATTTATGTGGTTATTAAAACATAAGAGTATGATTGATTGAATTGGTGTTTTGTGTTTCATACCCGATCTAGTGAGAACCGTTGTGAATTTGTCTGTGACAATCAGATCTTAATCAGATGGTTTTAATGAATCATGGTGCAAAGTTATGTTCAATTATTAATATCAATAGTTAATTACAAGTTCATTCATTAAAATATAAATAATTTTTCTTTTCTTCATTCAAAAATTATAATTCTTAATGAAATATTTTATTTCTTTTGTTAAAATCATCAAATATAAATTTGTTGCAATTTTCTCTTTATTTTGAGTTTCATCATGTTATGGTTCCAATTTTTTTTCTTGCTAAAATATGTGAGTATATACTATATAAATGAAGACGTATAAAAATGATATACTCATTAACTTATAACCGATACCTTATTTTCCTCTCTCTTTGAGCATTCTCAAAAAACTTATTGTCAATTTTATCTCGGCTGTTGGATCAATTATTTTTTCAAATCTTAGCTTTTCATTTAAATTATTACCACAATATCACATAAAGACATATTGTTATGATTCCAATTTTATTTTTTTTCTTGAAAAAATATGTGAATATAAACTATATAAAAGAACATGTAATAAAATAATAAGCTCATTTAGTCTAAAGAGAACTATTATCAATTTTCCCTCCTCCGTCAAATCAAAAAATTTTGTCAAATCTTAGCTTTTAATTTAAATTATTATCATAATATCATATGGTTAGTTAGATTAATATTCAGTATATCTCCATTATGTGAGAACCATCATCTCAAACAAAATTTCAGAATATAAAAACTATAGTATATTACTTAACGTATTACGGGTTTCATAATAACAAATGAGTAATGTTACATTTTCCTATATAGTATATATATTTTTCTCATATATATAATATTAATTATAATTATTATTTTTTATTTTTTAAAGTTAATCATCTATAATTTAGTCTTTTGTAGTTTCAACTAAAATCTTCAAAATAAATTATCTTGCATTTTATTTTTTCTGATCTCATCCTTCTAAGCCTGATTAATACTTAATTTATTTTTCTAATATAATATGTCAAGACATAATGACATAAGAAAATCAAAGACAATAATTTTGTATTCTCATGTATTATTTATATATTATGGATTCACAAACTTTAATTTTGGATTGTCATAATTACATGTTATACATTATTAGATTGAAATAATTATTAAAATTGAAATACTCGCCGTGAATCACGAGCATTATCTTAGTTACTTACATTTTTGAATTACGGTCTAGCAAGTGTGTGTGGGAGAGAAGAATTCGGTCTTTGGCGAGTACACATTCTGCAATACAAACAATATATCAGAAAAGTAATTGTTTGAAACTCAAATGTACAATCATCAAAATGATAGAAACTATAAAATCAAACAATAATCAACTTGTTGCTTTCATATTTTTTTTTGGCTGCTTTAATATAATTTTTTTGTTGCATTTGTAATTTCAGCTAAATTTTACCCTCATTAGTGTATAAATATGATAGAATAATTTAATATCTCAATAAACCAAATTGTGCACATAAATTTCAGACACCAGTTTCATAATTTCTAATTCCAATAACTAATTGTAGCAAACTCAAGTGAAAACAACTAATTGAAGCAAAGTAAGAGAAAAATCTTCCATAAAAGAAAAAGCTCAACTTAACAAAATACTATTAACCTTTTTTATCCCCAATACTGACTCCAAATTTTCAAAGCTACAAACTTTACTGATTATTCATACTTATCATTTGGGAAATAAATTATCCATCCATATTTGCAGCACAGCCCCTGAGAAATGAAGAAAAAATCTGAATCCCTTGATTTTGAATTCATATTTTATAACCCTTTGCATGTTAAGCCATGAGATTAATCAGAAAACGAAAAGATAAATGAAGAAAAAAATCTACATCAAGGAATATTTAAAGCTCAAATCAAACTAATCCAGTATGAAATTGATTAATGATTGCAAATATTAATCCAAAGAGAGATGATATATTTAAATCAATTTTTCATGATTGAGCCGAGAAAGTGAAACAATTTAATACACGTTATGCCCCTAAAAGTACTTTCATTATTAGCATGTTATTTTTATAGCATGCCATAATTACGATATCAATTTAATTTCTTTGCCAACAAAAGGATACTGCTTTCCAATTTAACTGAGCAAATATTGATGGAAATAGTACTTCTGATTTGCATTCCACACATAGTACAATTGGAGATTGAGCACACATTGATGTGAAATGTTGGCTCTTTCCTCACAATTAGTATTTTCTATGGGCTTTTGACTATTATTATAAAATCAAAGTTAGGGGGGACTTTTGGAAAAAAAATGCAACCTTTTTGCATTTTTGACCAGCTTCTCGATGTATGTGTGTATTTCCGTGAGAGAAAAATTAGACGTGGGAACGCGAATACTTGCCCAGAACATTAAAGTAGCACAAACCTCATAATTAATAGCTAAATTGATGAAATATGAAACCATGAATCAATATTTTTAGACATTGAGGAATTAAAACCCTAAAAATAAACGTACCTTTGATAGCCAATATGTATAGCTTTGAATTGAACATGAAGTTCTCCTTCAATTACTGATGAGGTCGAGAGCCGGATAGAAGACAGCCGGCCACTACAACAAGACTAGCTTATAACGACATTTATTTCATGACATTCTGATAAGTCCTCTCATAGCTCTTGACAATGTAGAATTTAGTATAAAATGCCACACTCTCTTTAAATACGTTGACTTTTATCATCAAATGCCGTGTAAATGTATTATTGAGTGGCATTATGTACTTAATGTTGTCATTGGAAAATTATAGAGCATAAAAAAATGCCACATATAGTATATTCGTGGAATTTTATTTTATATGATATTTGCTCACATGTATTGAATAGTAATTTTGTCCATACAGAGCATAAAAAACTCATTACCTAAAAATATAGTTAACATGTATTGAATAGTAATTGTCTCCATATTTTTTTTTATACAAAATCAGTCGATGTCATTCAAGCAAAATGACCTTTAATTCTTTTTAATTTCCCGCACATAGGGTTTCAATTTTATTTCGTGCTGCCTCAGTCAGCCTCTCTCTCCCAAACTCGAGACCATATCTAGGGTTTTCCGATTCTCTTTGTATCTTCAACCTGTTCTACCTTTCTTTTTTCTATATCTCCAAATGGTTCTACCACTCGTCTCTCTCCCAGTCCCAAGGTGCCGCTGCTGATGTGGCGGAGGAGGAACTCGGTGAGAACCATGAGGGGATAATTCATGGCTAGGCTGCCTGAGAAGATCCGCCGACTCGTGGACGCCGAGCAGCAGGTCGCCGTCGACCTCTCCTCCGCCAAGGACCTTCATGAGGTACATTCAGTTGTTGACTTGCAAGCTGTATTATCTTTTGATTTGATTCGAAATTCATGTGATGGTGTTTCTACACCGTGCTTAGGCAGATGTAGATAGATCACATTGTGATGTTTCGATGTAGATGATCTATTTTGTTAGATCAGCTGCAAAAAGCTACGAAATTTTAGAAATCAATAGAATTTCCTTGTCTGTTGATTTAACAAGATAAGTTTCTGCAAGGCCCTTGACTAATTTGGGGATTACTGTTCAGTATGTATCTGCTTTTTTTATTTGGGGATTTTTTTTTAGAATCTGAATTTGTCTTTCTCTAATTTTTCATATAGGTTCGAAAATTCATAATGATTTGGGGATTTCTTTTCTTTGAGATTGGGTTCTATAAAAGTTTTTTTTTTCTTTGATTAAGGTAAATGTCATTCATCTTTGAAGTGAGATTGTCTCTATATTTTGTGATTTTCAATGAATCCATAATTACGACACTGTAATGTGTATTTTCATACACATTTTTAGAATTTTTATCATATAAATTTTAACCTTAAATCACATAAAATATTGGAAAAACGTTTAAAATTAATAGAAATTACTTTTGAAACTCTTAATACACTTTTGTGTGATTTTTCAGGTAAAAAGACCAAGAAAGGGATATTTGGATGACTTGGCCAAAAAGTCAACTCCAAATAAAGTGCCGATCTGCAAATTATGGGCTAAGGATAGCCGAATTCTCGACAAATCTCCGCAAAAACCCTACACACACGTCTCCAATTATCTTGTAATCCTTACCCACCAACCATCAAAGCCAAAATCTACAAAATCCACAAGAAGACAAAATGTCAAAACCGGGAAATCGCCCAGGTCAAATGTCCCAAAAGAAGTCAAACTGGATACCAAATCGAAGAGAACGACGAGACGTATCCAACGGTATAAACCTCGCGAAAAATGACTTTCTAGAACTCCCATAAAATGCGATACAAAATCTGGTCAACCTAGTCAAAGTCAACCTTTGACCAGGTCAAATCCCTTTTTCGACTAATCAGAACGGGACACGTGTCCTTTGGTCTCCCTAAATTATTCAATAAGCTTAATGAGGATTAATTCTAAACCAATTAGAGGCTAACACGTGACATATTCCATTAGAAATCAGCTAACCAGGAAGCAACACGTGACTTGATTAGTTGGGATCTGATTTAGATGAGACGCATGACGGAATTTGAGTGGGAACATCGCTGACACGCCTGTACGAGGATCAGTACAAGGTTTAAACTCAGCCAATCAGAGGCCAACACGTGGCAAAACGCGTTGCGGAATTCACGTCAATCCAGGAATCAGTTGAAACCTCTCTGTTTTCAACTGAGTCGCATACCACCATTTCGTCTATAACACACGGTTAGCAATGAATTGGACTGTCTGCTTATTGTAAATGGAGAACAAACTTTACGTGTTTTCTGACGCCTCTTATCGGATCATAACGATGAAAGGAATTGGCCAACCAGATTTCAACACATGGCATACCCATATCAAAAAACACATCGGAATAAAGAACACTCCCAAATTCCTCCGATTTTGGGGTAAATGGACATCTCCGTTCCTTTAAATACCCATGTTTTGTGAAGTATTGGATCGGCCTGTGACAAAAACAGGAGGCGAGGTTCACGCGTTTTCTGCGTTATTCTGACTAGTCAGTACGAGGAAAGAAAGGTTTCCTAATCGCAAGCTGACACATGGCGACGAATTTCTTCAGATTCTCTAACCAGTGAAATGTGGCAAGTTCTGATTGGTTGATTCTAGATTTAAGGATTTAGTGTGGGCTAATCAGGGAGCTACATGTGTTAAGTCTGGTGCTTAAGAGGAAAAATGTTAGAGAACTCTCAAGAGTGAACCCAGACTAATTTTTAATAGAAAAGAAGGAAAAGAATGCTACACATCTCCAAGTTACTACCCCAAAACAAATCCGGATCAAGCTAAATTTTTAGTCCCACAACCCTATTTCCAAATCTTTTCTAGGTCAAATCTCTCTAACACATCCATTCTCACGCACCATTCTCTCATCCTTCTCTTCTCTAATCTATTGTAAATATCATTTTCTTCTTCTTCCTTTTTCTCTTTCTCCATGAATGACCTTATTTAGGGTTGTCCAAAACCTAATGTTCTTTTTGTGGTGTTGAGACAAAAGAGAGTTAATCTTCTTCAAGAGGGAATTTTTATTCTAAAAGGAGCGAGATTTGAAGGAAGTTTCAAATCGACCAAGGAGGCTCTAGCTTGAATCTCCATCATTTGGTTTGATTAATTTTCTCTTCTTTTTCCTTATTTTTTTCTCTCTTTTGTTGAATTAATAACTTTTCAAGCATGTATGTAAATGTTGTTTGTGTGTGTGGATGCTTGAGTAGTCCTGTATAGGGAAAGATTTTTTGTATAATTTATGATGAAATCATGTGTTTGATTTGGGTATTTCTTGTGGTTTAAGAAGATTAGCTTAAGAACACTTAAATTGTTTGAGTTGAATTATTTGGAAGAATATATTTGATTCAAAATTTGAATATTAAATTAATTCTAATTGGAAGATTAGTCTTGATTTAAATCATGACGTGTTTAGGAGTTATTTGATCAATTGAACACTTGGAAGAGGTTTTTGCAGTGTTTTAAATAGCGGCGCTATAACGCCGCAATTGCGCGCAGCGGGTTTCGACCATAAAACGCAATACGCAATGAAAATATAGCTAAAATAGCGTTTTGAGCGCTACGAGCGTTATAGCGCCGCTATAGCGGTCAAATAACATTCAAATAGCGGCCGCTATAGCATTCAAAGTGTTAGTTTTGTATTTTTTTTTTTTTTGCTTATTTTGGATAATTAATATTTGTATGTTCATTTTGGATAATTATGCGATATGTTTAGTTATGAATAATGAATTTTGTATTGTATTTTATGATAAATAATTATATTATTTTATTTAATAATTATAGTATTTGGATTTTTTGTTTTTTATATTAAAATTTTATTATGATCATATTTTTATCATTAATATTTTTGAAAATTTTACGTAAATTATAAATTATATTGCACGTCCACTATAAGGCCATAGTACCGCAATAGCGTCTACTCCGCAATCCGCTACAAAAAAAGCCAATCCGCTACGGAGCGCTATATCGCTATTTAAAACATTTGGTTTTTGTGATTAAATCGAGTTGATGTAAACTTGAAAGTGGAAGTTTTTGAGTTGAATTTAATCTTTGATTTATAAATTGATTCATTTTTGGAAGGAATTTTATCAAACCTTGTTTTTTGAACGATTTAAATAAATTGCTACTCGTTGTGAGTAGTGATTTACATGTTATACAACTTGTCGTAATTTCCCTACAATTTTATTAACTTTTAAAATAAAAAACAACAAAAATATTTACTTTCTATTATTATTTTTCTTACACATGTTTCTATCCTCTTGAACAATTCTTCACACACACCTTTCTTGCGCTTAAATCACAACTCTTAGAATTTGCATAAACACTTAGCACCTTGAGAATTGATTTGTGAATCTATTTTACTTAAGGCCAGTCTCTCTGAGGATCGATTCCTAGCTCAAATACCACTTATACTCTATTTGGTTAATTAGGAAAATTATAAATATCTTTGTTAAGAGTGTGAAATTGAAAACGACACGATTTTCGCATTTCTTACAGACACAAACCAGCTTAACCTCTTTGATTAGTTTATTTTATACTTATTTACATAATGTTATAATCTACAACTTGCAATCTTGCATCAAATCTTGAGTTTTATAATCTATTTCTGTGAGATTGGATAAAAGAAGAATTACAAAATGTAAGTATTTTTTTTATTATTTCGGATTTATCTTTTATTTTTGCAATTTCTATTTTTTTAACAGCAGTTTTAATTTAGGTTGAATTTCGTTAATTGAGTGTTAATTCAGACTTAATTATGCTATCTTAAAAGAAAGAAAAAAGAAAAAAGAAAAAAAAAATAAGCCATTTATTTTTTAATTTGTCACATTTGTTGTGTGGGTTTTTGGGTGTTTTCATGTAAAAGCTAAAATAATGAAATTTGATCGAATTGAGCCTTTATTTTTTTTGAAAAAGTAAATTCGTCTCTTATCTATGGTTTAGAATATAATAATATGAATTTACGATAGAAAATCTATCCACAGAAACAGTAGCAAGGAAGTAGAAAATAAATAAAGATTAACATTGCAGTTTAAGATCAAATTTAATTATTCAAAATTTGTAGTTCATACAAGAAGGATTGAAGTTGTGGAAGGGCTATTTTTATATTTTCTTTTTGGAAGGGATAATTAAGTATATTTAATTATTTTCTTGTAATTTAAATTCAAAAGTTTTCTTTCTGATTTTATTAGTCTTCTATTTGTACGTACAATGATGGGTTTTCTCATTAAAGTGCTATGTTGATGACACTAATGGCTTTGCTCATTAAAGTGGCATTGTACATGTAAATATTTGTCATTTCATCAAACAATATGGTAATAAATTAAAGTGGTATTGTACAGGTAAATATTTTTACTCATGCCCAACCCGACGCTAGCCATGCTGCAACTCGAACGGCGGCAATTCTGTCCCGTGCCACACAGGAGAGTCGAAGCCACTAAATTGTTGAGCGTCCATCGCCGATGCCTCTCCCTATTCTGAGACCCTAGATCTTGCCCGGTCTCTGTAGACTCGCTAAGCGACGTTTCCACTCTCATTTAAGCAAGATGCTTTTTTTCTCCAGTACTTCTCTCTTGTCTTGTGTTCTCTTTATTTCCCTCTCTTTCTTCTCTAATTTGATCTAATTTTTGTATAAAGGGTTAATGAGGTATGAATAGGAGTAATTAGTGTTAAGCTAGAGTAATTTTAACTTAATTGGGGCTGAATTTGCTTATTTACTGTTGGATGAGGGATCAATTTGAGTAATTAATGTTGAATTAGGGATCAATTTGGGTTAGTTGTCTTATGATGGTTTTTTCTGCAATTTTCTCATAATACAGGTGCTTCTTTTTGAAATCCCCCTTTGATATTTATTTATTTATATAATTAATTATTTACTTATTAATATTAATATTTATATGTATATTTATTTATTTATTTATGTACTTATTATTTTTTCTTTGTTTAGAGTGAGAGAGAGCTGGTGGAGGCAATTATTGAAAATATTGCCTTCTGCAATGTATACTTCTGCATTTTTTTGTTTTTTAATTCATTTTTTTAATTTAATATGTTTTGAATTTTTCAAGGCTTATACAATAGAGCTAGAAGCTTAAGTTGCCAAGTTCAAAGAACATAATGAGAAAGTAGAGGTGAGTTCTCAAAAAGAAAAGATCATCCTTCAATTTTAGTTTCAAAAGGCAAAAAAAAAAATTACTTTGATTTCTAAGTTTGATTTTTCTTGTAGTTGTGTATCTTTCAGTCAAAATCGACATTGAATCGCACCAACGACTGACCTAGTGAAAAATGCGTATGTAGGTTCAGATCTTTCTCTCAATTTTGAAAATAACATGGATTTTTTATTTAAGTTAAACAAAATTTCTTCTACATATATTTTTTTCTGTTTAATTTTTTGGAATTTCATGATATTTTTCAGCTAGGAATGCAAATTTCTCTCCAACTTATATGTATGTATACATGTATTACCACCATTCCACCCTTTCTCTCTTGGATTTGGTCAAACAATAGGTTATGTTGGTTTTTATAGAATATTATGGCTTTATTTGCATATAAATATATATATATATATATATATATATATATATATATATATATATATATATCTATGTGTGTGTGTGTGTGTGTGTGTGTGTGTGTGTGTGTGTGGGAGTGGCTAAAAAACATACGCCCCAAAAATATACGTATTTCATTAAATTCAAGTTTCAACCGTACGGATGGAATATATATATATATATATATATATGCTTTGAATATGTTGTAGATTAATTTTTACAAGAATCAGAATGTTATATCATTGTCATCATATATCATCAAAATATACAACACTATTCAAAACATATATCGGAATAATAGTTTGATGATACATGATGGCAATGATATATTATTCTGATTCTTGTGAAAATTAATCCACAACATAAATATTACATCCGTACGGTTGAAATTTGAATTTTTATTTTTTATAACCACTTTACGGGTATTTAAAAAAAATGTATGTTGCAACATACGTATGTTTTTTAGCATTTCCTATATATATCATAAACTTGGGATTATTATGTAAATTATAGTGCTTGTTTATTCAAATAGGCATGGTTATTACTCAAATGTGAGGATGAATTCAGTGTTGATTGGAGCGACTTTCCATCTAGCGCATCTACGAAAGAACCTAGCAACAAGGGCGACCAATAAGCTTCTGTATCTCCCAAGATAGACGAAATCCTACATTGTTGTCCTCGTGCCAATAGAAAATAAATTGCTTTAACATAGATGTGCAACAAGATTCTTGAAGAAATGGTTTGTCATATTGGCATAGATTCAGAGTTTTAAATGTCAAAAAATACCATTGTTGTATAGGGTTCTAGGTGTACTTCATATGAGGTCTGATTTTATAGGTGTAATATTATTTTGAATTTTTGAAGAAATGGTTTGTCATATTGGTATAAATTTATAGGTTTGATATTGTAAGGTTTTTTTCATAATGAGTAATTACATATATTTTAATTTTGTGGCATTTTCAATTATGAAATATATACTATTTGTATTAATTTCATTTTTTAAATATTCTATTTGGAATTGAGCATATTACGAAATGTTGCCATCTAAACAATGCATGCACTATAAAATGTGAAATGTTGCCATCTAAACAATGCATGCACTTTAAAATGTCGTATTTGCATTTTAAAATGTCACCTTCAACCATGCGGTGGGATTTGAGTGTTGCATTCCTAAACATAGTATGGCATTTCGAAAGAAAGCTAATATATGATTATATGATGTTTTTTAATGTTACACAACACTTAAGATTGCTATATTTTTCACAATATCTGGCATTTCTTAATGCCGGTGATAGTAATAAGAAGTGACAACATTTGTTAAAAGCTAGTGAATATTTCTTTTTTCAAGACTTCAAAAAATGCCCCCTAACATTTTGCGACTACCACAGAAACAGCTTATGAGACAAATACCTCAGAATATAAATAACAGTTTTTTTACAAGCATTTTGTGGCATGTAAAAATGCCACGATAAGCCAATCTTTTTGTAGTGGCGGGACAGAGAGAAGACGGAGACCAGCGAAGGTAAGAGAGATGCGGTTGCTGGTTGAGGCCTAGGCGCATCGAGAGAAAGCGGAGAGAGAAGGGAGAGAGACGGGGAGAGAGGGGAAGTCACGGAGAGGAGGAGGAGGAGATATATCATGTTGCTTCGCTCAGAAAGCGAAGAAATGAGAGGAGAGGGGGGGGGGGGGGGGGGTTCCTTTGAAATATCAAAGAGAGAGGAAAATAACACTGACGCGTGCTAAAATCCAAGCTTTTGAATTATCATCCAATGGCTAAAATTAAAAGGCCACGGTGTCTTATTATGATTAAGGAAAAATATTAAGCTTTATAATCTATTAATAATTTGAATTGGTCTTACTACTGCCATTGAATGTCTGGTCGCACTTGTTACAAATGACTTCTATCATCACTTCTTCTTTTCCGTCTACTAACACCTTAATTCTTTTTCTACTAAAATTATTCCTAACAGTAGAAGTTAATTTTCTTCTTATATCTTTTGGTAACCAGTTGCGGCACAGGTAATGGATCACCTTCATTATGTTGAGTAGACGGACTGCCATCATTAGGTTGAGTGAGCGGACAAATTTCAAGAGATCGGTTTTGAAGACTTGATGCCATAGACTAATAGACTAATCAAAACACCTGAAACTTTTACTTTGATAATTAGTACAAAATATATGCAATGTTAGGTGAAACCTAACTTTACAAACATAAGAAATTAACTTTTATAAAAATAATTATTATCCCTTTCACACATACAAATGATAGTGTCACAATAATGATATAGATGTAAGATATACCAACAATAAGAATTTTAATTGTCTAATATTTGCTTTTATAAATATTATTATTATGAAATATTAGATATTTGTTTTACTAGTCACTGCTGTAGGAATTTCGGATTATTAATTCTTTGAATATAGATTAGAGAGGGTGAGAGATTTGGGGGGATGAATAACAATATCTATTAACAAATACTAGAGAATTTTGTGTTTTGTGTGAATATTTCTGGAAAACTCTGGATACCGTAAAAAAGAAAACTCGGCAGGAGATAGGAAAGTTCTCCATATTTGCTTACCATGACTTATTCCATAAGTGACAATTGGAATTGGAAATATGTTTATTTTCTTATATTTGTATTTTCATGTATTAGGTGTTAATTAGGGCAATAACTCTTTGGGTTATTTTATTGTATTGGATATGGCTATCCTATAAATAGAGGGGTAGGGATAGAGTTTTATTCATTCCAACAACCACAAACAATTGTATTGTATTTCTCTTTCTCAAAGTATAAAGAAAGTGTTGAGTGTCGGCGGCCGTGGTTTTTACCCTCTTTAGGGTTTCCACGTAAAAAAAATATTTTGTTCTTGTGTCTTGCTTTTTATGTTTGTTGTTGCGTCTCTCTTCCTAACATATGGTATCAGAGCCAAGGTTCAGAGAAAATTTTCTTTGAGTGTGAGCGAGGCAACGATACGTAGATGAGCGATGAATGAGAGCAAGGTGTCGGTGAGTCGGTTCGGCGGGCGAGACTTCAGCTATTGGAAGATGTAAACAGAAGCATTGCTCTGCCAGAAGATTCTAGAAGACGCGCTACTCGAAACGAAGCCAGAAGGGATCACCGCTGACGCATGGAAGAAGATGAACCGCAAGGCACTAAGCTACATACAATTGTCCTTAGCCAAGAATATGACGTTCAACGTGGAGAAGGAGACGACGGGTTTTGGAATCATGAAGGCGCTATCCAACATGTACGAGAAGCCGTCTTCATTAAACAAGCTGCATCTGATACGCCATCTTTTCTATTTGAAGATGGTGGACGACGAATATGTGGCCGAGCATCTCAACTCTGTTCTAGTTATTTCAAACCAGTTAGACTCGTTTAAATTGAACCTGGGTGAAGAGACGAAGGCTCTTATGTTGTTGTCATCATTGCCGGAAAGCTGGGCGACGATGGTAGATGTTATCGGCAGCAAGGAGGATTTGACTTTTGATGAGGTACGAGACCGCATCCTCAACAAGGATATTCGGCGAAGGGAGAGGAGCGAAACCTCGGGTTCCATGAGTTCAGCCTTGAATGTTGAGAGTCAGGATCATGGAGGTCAGAGAAACAACAACCACGGACGATCTAAATCGAGAGGTCGCAGCGAGTTGGAGTGTTGGAACTGTGGCAGCAAGGGCCAAATGAAATGAGACTACAAATTGTTGGAAAACCCGTAGCCATGTACGTTACATGCGCAGCGTAACTTACGGGTTAACCCTCCCTAGGATCATCATAAAGGAAATAAAGGTACGAGATTATGCTATTTAAAATTTATACCTCGGATCTTCCTGATCCGGGAGAGAGAAGCGGACATAGGTCTGAACTAACTTCCGTCTTGCTTCCTTCTCCTTCCTGGCTTGTGAAGCTCGACCTTGAGAATCTTCTTGCTCTTCCTAGGGACGAAAAACTTGATCGCACACAAATCTCCAAGGTAGGAGATCTCTACTCGTATCCACGCGAACTTCAGTCGTACGGAATAACCAGACTCGGCTAGACGAGTCCGGAAATACTTTCCGAATTCTCTCAAAACTTTCTCTCTCTTTTCAGTGTAATAGGCGGCCTCTAAGGCTTCTGAATTGTGTCTTGAAGAGAGAGACTCTGCCCTTCTATTTATACTAGAGAGAGAGGCGAACGATTGCTCAGTTACCATAACTAAAACCCTAATCCGCGTCTATTCCGTTGCCAACGGAACTATTCCGTTGTCAATGGAATATGTATTTCCATAACGAAATACTTGGCAACTAAGGTTATTACAGTTTCCATATCTATTCTGTTGGGAACGGAACCTTTTCGTTGACAACGGAATATGTATTTCCATAACGGAATACTTGGTAATGTTTTGTTCAATCAATTATCCAATAATTGATTATTTCGTTCACCAATTTATACATCATATGTATAACTGTTTTGAGGTATATTCATACCGTACGAATGGAGTTCATTGTGTGACCGTGTAGGTTCCATTTAACGCTGGCAACGATCTTCTAAAGATCGTAAGTCATGAGTAACCTCTAGACTGATGTCATGACTACCCATGTTAAATGAAATGATCAGCGATCATAAACATATTTGAATAGACGTTTGCTTATTCCTTTTGTTCTACGATATACGTCTTGATCATAAGGCACGGTAATATGTCATCCTTGAGTTTGATCAAAGTCTCTTTCCTGATCGAGAATTAGACTGAACAAATACAAAATTATATTAACAACACATGTTAATCCATTTTGAGCATGGCCATGCATTTCCTTCAGTCCTAGTTCATCAGGGGGCCCAGAGATATCTCCTCTTAACGAGAGGAACAAATAATGATTCAGTGCATGATTCAGTGCATACCTAATAATGACCCTAATGATCATCCCATTACGGATGACGTAAGATCATATTAAAGTATGCAGTTCCTCATACAGGAATCCAATGGTGACCTCAGGTCGTAGGAACAAGCACACTATTCATATGAGAATCACCAATGACATATACCATGCATATTCTCATAGTGTGGTCAGTCCAGTACGTGTTCTCTAATATTTACCTATATTCCAGACTTGACATCTCTAGTGTGGATATGTAGATTCTTACCTGAAGTATGTCCATCTCTATAAATGTCCTACATATCACCAGGGACATTTAGAATGTCATTCGTTGGTTAACAGTTCTACTATCAGAATCACATATTCTGATGACGTGAACCCGAAGTGTCATTCTTGGTTGATATAAGATTTGCATTCACGACCCATACGCACAGATATATAAGAAATAACCTTTATTGAATAAATAATAATGTCTTAATACATAATCCATTTCCCAGCACAAATACATTTGGCCTAGGGCACTAATCCTACATCTCCCACTTGCACTAGGCCAACTCTAAGCATCTTATGCCCATAGACCTAACATGACCCTCCTGCTTCGCTTGCAGGAGTGGTTTAGTTAATGGATCGGCGACATTGTCGTCCGATGGCACTCTACACATTTTAACATCACCCCTTTGTATAATCTCTCTGATTAGATGGAAGCGTCGCAGTATGTGCTTGGACTTTTGGTGAGATCTCGGTTCCTTTGCTTGTGCGATCGCTCTGTTGTTGTCACAATTATTCGGATGGGTCAATCAAATTCCAAACTTGATTGTCTTGCATGGATTACATCTTTGCTCTCATGGCCTCTAACCATTTCTGAGAGTCAGGACTCTTCATAGCATCTTGGTAGGACATGGGTTCATCATCTATGAATGTCACATCATCATCATTAGACACGAGAAATCCGTATCTCTAGGGCTCATGACGAATCCTACCAGATGTACGTTCAGTCTGTTGTGTTTCAAGCTCGCCAACTCTTTGAGAGCTTGTTTGGTCTTCCGTCACAGGTTCTGTAACTGTAGGTGAGTCTCGAATTTCTTCGAGTTGTACTTTACTCCCACTGCTTCTCGTGGAGACAAATTCTCTTTCTAAGAAAACACCATTGCGGGCAACAAACACTTTATTTTCCGATGGGATGTAAAAGTAATATCCTCTTGTCTCTTTAGGATATCCCACGAACAGACACTTATCAGATTTGGGTCCGAGCTTATCGGAAGCTTGACGTTTGACATAAGCCTCATATCCCCAAATCTTAAGAAAAGACAACTTGGGGCTATTCCCCGTCCATATCTCATATGGTGTCTTTTGAACCGCCTTTGATGGAATTTTGTTCAGTATGAATGCGGCTGTCTCAAGAGCATAACCCCAGACAGACGTTGAAAGATTCGTTCGATTCCTCCTTTCTGAAACTCCATTCCACTGAGGAGTTCCTGGACTTGTCAGTTGTGAAACTATTCCACATTCTCTGAGATGATCCTCAAATTCCTGACTCAGATATTCGCCTCCTCGATCAGATCGAAGTGCTTTAATCTTCTTGCCAAGTTGATTCTGTACTTCATTCTTAAATTCTTTGAACACTTCAAAGGATTCAGACTTGTGCTTCATCAGGTAGACATACCATATCTACTGAAGTCGTCTGTGAAAGTTATGAAGTACCGATACCCACCTCTAGCCGGCGTACTCATTGGTACACATACATCGGTATGTATGAGTTCTAATAAGTCATTGACCCTTTCACCAACTTTTGTGAAGGGTTCCTTAGTCATCTTGCCAAGTAAACAAGACTCGCACGTCTCATATGATTCCAAATCAAATGAGTCTAAAAGTCCATGAGAGTGGAGTTTAGAAATGCGTTTCTCATTTATATGGCCTAAGCGACAGTGCCAGAGGTATGTTGTATTTGAGTCATTCGGTTTAAATCGTTTAGTGTTAATGTTATATATGGACTTATAATTCTCTTTCTTTAGATCTAGCACGTAAAGACCTCTTTCTAATAGAACATTTCCATAGAAAAGATTATCCTTTAAGATGGAATAATTATTATTCTCAATAACAAATTTATAACCATCCAAAGCTAGACTAGAAATAGAAATGATATTATGCTCATAGCAGGTACAAAATAACAATTATTAAGTACTAATAGAAGTCCATTGCGCAAAGTCAATAAATAAGTTCCTACGGCTAATGCAGCAACTCTTGCTCCATTTCCCACACGCAGGTCGACTTCGCCCTTAGCTAATCTTCTACTCCTTTGTAGTCCCTGCACATCATTACAAATGTGAGTACCACATCCGGTATCCAATACCCAAGATTTAGGAGTAAGTGAATTAGTTTCAATAACAAAAATACATGAAGCGGTAGTCACACTACCCTTCTTGATTTCGTCCTGATAGAGTTTGCAGTTTTTCTTCCAATGGCCAACCTTGTTGCAATGGAAGCAAACTCCCTCTTTGTCTTTCTTGATCTTAGGTTTGGGCAACACCTTGCCTTTACCCTTGCTCTTGTTCCCGGTCTTCTTACCCTTCTTCTTGTGAACCATTAAGACGTCTTTGACAACATTTGTCTTCATATTCTCCTGTGCGTTCTTAAGCATCCCATGCAACTCGGTGATGGATTTCTCCATCTGATGCATATTATAGTTCATGATGAATTGCTCAAAACTAGGAGGCAACGACCCGAGAATTATGTCAACAGCCAATTCTCTGGGCATAGCTGAACCAAGCCTCTCCAATTGATCAAGATAACTCTTCATCTTGATTACATGAGCACTCACAGATGAACCTTCAACCATCTTCGTATCAGTTAGAGAGACGGTCGCTCTGTAGCGCTCAACTCTAGCCTGCTCTTGGAACATTTCCTTGAGAGTTACGATCATATCGTAAGCACCCATGTCCTCCAGTTGCTTCTGAAGCTCGGAGGTCATGGTCGCTAGCATGAGACAAGCTATCTCTGTGTCGTCTTTGACGTATTTAGCATACGCATCTCGGGCAGCCCTTGCGGCTCCTTGTTCTGGTTCCTCTGGGTAAGCCTCTTCTATGACATATAGTTTATTGTCAGCCTTGAGAACAATTCTCAGGTTTCTAAACCAGTCACGGAAGTTAGACCCATTGAGCTTATCCTTCTCAAGGATAGATCGCAAATTCAACCCATTTGAATTATTATTTGCCATTATTCTACAAGTCAAAATGTAAAGTGCCATTATTATTTATTCATTGGGGTTGTTTTGTTTTGGTGTTTCTTATATTTTACTCCCACTATTTTCTTCAAATCAAACACCTTCAGTAGTATTGATTCGGAAACATTCAACTGAGTGAAGTTTCATAGTGAGTTAAGATCCGTATTTCATTGAGCAGTAAGTGCGCTCCGGCGCAACCCTTAATGCTCAACTATTTAGGTAGGAACACTTTCCAATTGCATCATATGCAACTCTTGCCTTTTATGGAATGAGTATCTTATACTCGGTGTATTATCCCATCTTGTGCCCTGAGCCCAAGTCCGACTTGCTTGCCCAGTTAAGTTTAACCATGTATGAATATCGGCAAAGTAGTTTCTAGTACACTCAGCTCAGGCATGACCTGTGCTAGTTACTGCTTCCCGCGTGTCCCTTTCCAAAGATTAGGGTTTCTCGCAAAATCAGCATTATTCCGTTGGGAACGGAACTATTCCGTTCTCAACGAACTGTTCCATTCTCAATGGAGACGTGCTGGAAATTCGTTTTTACTTTATATTTAGTTCCGTTTCCAAAACGGATTTCGAAAAACTATTTTTCGAAACTCTAGAAAATCATAATATCCAATATTATATTTCTAGAAACTATTTCCGTGATGTTTTGAAATAATATTTTCAAAACCCTAAAATTTATTATACTTGAATTTACTAAATTTTAAATATAATCGACGATTATTTCCGTAACGAACGCTCTGATGCCACTGTTGGGAAACCCGTAGCCATGTACGTTACATGCGCAGCTGAACCTACGGGTTAACCCTCCCTAGAATCATTGTAAAGGAAATAAAGGTACGAGATTATGCTATTTAAAATTTATACCTCGGATCTTCCTGATCCGGGAGAGAGAAGCGGATGTAGGTCTGAACTAACTTCCGTCTTGCTTCCTTCTCCTTCCTGGCTTGTGAAGCTCGACCTTGAGAATCTTCTTGCTCTTCCTAGGGACGAAGAACTTGATCGCACGCAAATCTCCAAGGTAGGAGATCTCTACTCGTATCCACGCGAACTTCAGTCGTACGGAATAACCGGACTCAGCTAGACGAGTCCGGAAATACTTTCCGAATTCTCTCAAAACTTTCTCTCTCTTTTCTATGTAATAGGCGGCCTCTAAGGCTTCTAAATTGTGTCTTGAAGAGAGACTTTGCCATTCTATTTATACTAGAGAGAGAGGCGAACGATTGCTCAGTTACCATAACTAAAATCCTAATCCGCGTTTATTCCATTGCCAACGGAACTGTTCCGTTGTCAACGGAATATGTATTTTCATAACGAAATACTTGGCAACTAAGGCTATTACAGTTTTCATATCTATTCTGTTGGGAACGGAACCTTTCCGTTGATAACGGAATATTTATTTCCATAACGGAATACTTGGTAATATTTTGTTCAATCAATTATCCAATAATTAATTATTTCGTTCACCAATTTATACATCATATGTATAACTGTTTTGAGGTATATTCATCCCGTACGAATGGAGTTCATTGTGTGACAGTGTAGGTTCCATTTAACGCTGGCAACGATCTTCTGAAGATCGTAAGTCATGAGTAACCTCTAGACTGATGTCATGACTACCCATGTTAAATGAAATGATCAGCGATCATAAACCTATCTGAATAGACGTTTGCTTATTCCTTTTGTTCTACGATATACGTCTTGATCACAAGGCACGGTAATATGTGATCCTTGAGTCTGATCAAAGTCTCTTTCTTGATCGAGAATTAGACTGAACAAATACAAAATGATATTAACAACACATGTTAATCCATTTTGAGCATGGCCATGCATTTCCTTCAGTCCTAGTTCATCAGGAGGCCCAGAGATATCTCCCACTTAACAAGAGGAACAAATCCCATCTTGGTCACTCACAATCCTCGTCATGATTCAGTGCATACCTAATGATGACCCTAATGATCATCCCGTTACGGATGACGTAAGATCATATTAAAGTATGCAGTTCCTCATACAGGAATCCAATGGTGACCTCAGGTCATAGGAACAAGCACACTATTCATATGAGAATCACCAATGACATATACCATACATATTCTCATAGTGTGGTCAATCCAGTACGTGTTCTCTAACATGTACTAATATTCCAGACTTGACATCTCTATGTCCATGATCAGCAGAACATGATCATCCAGCCTGCGAATATACTAGTGTGGATATGTAGCTTCTTACCTGAAGTATGTCTATCTGTATAAACATCCTACATATCACTAGGGACATTTAGAATGTCATTCGTTGGTTAACAGTTCTACTATCAGAATCACGTATTCTGATGACGTGAACCCGAAGTGTCATTCTTGGTTGATATAAGATTTGCATTCACAACCCATACACACAGATATATAAGAAATAACCTTTATTGAATAAATAATAATGTCTTAATACATAATCCATTTCCCAGCACAAATACATTTGGCCTAGGGCACTAATCCTACACAAATCCCTGAGAAAGGAGAAAAGGGCGGAAACAAGTTCCGCAAATGTCGCCACTTAGGAGAATTCAGATGATGCCCTAGTTCTATGCATCGACAGTCCTATCGTTTCATGGGTTCTGGATTCAGGCGTATCCTTCCACTCTACCTCACAAAAAAATAAGTTTTTGAATTTTAAATATGGAGAATTTAGAAAAGTTTACTTAGCTGATGGGAAACCGCTATACATATTGGGCATGGGCGATGTCCAAATAAAATCGAGAAATGAATTTAGATGGACTTTGCGAGGAGTTCGATATATTCCAGATTTAAAGAAGAACTTGATATCCATTGGGCAGATGGATAGTGAGGGGTACAAAACCGTGTTTGAGAACGGGTTGTGGAAGATTGTAAAGGGTGCCATGGTTGTGGTGAAGGGTACAAAAATGAGAACTCTTTTTCTGACGGACAACAAGGAAGATTTGTTGGCGGTTCCGAGAACGATAACCAACCCAATATTGTGTCATAATCGGCTTGGTCATATCAAGTCACAAAGGACTGCAAGTGCTGACTTCAAAGGATTTGTTACCCAAGGTGAAATCGGTAGAAATTGGTTTATGTGAGAACTGCGTGCTCGACAAGAAAAAATGGGTTAGTTTTTCGAATGTCGGACGAGAACTCAAGATGGGGAAGCTAGACTTGGTGCAGAGCGATTTGTTGGGACCAGCTCCGGTCCAAGGCGGATCACGCTACTATAAGAATATGTCAAATGACGAATCTGAGGACTACCATAAGGCGATAGAGACGGGAGATTCTGTCAAGTGGGAGCGTGCAATGAGAGCCGGGATTGAGTCTCTCGGAAAGAACATGACTTGGGTATTGACCTGGTTACCAGATGGCAAGAATGTGCTACAAAACAAGTGGGTTTATCAGATAAAGGATGAACCAGCAGACAACAACTAGTACAAGGTGAGATTGCTAGTAAAGGGATTCCTACAGAAAGAAGGAGTTGACTACACGGAGGTATTCTCGCCAGTGGTGAAACTGATAACCATTCGTATTGTGTTAAATATTGTAGCGGTCGAAGATTTGCACCTCCAGATGGATGCCAAGACGGCATTGCTCCATTATGATTTGGAGGAGGACATCTATATGGTGCAGCTTGAAGGTTTCGAGACCCCGGGAAAGGATCTAGTATGTAAGCTCGAGAAAAGCTTGTACGGTTTAAAACAGGATCCCAGACAGTTGACCAAGGAAGTCCCCATCGATAAGCTGAGGTTGTGCGCTGCCTCAGTGGGGCTGGTCGAGTGAGTCAGTGGGAGCATGTCGCCGGACTCAAGGAAGATACAGGAGAAAGGAGAATGGATTCAATGCAAAGGATTTAAGTCATTATGAAGTTTCCAAGTGGGAGATTTTTTTGTGTGGAGACTTCTGGAAAAATCTTGATACCGTAAAAAAGAAAACTCGGCAGGAGATAAGAAAGTTCTCCATATTTGCTCACCATGACTTATTTCCATAAGTGACAATTGGAATTTGAAATATGTTTATTTTCTTATATTTGTATTTCCATGTATTAGGTGTTAATTGGGGCAATAATTCTTTGGGTTATTTCCTTGTATTAGATATTATCTTATAAATAGAGGAGTAGGGATAGAATTTTATTCATTCCAACAACCACAAACAAATGTATTGTATTTCTCTTTCTACAAGTATAAAAAAAGTGTTGAGTGTTAGCGACCATGATTTTTGTTTGTGATTGTTGGAATGAATAAAACTCTGACCCTACCCCTCTATTTATAGGATAGTCATACCTAATATAAGGAAATAACTCAAGGATTTACTGCCCCAATTAACACCTAATACATGGAAATACAAATATAAGGAAATAAATATATTTCCAATTCCAATTGTCACTTATGGAAATAAGTCATGGAGAGCAAATATGGAGAACTTTCTTATCTCCTGCCGGGTTTCCTTTTTTACGGTATCCAGAGTTTTCCTGAAGTCTCCACACAAAACAATCTCCCACTTGGAGACTTCATAATGACATAAATCCTTTGCATTAAATCCATTCTCCTTTCTCCTGTATCTTCCTTGAGCCCAGCGACATGCTCCCACTGAATCACTCGACCAGCCCCACTGAGGCAGCGCACAGCCTCAGCTTGTCGATGGGGACTTCCTTGGTCAACTGTCTGGGACCATGTTTTAGACCGTATAAGCTTTTCTCGAGCTTATAAGCTAGACCCTCCTTTCCCGGGGTCTCGAAACCTTCAGGCTGCACCATACAGATGTCCTCCTCCAAATCGCCATGGAGAAATGCCGTCTTGACATCCATCTGCTCGAGGTGCAAATCTTCGGCCGCTACAATACTTAACACCGTACGAATGGTTGTTAACTTCACCACCGGCGAGAATAACTCTGTGTAGTCAACTCCTTCTTTCTGTAGGAATCCCTTTACTACCAATCTCGCCTTGTACCGCTTGTTGTCAACTGGTTCATCCTTTATCCGATAAACCCACTTGTTTTGTAGCGCCTTCTTGCCATCTGGTAACCAGGTCAATACCCAAGTATTGTTCTTTCCGAGAGACTCAATCCCATCTCTCATTGCACGCTCCCACTTGACAAAATCTCCCGTCTCTACCGTCTCATGGTAGTCCTCAGATTCGTCATTTGACCTATCCTTGTAGTAGCGTGACCCATCTTGGACCGAAGCTGGTCCCCACAAATCGTCCTGCACCAAGTCTAGCTTCCCCGTCTTGAGTTCTCGTCCGACAGTCAAAAAACTAACCCGTTTTTCCTTGCCGAGCACGCAGTTCTCACAGAAACCGATTTATACCGATTTCACCTTGGGTAACAAACCCATTGAAGCCAGCACTTGCAGTCCTTTGTGACTGATATTACCGAGCTGATTATGACAAAATATCGGCTCGGTTGTCGCTCCTGGAACCGCTAACAGATCTCCCTTATTTTCCGGGAGATAAAGGGTTCCTATTTTTGTACCCTTCGCTACAACCATTGATAAATTAGGAAATGCTTATAAGAATGGAAGAAGTCATTGCAATTTATTACTGTATATTCTATTGTATTTAGGTTAGATTATTTCCTTTATTGTAATTCTAAATCAGGTAAGAGATTTCTTGGTCAGCACTCACCCTCTACTATATAAAGAGGACAGTGGCTATTGTATTCAAAAATCCACAATTCAATGAAATTCTCTCCTTCCATTTCTCTCTTTTATTGTTCTTTTGTTCTTTATTTTATAACACGTTATCAGCACGACTCTACAATAAGCATTTGAAGTTCTAAATAACATAACTGAAACTCTGCTTCAGAAGGTACAATTTCAAATTATTAATATTTCATTTTATTTTGGATTTCTTTTATTCGATTTTTTTTCTTTTCTTGAAATTCGTTATTTTGCGAGCTTTTTAAGTAACATATCTCTGCACCAGAAGTTGCAGATTCTCTTTATAGATCAATGCACCAGAAGTTGCTTGTTTAATTATTTTTATTTTGCAACCAGAAGTTGCGTATTTATTTTTATTCATGCACCAGAAGTTGCTCGTTTAAATTATTTTGTATGCATCAAGAGTTTCTTGTTTAATTATTTTTGCAACCAGAAGTTGGATGTTTATTTTTATTTACGCATCAGAAGTTGCTTGTTTAATTTTATTTACGCAACCAGAGGTTGCATGTTATTTTATTTATGCACCAGAAGTTGTAAGTATATTTATGCACCAGAAGTTGTAAATATATTTATGCACCAGAAGTTGCAAGTATATTTATCTTTATTCTATGTACATTTATTTTATGCACATTTACTTTTATGCACATTACTTTTATGTACATTTATTTTATGCACATTTATTTTTATGCAAATTTATTTTTATTTATGCACATGTAGTTGCAATAATTTTTTTCCTTTGCACACAAGCTGCAAAATTTATTTTATGCACCATAAGTTGTAAAATATAGCACCAGTAGTTGCAAGAATATAAATCAGAAATATTGTCTAAATCTCGAAGATCAACTCTCAAATAATAATTTGAGGAAAAAAATGAAGAATATATATTAAATAATGATACTCCTTACCTTTTATCTTGCTCTTGAAGCAGCAAGAAGATGAAGAGAGTTGTAAGATATATTGAAAACCAATATCATATCTTATTGTGAATAAGCAAACTAATGAGTTGTAAAAGAAGAAATTATGAAACTTGTTTAAATAATTGCATTCAATTCCCAGAAGTGAATGTTGCAAAATAATGACATAAACAAAATATTATTTCTTTCCATATATTACACCTCAATTCGATTTGTTGATATTGTGAAAATCCATTTTCTTTAGATCCACTCAAGAGAAATAAAACAACAATAAACTACCAACACATATCCCTCTTGTATGATTAGATTTGAAGAAAATTTGGATTAACTACGGATTCATATCTCCCTCCGCTTGGCTGAATATGGACTGCAGAAAAATGTCATTTTCTACTGAATTTGGGAACAATATTTTAAATTAGTTGCATTAATCTAGTAGATAACAACTCGGAGATTATTTGGCAAAACGTATCACGGCAATCGGATAAATAATAACGGAGATCTAAGCGTTCAAATTGTGACAACACCAAAATATAAGCTGTTTCAGAACATGCTTGTAACTTAAGGATTTCTTCCATTACGGATATACTTTTTGCCTCCATTTTCATTCGATCTACTATGGAAAAATGAAATAACAATCAAATACCGATTCATATCACTCTTGTCTGATTAGATCTAAAGAAAACGTTCATAAAAGATCTTCTCCCTCCACTTGGCTACATCTAGTAAGCAGAAAGAAGTCATTTTCTATCTGGATGCGGGCATGATATTCAATATTCATCACTTTGATCTTTCAGAGGACAACTAGAAGATGATAATGCAAGAATAAGGGCAATTGGATAAATAATGAGAAAGATCTAAGAATTCAATGTTCGAGTCACAACACCAACACAAAAGCAATTTCTAACAAGCACGTGGTAACTTAAGGTGTTTTTCCACAACGTGCACTCTTCTTGTCTCCGTTTTTTTCAATCTACAGAAGACATATGAAATAACAATTAAGTACTAATTTATATCCATCTTGTGTGGTCAGATTTGAAGAAAACGTCGATTAAAGTTATTCTCTCCCCCCTTGGCTGAATCTGGACTGCAGAAAAAATTAATTTTCAAACTGAATGTGGGCGTAATATTTTAAAATATTTGCATTGATATAGTAAATGACAACTGGGAGATTATTTTGCAAAAATAATTACGGCAATTGGATAAATAATGAGGGAGATTTAAACGTTCAAAGTTGGAGTCCCAACACCAAAATATAAGCTGTTTCTGAACATCTCGTTGTAATTAAGGAAGTTCTTCTATTACGGTCGTTCTTCTTCCTTCATTTTACTTTTAATCTAGTCAAGGCAAACAAAATAACCCTTAACAACTAATTCCTATCACTCATGTGCGATTATATTTAAAGAAAAAGTCGATAAAAGATGTCATCTCTCTCTCTGGCTGAATCTAGACAGCAAAAAAATTCATTTTATATCTAAAGGTGGGGACGATATTCTAAATTCATGACATAGATTAGTTAGATAAAAACAAGGAGAAAATTTTGCCAAAAGAATCGGGGCAATTGAAAAAATAATGACGAAGATTTAAGCGTTCAAACTTGGAGTCAAAACATCAAAATAAAAGTAGTTTCTGACGAGTCTGTTGTAATTCAAGGAGTTCTTCCGCAACTGGCTCTCATTTTTCATTCGTTATACCCAAGACAAACAAAATGACCATTAACGACAGATTCTTTTCCCTCTTTTGCGATTAGATTTGAAGAAAATGTTGACAAAAAATCTTCTCCCTCCACTTGGCTTAATCTGGACACCAAAAAAAATATATTTTCTATCCGAATGTGGGCACGATATTCTAAATTCGTCGTATAGATCTTTTAGCGGAGAACAAGTAGATGATTTTGCAAAAAGAATCTGGTCAATTGGATAAATAGTGAGGTAGATCTAAGCGTTCAAAGTTTGAGTCACGGCTCAAAAACATAAGCTATTTCTGAACGGCCCATGATAATTTAAGGATTTCTTCATCTACTGGCGTTTTTCTTGGCTCATTTTTCTTTAGATCAACTCAAGTCCAACAAAATTACAATTGACTATTGATGATTCCATTCCCTCTGGTGCGATTAAATTTGATGAAAAAGGTCGATAACCACTCCCAAATCCTTAAGTTCCAAGCATGTTCTGAAACAGCTTATATTTTGGTGTTGTCACAATTTGAACGCTTAGATCTCCCTTATTATTTATCCGATTGCCATGATACGTTTTGCCAAATAATCTCCTAGTTGTCATCTACTAGATTAATGCAACTAATTTAAAATATTGTGCCCAAATTCAGTAGAAAATGACATTTTTCTGCAGTCCATATTCAGCCAAGCGGAGGGAGATATGAATCCGTAGTTAATCCACATTTTCTTCAAATCTAATCATACAAGAGGGATATGCTTCCATTACGGACATACTTTTTGCCTCCATTTTCATTCGATCTACTATGGAAAAATGAAATAACAATCAATTACCGATTCATATCACTCTTGTCTGATTAGATTTAAAGTAAACGTTAATAAAAGATCTTCTCCCTCCACTTGGCTACATCTGGCAAGCAGAAAGAAGTCATTTTCTATCTGAATGCGGGCATGATATTCAATATTCATCACAGATCTTTCAGAGGACAACTAGGAGATAATAATGCAAAAAGAATAAGGACAATTGGATAAATAATGAAAAAGATCTAAGAATTCAAAGTTCGAGCCACAACACCAAAACAAAAGCAATTTCTAACAAGCACGTGGTAACTTAAGGTGTTTTTCCACAACGTGCACTCTTCTTGTCTCCGTTTTTTTCAATCTACAGAAGACATATGAAATAACAATTAAGTACAAATTTATATCCCTCTTGTGTGATTAAATTTGAAGAAAACGTCGATTAAAGATCTTCTCTCCCCCTTGGCCGAATCTAGACTGCAGAAAAAAGTAATTTTCAAACTGAATGTGGGCGTAATATTTTAAAATATTTGCATTGATATAGTAGATGACAAATGGGAGATTATTTTGCAAAAATAATTAGGGCAATTGGATAAACAATGAGGGAGATTTAAACGTTCAAAGTTGGAGTCCCAACACCAAAATATAAGCTGTTTCTGAACATCTCGTTGTAATTGAGGAAGTTCTTCTATTACGGTCATTCTTCTTCCTTCATTTTACTTTTAATCTACTCAAGACAAACAAAATAACCCTTAACAACTAATTCATATCACTCATGTGCGATTATATTTAAAGAAAAAGTCGATAAAAGATGTCATCTCTCTCTCTGGCTGAATCTAGACAGCAAAAAAATTCATTTTATATCTAAAGGTGGGGACGATATTCTAAATTCATGACATAGATTAGTTAGATGAAAACAAGGAGAAAATTTGGCCAAAAGAATCGGGGCAATTGAAAAAATAATGACGAAGATTTAAGCGTTCAAACTTGGAGTCAAAACATCAAAATAAAAGTGGTTTCTGACCAGTCTGTTGTAATTTAAGGAGTTCTTCCGCAACTAGCTCTCATTTTTCATTCGTTATACCGAATACAAAAAAAATAACCATTAACGACAGATTCTTTTCCCTCTTTTGCGATTAGATTTGAAGAAAATGTTGACAAAAAATCTTCTCCCCCCACTTGGCTTAATCTGGACACCAAAAAAAATATATTTTCTATCCGAATGTGGGCACGATATTCTAAATTCGTCGTAGAGATCTTTTAGCGGAGAACAAGTAGATGATTTTGCAAAAAGAATATGTGCAATTGGATAAATAGTGAGGTAGATCTAAGCGTTCAAAGTTTGAGTCACGGCTCAAAAACATAAGCTATTTCTGAACGGCCCATTGATAATTTAAGGATTTCTTCATCTACTGGCGTTTTTCTTGGCTCATTTTACTTTAGATCAACTCAAGTCCAACAAAATTACAATTGACTATTGATGATTCCATTCCCTCTTGTGCGATTAAATTTGATGAAAAAGGTCGATAAAATATCTTCACTCCCAATGGTTGAATCTGGACAACAGATAAAAATTAATTTCTATCTTAATCTAGGCACAATTTTCTAAATTAGTCGCATAGAACTAGTAGCGGACAACTAGGAGATAATTTTGCAAAAAAAATAGAACAATTGAATAAATAATGAGTGACATTTAAGAAATTCCATGTATTACACTTCAATTTATAAAGAACAAAAGAACAATCAATTAATTCTCCTTTGATAACATGCAGCACATGAAAATTTATTTGATAAAAGAATCTTCTGGTTCTTTAATTGATGCATATTTGAATTCTCTGTGATTATTTGCATCATCATTGCTCCGAGATTAGTTAACTTTTGTTTCATGCCAAATCATGAAATTTCTCTCGAACTAGTGAACTTCTGGTTCATGTCAAATCATAAAATTACTTTTCAAATTATTGAACTTCTAGTTCATGTTTAATGATAAAATTGTTTTTCTAATTAGTGAACTTCAAGTTCTTGTCAAATTATAAAATTACTTTTCGACTGGACGAAATCTGATATGCAAAGCATAAATAAGTTTTAAGTCAATAAACTTCTGGTTTACTAATAAATCTGACTTAATTGTATTAGTCCTTCATAATATAAATCAATAGAAAAGCTGCATGTTGTTCTAATGAATATTTCTCAAAATACAGAAATATTGTCTACTACAATGAGGCACACATATTTATAATTCTTATTGTGCCAATAAAAAACTTTGATTCATATTAGTAGTATCAAAAGAAAGAAAAATAATGATAATAACAATAATAATAAGAATATAAAATGGAATAAAAGAAAATTTTCTTACTCGGTTCTTTCTCTAACTCGTTCTTGTTAATGTGCTTTAAATCCAGCGGATGATATCATTATCGGTTATCAACTTTTTCATTATGGTGATAAACAAGTCGACATTATTATTTTTTCTTTGCTTTTAAGACGGCTTAATAAACCTCCACAAGATTGTAGGGCGTACATAGAGACATACCAAATGTCCTTTACTACCACATAAATTTTTAGACCATTTTGTGCGTTCTTTCCGCTTTCTTGTGTATTTTTCTTAATATAATCATCAGCATCCATATTAATAATCAGGACTTGTATATGTGGTATTCACTTATGGGAATGATGCGGAACCAATTGTACGGAATTCGTGATTTTTCATTTTAATGAAAATTCATTATTTTGCTTATATACAAGAAACAATAATTTACAATTTTAAAGCATTATCTATTATATACAGGCAACAAAATGGTAACTCTTCTGGAGTCTTAAATTACATTTACAATACATAGTATTATATTAATACCTGTCTTTCAATTTCTAATTATTATTTTAGTTGTTCAATGTCTGCTGGACATATGACAGACATTTTGGATTCCACAAATAAATAAAATAAATTGAATAAATATATGGTCAAGGAAGTCTGCCTAAAAGTCTTATGTAATATTTAAGAGCTTACTGAAATGGTTTTCAATTATAAACATAATTAACCATAATTTTTTTTTCTTTTAAAAAAACTTTATAGAATTCGATAAAATATTTTGGTGTACAACAGGTACTTAACCAATGCTGTTTTATACAACATCAAAAATACATATTTTGGAATCAGTTATAAATAATATCTTGTTGTATCTTCTCATTGTCTTATGTGATTTTCTTGTAATGACTTCTGGCATAACATATAATATATTTTCTAATAATAATATATATAATTTAGTTTTTAATAACAATGTATACATAAAAAGTGAAAGCAGTATATGAAATGAGAAAATAATATATAAAATGGAAAATCAGTATATAAAACTAAAGAAATAAAAAATACACAAAATAAACAACAGTATATAAAATGGCAAAATAGTATATAAAAATGATAAAATAGCATGTAAAAATGCAAAAATAGTATATCTACAGTGCCGTCATGATCCGTCGTACTACAGTGCCGTCGCGATATCACATTTTCCTTTAAGAAAATGAACTAAACACCATATAAGACATACAATCGAATAATGAATTACTAATCATAAATAAATTGAGGTCAACAAATATATCGAATTTTAATTAATCAAAACTTTAATGGATGAACTGTGAAATTATTTTCGCATGTATCATGTCCATCTTTAAGCCCAAATGTTTGTCCATGTTGAGAGAGAAGAAAGGTTGCATGAAAAATTCAATAAAAAAATTGATTCAGCAAAAAACCGGGTTCAACATCCGGTTTAATTTCTGATTTTCTCATAAAAATTGCCGGTTCAACTCAGAAAACCCGGTTTTCGCAGACCGAACCAGAATTCTACTAAGTCTGATTTTTCCGGTTCAGCCAGTGAACCGGGCCGGTTTTGATAATACTGATCAGGGTTGGGAATAAATCACCCAATTTTCTTGAGCATATTAATCGAAATATATGTGGCCCTATTACTAATAATTCTTGGTTTCATTTACGCTTCCACTTTAATCATGTCTTCATTTATGCAAATTAGACTGTGTTATTCAAATTGAATATTTTTGTGATCGTAATTATTCCATGTTATTTGAAACAATGTGGTTCAACAAATAATTTAGTTGCCTGATGAATTATTTTTAGCCAAGCATAAATGTTTAATCGTCTACTATTTGAATGATAATATCTCAATTCTAAACAAGGATTATATCAGGGAACTGAATGAATGCAACCAGATACACAAAATCTGATTTGGTCTTGATCCCTTCCGTAAAGAATTTTGTTTGAATTCAAGTCCTCTCCTATAGAATCGCAAGGCATTTTTCCAACGATATATATAATAATGATGCCATCAATTTGCTGTGCCGATGGGTTCAAAGTCAATTTTTTTTAATTATGGCAATTTATTTATTTATAGTAAATTTGGAGAGGGGTGGAAATTATATCAGAATTTATGATTTAAACGTGTAAACGTTTATGATATAACTAGAAATAAACCGGTTTGCGCGATTTCATCAATCTCAACATTATGTGATCATACTCTCGCGCATTGCGTGATTTCGTCAATCTCATTATTAGGTGATCATACCAGACATGAGGAAGACATGCTTTACAAAACCTTATGGGAACTAATATTTTACTATATATAATGTTTTAAGATGTGTAACAGGTCAATTATTAACCCATCTTCCTTGCCTTGAACACTCCTATATGATCAAATGAATGAAAGTATCTAAATTTTGTAGAGTGTTGATTCTGTGATATTTTAAAATGTAAACTTAAATTAATTACAAAAGAAAAAGAATAATTGATATTTTCCTTTCTAATTGAGACAATAAAATTCTAACACAACATATCCATGAACATTGAATGAGAACAATTGATTTTCAGTCCAATGGTAGGAGAAAACAGAGTAACGTGGATAACTATCTCCTGGTTATAAATCTCAATTCTTAACTATACATTTTTCTCCAAAAAATATTCTTGAACAAACTTTACTTAATTAGCACCACCTTAACAAAAAAATAATGATAGATATGTTCATTTTACTTAGAAATTCTAACCGACAGTATGTCAGGTTATCCTTGTTGTAAATCTCAATTCTCAACTATACATTTTTCTCAAAAAAATATTCTTGAACAAACTTTACTTAATTAGCACCACCTTAACAAAAAAATAATGATATATATGTTCATTTTACTTAGAAATTCTAACCAACAGTACGTAGTTGATCAGGTTATAAGTTCAATAGGTGTGAGTGTGATGAGCAAAGACGTGAGATAATGAAAAAGTTGTAATCTTTCAAGTGGCTACACATGGTGTATCAAGAAATTATATAAATCATAGAGTAAAAAATAGTGGACCAAGTGTTGACTTCTGTAAGGCACACCATAGTTACAATGCAATATGAGCAACTAAGATCTTATGAAATATGGAATTCAATAAATATTAGTCATTGATGCTAGATCAAAGTGCTGAAATTTTTTGAATTGACATAGCATACTCATGTGCATACTGTAGCAAATGACATTCAAAATTATAATATATAAAATATACATATAAGGACTTCACGGTACAATAGCTTTTGAGGCGTGTGTATATGTATCTAGAACTCGAATGATCTTTCCCGGTTTAGGAGGTCGGTTGGAACAGGGTCCATTATGCCTAAAGCTGACTACGGCTTAACAATGGCCGAAATTTCTGACTGTACAAAAATAAATAAAGAAAGAAAGAAATAAAAAGTTAATAAATAAATAAGTTAATGAATAGGCATGTAAGTTAATAAGGGAAAAGTGTACAATGCAGCTTCAATTTTGTGCTTTTAATACTTTTTGGGAAACTTGTTCCATACTACAAAGCACAAAGTACAAACTACTATACAAACTTTTGTACACTATACATTTCTAAGTTGCATTTATAACTGTGAAAAAATAGAAATGAGTAAAGGATTATTTATACCGTATGATCTTGAACAAAAAGCCCCCAATAAACGAAGGACGTGCCATCTCATGTGATGTACTGTAGCTAAGACCTTTTAACTTTATATATATAAATAAATTTTGATAAGATTACTGAAAAAGTGAAAAAGAGGTATGAAAACTCTTCTAATTTAATAAAATCATGTATTTATGTATTTCATCCGAAAGAATAAAACATGAAAAAATAACTACTATCCACCTCGAATGTATACCATTAATACTCTCATGATTGATTAATTATTACTGATTAGATTTTATTTAATGAATATTTTACAAACAATACTCTATTTATAGAGTTAGTTAGCTGCCTAACCTTATTATTAACATACCTAACCTTATCATTAGTCTACCCTCATTTATTCTACAATCAAAACCTACAATCCAATCCTACTATACATGAACTCACTTATACATAACCTACTCTAACACCTCAACCCCCCCCCCCCCCTCCCTCCCTCAAGTTTAGCCGAGTCTGAACACGGTGAGCATGTCGTGTAGTCGAGTGAAACGAGATGCTGTGAGTCACTTTGTAAGGATGTCCGCAATCTGATCTTTGGTGCTAATGAAGCGTTCTTGTAGAGTTTTAAGCTCAATCAATTCGCATACGAAATGATAATCAATCTCGATGTGCTTCGTAGGGGCATGGAACATGGGATTGATAGCGAGATACGTTGCACCAATGTTATCAAACCATAGGATTGTGACTTCCTTTTGAAGAATGTGGAGTTCACGTAGTAGGAATTGGATTCACACATATTCCGCAGTAGTCATCGCAAGGCTGTGATATTCTGCTTCGGTGCTAGATCGAGTTACCGTTGCTACTTCTTTGCGCTCCACGAAACTAGGTTTGGACTAAGAAAAATACAATATCCGGTCGTATACCGTCTGTCATCTGGGCAATCAGCCCAGTCTGCATCTGAGAAGGCTTGGAGTCGTAGAGAGGGAGAAGATCGAAGGAGGAAACCATGTGTTATCGTGCCTTTGAGATATCGCAAGATGTTCTTAATCGCTCCCCAATGGATGTCGATCGGTGAGTGCATGAATTGAGAGACCTTGTTTACCGCAAAGGCTATTTCTGGTTGTGTGATTGTCGCGTACTGAAGTGCACCAACCGTTCTTCGATAAGGTTTCGGATCCTCTATTGGGTTTCCTTTTAGTTTGGAGAGTTGTTCTCCAGCAGCCATGGGAGATGAGTACGGTTTCGCACCTTCCATCTTGGCCCTTTTAAGAAGGTTCAAGATATATTGGGGTTGAGATAGTAGAACCCCATCTTGCACCATTAGTGCCTCGATGCCGATAAAGTAGTGAAGAGAGCCAACTTTCAAGGAGAACTACGCGTTGAGGTCAAGTATAAGTTGTTCAACCGAGGCAGGATTGCTCCCAGTAACAATAATGCCGTCCACATAGAGTAAGATCACGAGAAGCTCGTTGTTTTGAAACCGAATGAAGATAGAAGTATCGGTTCGGGAGCCTACAAAGGCAAGGTTGACAAGAGTACTCTCTTTAGCTTTGTGAACCAAGCACGTGGTGCTTGTTTAGGACCGTAGAGAGGCTTCTTGAGGAGACATATGTGATTTGGTCTTGAGTCATCTATAAATCATGGAGGTTGTTGTATGAACACCACTTCCTCGAGATCCCCGTTGAGAAATACATTGTTTACGTCGAGTTGTCGCACTGACCAGCCTTTCGATAAGGCAAGTGTAAGAACTACACGAATAGTGGTTGGTTTATCCACTGTGCTAAAGGTCTCAGTGTAGTCGATTCCTTCCTCTTGGTGTAACTTTTTACAACTAGTCTCTCCTTGTAAAGTTCTACCGATCCATCTGTATTTCTCTTCATCTTGAACACCCATTTGCACCCAAGTAGATTTTGAGAAGAATGAGAGGGAACAAGATCCTAAGTTTTATTTTGAAGAAGCATATTAAACTCAATTTTCATGGCGGCACGCCACTTTGGGTTCTTGTTAGCGATAGTAAAACATGTGGGTTCAATTTTTTGTTCGGATATAGTGGTTGGAATACGGTGTTTGGTGGTTGCATGTGTGACATGGTCGAGAAATTATCGCATTCATCTTGTGTTGTCACGCGTACGAGTTACCATTGGATGGGAGGATTGTGGAGGAATGGAGGAGGTAGAGGGAGCAATATTATCCGCACTTGAGGGTTGAGAACCTTCAAGTGAAGAAGTAGAAGGCTCATTAGAGGAGGAAAAACTCTCATGAGAAGGATTTGAGGGGAGAAAGAGTAAGAGTTGTTTGAGTTGGTGGAGAGGTTTGAGAGGATGTGTGAGTTTGTTCATGCATAAAAGGGAAATATGTCTCATTGAAGATTACGTGACGGCTTACATAGATTTTGTTTGTTGGGAGATGAAGACATTTATACCCTTTTTGATTTGGTGCATATCCAAGAAACATACATGGGAGAGATCGATTTTGTAGTTTATGTGAATTGTAGGGTCGTGTATATGGAAAACACAAGCACCCTAGAACTCGCATGAAGTTGTAATCAGGTTCTTTGTGAAAAAGTATTTCGAATGGAGATTTTTGTATGTTGGCGGTATTTGGCAAGCGGTTAATAAGATAGACAATGCTATAAAACATATCATCCCAAAACCGAAATGAAATAGAAGCTTGTGCCATGGTAGAGAGAGCTAGTTCTACGATGCGTCTATGTTTCCTTTCTGCAAGCCCATTTTGCTCAGGGGTATAGGCGCATGTGGTCACATGAGTAATGAAGGGATGAATGCGCGCAATGGGTTTAAACTCCGTCCCGCCATCGGTTTGAAGTGTTTTTGTTGAGCATGATAGAAGGTTTTCAGCTTGAGCTTTAAAAAGACTAAATGCTCGAGACACTTGGTCTTTTGAGACAAGGAAATAGATCCACGTATAGAGTGAGAAATCGTCCGTGAAATGCACAAAATAGCGAACCCCCGAATGAGAAAGAACCGGAGCCAGCCCCCACAGATCCGAGTGGACCACTTCAAGAGGCTTTGATAAATGAGCCATAGCTTGATGAAACGGTAATTTGTGCGCCTTTCTCATACAACACGCATCACAAAACAATAACTTTATGTTCGAAGATACCAACTTATTTGCCGTCATTAGATTTTGAACAATGGGAAAGGAAGCATGACAAAGCCGCCTATACCATATATCAGCCAACACTAGCTCGCCAAGACAAGCAGAGGGTTGAATTATTTGGTACGGTCTTTTGAAGAGACGATATAGACCATTTTAAAGAACTACGTGATGTAGGATTTTGTTTGAAGCGATCTTTAATCAAGAAAGTACGGGAGTGGAACTCGAGAGTAATGTTGTTGTCTCGTGTTAATTGCGAGATGCTAATCAAAATTTTCATGATTTGTGGGACATGAAGCACATTTTTAAGAAGCAACGTGCCGGTGGGAAATTGGATAACCGCTTGACCGATGTGTTGAATTGGTATGCCTTCTCCGTTCCAGACTCGAATGAGATCTTTTCTCGAATAAGGCAGATGAGAGAGAGGACGTTGAGGGTAGACGTCAAATAGTTTGACACGCTAGAGTCAAGGTACCACCCATCCGATGGACCGCTAAATGATTCCACCAGGAGAGAGGCTGGAGGATTTTGGTTGTAGCAGTGCCAATAATTGCGCGCTTCATGGTTCGGTTTCGTGCAGATTTGACACTTCGCAACGGTATTTTCACGGCCACCGGTCTCTCGCTTGTCGAGTCCATGAAAAATATTCGATTTTGCAAATTCCGCAAATGCTTCATAAAGCGATTTCAAAAAATTGTCTAGATAGGATCCGGAGCCCAAAAATGATCCCAGCTTCATATTAGGTTGAAGGCTTGTTGGTTGGCCAAAGAAAGTCTGCCTTTGATGGCCCCAAAAGACATGCTGTTGCTGGCCCATGAAGAGGTGTGAAAATGGCAAATTCATCGCGAAACAGCAGAAAAGAGAAGAGAATTTGAAGGAGCGGATGCGGAAGTACTAAAGATTCACTCTTGAATAATTTTGAATGAAAAAAAGAGAGAGAAATTTGAGAGATTAGATGCGGAAGTAATAAAGATTCACTCTTGAAGAGTTTTTGAATGAAGAAAAAGAAAAGAGTTTGAAGAAAAAGAGAATCAATCTTCTGACATAGCAACATCTCTGATCTTCTTATGCTACCTTACGACGCCCCACAATTCCTCTGATTCACTACAAAGATCTCAGATTTTGCTGATCTTAACTGAATCTTATAGAATTCAGTCAAGATTGAATGAATATCTCCCAATATTTGCAGATATTGATCTTGTTCTTGAACTAGAGGCACAAGATCGAATTTGCTATACTCTATTGATTGAAGAATTAAGATGAGAAAAGAAAGGGAACATGAATGTGGATAGATCAAAGAAAGAAGAGAAGAGATTGGGTAGAATTTGGAAGTGGAAGTATGATTTGGACTTCTGATACCATGATAGAAGAGAGATGATTAATTATTATTGATTATATTTTATTTAATGAATAGCTTTACAATGAGTACTTTATTTATAAAATTAGTTAGCTAACTAACCTTATTATTAACCTATTTAATCTTGTCATTAGCCTACGCTCATCTATTCTACAATCCAAGTCTACAATCCAATCCTACTATACATAAACTTACTTATATATGACCTGCTCTAACATCTTCACATGCAAAAATTGACATACATGATTTTGTTGGCTATTTTTATGACAAAGTTAGAATTAGTTCTAGTTAGGGGTTTCTTGAAAACATAAAAAAAATGGCACGCCTAACTAGAACTAATTCTAATCTAAACTTTTTGTAGAAAATATTTGGTCTAGATGAAATATACTGATCTTATGATGAGTCCTGAATTCTCTGTCGCTTTTACATGTATGGTATATGGCTTATGCATTGCAATTCTATTTGTTGATCAAAAAATCAGTGATATGAATATAACAAAGACGAATAAAAACAATGAGGAAAATTATTTCTTATTTTAAATTTCGTTTTTATTCTGAGATATACTTTTGTAGAAAATATTTGGTCTAGATGAAATATACTGATCTTATGATGAGTCCCGAATTCTCTGTCGCTTTTACATGTATGGTATATGACTTATGCGTTGCAATTCTATTTGTTGATCAAAAAAATCAAAAAATCAGTTATATGAATATAACAAAGACGAATAAAAACAATGAAGAAAATTATTTCTTATTTTAAATTTCGTTTTTATTCTGAGATACATTTCTGAGTTCCGAGCTAAATTTTTTTTGTATAATCAACATTTCTTAGACTTGAATGAGTCATTTTATTATAATGTAAGGATTGTAATATTTGCAATATAATGTCACTATGCGCACATTTCACACGATTTGACACCCCATGAAGACACCTGTGTGGGGGTGGGAGACAGAACTAATTGCAGCTAGCCATGTCTTTTTGAATGCTTTTATTCAGATATATTCTATAATTGCAGCTAGCCATGTCTTTTTGAATGCTTTTATTCAGATATATTCTAATTTTGATAAATTATTCAGATATTCTCTGTTTCAAAACACTCTTTTTTGTAAGTGGTGCTTAATCAACTTGTTAGTTAATTAAATACTGATTAAACTACATCCTACCATGATATTACTTAAAATTCGATTCTATATAACTCAGCTACTTTGAAAATAGTAAACTTAATATTAATTAGTAGTTATTTATCAAAGAGTGTGTGTATGTATGAATGAGTGTGTGTATGTGTGAAAAAATGTATGTAGTTATGTTAGAAGTTGTGAATGTGTGAAAATGTGTGTAGTTATGTGACAAGTTGTGTGTGTGAAAAGTTGTGTGTGTGTATCAAATGGTGTGTATGTGTGTGAAATGTTGTATATGTGTGTGAAATGGTATGTCTAGAGAATAAGATTCTAGGATAGTATTCCTCTATATAAGGGTGTCTTGTGTGTCATTTGTAATAAAAGGAGAAAATAATGAAAAGATAATAAGAAAGAGAAAAGAGAGAAAATTTGTGTTCTTTTTCCTCTTCCAAATTTCGTTTTTCTAGCAAGTGGTTTCAGAGCGTTTGGGTTCGATCTTCGCGATTAAGATGGCAAAGATGAAGAAGAAGAAAAAGAAAAAGAAAAAAAAGATGAAAGAGCTTGCGGTGATACGCGTCGTACGAATCTCATAAGATTGAATTTGAGTTATATGAAATGGAGAGAAGAAAAGACTTGACACAGAAGGATGTATCTGACGCATTTACCGTGGGCATCTTCACTAGTTTGCTGTCTTCATAATCGTCACCGAAGAGACATTATTGTTGTCTTATCAAAGAGCGACATCATGAGGGGAGACATCGTGAAAAGGTGCAAGTAGAGATGTGTTGGACGGATGCCATTTTTTGGGTGAAGAGATACGAAGGGGTTGGAGATGCCATTATTGGCTCTTCGTAACTTGATTAGAGAGATTGAGAAGTTCAAAATTCGACGAATTGTCGGTCTATAAGTTGATGGGATTGTTGAAGACCCATGAAGCAAGAAAAATGTAAAATCAAGAGATGTTGGATGAAACATTTCAAGAGAAAATATTGGTGTCCGTTGAGAAGATAAGAAGTCAATGCCAAAGAAGATGTGGTGAAAGATGTGACATGATTGCGCGATACTCGCGGTCATAAAAGATGCTGAAAAGAAAGAGAAGACTCTCCATGAATTTAAGTGAATATGGTGATGAAAAAAATATTATACGTGATTAGAAGATCATCCAAAATTTGATGACTTCTACGGGTGGCGCAAGTGTAGCGTTGGTGTTGTGCATTGATTTCATAGTTTTGCGGGAGAAACTATGAGATGATGCAGTTAGAAAATCGTAGTTAACAAAAGAAACTATGGTATTTGAGAAGAGGCTCGTGAAGTAGTGGATAGTGTGAAGTTCTGCATGGTTGTAACTCTGCTGGTGTTCCCGACATGAGAATGATGTGTGCTTCCGATCGACTGAAGATGTCGACGGTGATGAGAGTCCCGAGTTACAGGAGAGTTGAATCCTTGAGAATTGTCTCGGATTAGAAGTATGGCTATGTACCAAGGAGGAGTCAAGTAAACTCCGAAAGTGATGGCAGCAAAGTTAGATCAACCATGGCATGAAGAAGTGTCGACCAAGCAACCGACAGACAAAAATAGGAAAATGTTCAAAAGAAATGAATGTGCATAAAATATCATAAAAATGCATGGGGTTTGATCCTAATTTGTGGAAGAATATGGTTATTGAAACACTAGCTGGGTCTTTAAAATGAAGTGAAATGATTTTGTAACCAACATTTTGAAGTCATCAAGAGAGCACTAGAGACTTGATAAGGAGGTGGTGATATGAGCTTTCACATATAGCATGCACTTATTCTGACGACTGACACTTATTTTAATATTGAAATTCAAACATTTTACATTATAAGTGCGTGACAAGTGCAAAAATCATCAAACCATATATCTCTCCTAAATATGATAAAAGATAGCAACCACCAAAACCAAAATAAAAAGTTCAAATATTTTGCAAACTCATCCCTAAACTACGTAATAATTAGTTAAGCTTTGATTTGCAGTGCGTATGGAAATGTCGGCTTCTCGACATGATATAGTTGTAAGCGTAGGCTGAAAGGAGATGGCCAGTGCATTGGTCAATGGATAAGTTTCTCTGGCAAATGGACTAGTCAACTTTTGATATACACACACTCTAATGGCAGTCATGCTCTTTGGTAGGCTCAAGAAATTCAGCCTTAATGCTGGCAATTCATGGAAACTTTCTTGATTTGTGTATGTATATCAAAAGTTGTCTCAACTCTCAAATTTCAATAGTAAATTACAATTCAGTACTTGACAATTAATTGACATGTATCTCAAAAATAAAGCATTTCTATTGTGATAGCTTGTTAGAAAGACGAAATTTGGAAGAGGAAAAAGAACACAAATTTTTTCTCTTTTCTCTTTCTTATTATCTTCTTATTATTTTCTCCTCTTATTACAAATGACAGATAAGACACCCCTATATAGAGGAACGTCCTCTTAAAATTTTATCCTCTAGACACACTCTTTCACAGACATACACAACCTTTCACACACATACACATCATTTGACACACCTACACAACTTTTCACACATACACAACTTCTCACATAACTACATACACATTTTCACACATTCACAACTCTTCACATAACTACATACACTTTTTTCACACATACACACACCCATTCATACATACACACACTCTTTGACAAATAACTACTAATTAATATTAAGTTTACTATTTTCAACATCCCCCCTCAAACTTAATATTATCTTCCGTCTCGTTATTGTATCTCGTCATACGCCAACTTTGACATTCTTGTAAGTCTTCCTCAAGTGACGATATTTTACCTGAACATTTACTCTTCGTTGTAGCGAAGAAATATCTCATCTCAATATTTCATTAAGAGACTCTTGATTAACTCTTATTCGTAGATCTAGAGGCAACATCTCCATAACCACCAACCCTAGAGTTAGTTACAAACCAACTTGAAAGTGGGTCTATCAACAATGGTTATCCTAATTCACTTGTACGTCAAATGTCATTAGATCAAGTTAAACACAACTTCGTAAGATACTTGGGGTTCAGAGTTTTGGGCTATCTCGTTTTTGTACATCTCGCCGGTTGCACCACAATTTTAATATACATAAGCTTATTTAAAAGTGCAAGACCGATACTAGAGAAAAAAGGAATTAATGTAACGACATTTTCCTTCTTCACTATAGTCTCTTCCTTCACAAATTGTGTTTTTTCACAACAAATGAAAACATGATCGTTTTTAGGGTTTACTCAGGGATTTTGATCATAGTCGCAGCTCAAGTCCTTCTAGGAAACACTATGTTTGCCTCAACACTGAGATTCTCAATTTGGGGCTTAAAGAAAGTGACTAAGAAAGAAGAGTTTGATTATATGTTGAAAAACCATGAGGAGATAGGGTATGATCATTTGTTGCCCAGCTCCCATGCAAAGTCTGTGATATTTTGTGTGGCCGGTTTTTTGTTGGTGCAGTCTGTACTTTTTCCCTCAATGGAATGGGGTTCTGAAGGATTGGAGGGATTAGGGTTTTATAAGAAATTTATTGCTGGTTTCTTCATGTCAGTGAATCCACTTGTCGGCCCTGCCTTCTGTTTTGTGTGGAGACTTCTGGAAAATTCTGGATACCGAAAAAAAGAAAACCCGGTAGTAGATAAGAAAGTTCTCCATATTTGCTCTACATGACTTATTTCCATAAGTGACAATTGGAATTAGAAATATGTTTATTTCCTTATATTTATATTTCCATGTATTAGATGTTAATTGGAGCAGTAATTCTTTATGTTATTTCCTTGTATTAGGTATGACTATCCAATAAATAGAGAGATAGGGGCAGAGTTTTATTCATTCCAACAATCACAAACAATTGTATTGTGTTTCTCTTTCTCCAAGAATAAAGAAAGTTTGATTGCCGGCAGCCGTGGATTTACCCTTTAGGGTTTCCATGTAAAAAAATCTTTTTGTTATTGTGTCTTGCTTTCTGTGTTTGTTGTTGTGTCTCGGTTCCTAACAAATAGTATCAAAGCCAAGGTTCGAAGAAAATTCACTTTGGGTGCGAACGAGGAGACGATACGTAGACAAGTGATAGACGAGAGCAAGGTGTCGGTGAGTCGGTTCGATGAACTAGAGTTTGGCTACTAGAAGATGCAAATAGAAGCGTTGCTATGTCAGAAGGATCTCAAAAATGCGCTACTCGAGATGAAGCCAGAAGAGATCACCGACGACGCCGCATGTAAGAAGATGAACCGCAAGGCGCTAAGATACATACAATTGTCCTTAGCCAAGAACGCGGTATTTAATGTGGCGAAGGAGATGACGAGTTTTGGAATCATGAAGGCGCTATTCAACATGTACGAGAAACCATCTTCATTAAACAAGCTGCATCTAATGCGCTGTCTTTTCTATCTGAAGATGGTGGACGACGGATCTGTTGCCGAGCATCTCAACTCTTTTCAAGTTATTTCAAACCAGTTAGAATCATTTAAATTGAACCCGGGTGAAGAGACGAAGGCTCTTATGTTATTGTCATCATTGCCAGAAAGCTGGGCGACGACGGTAGACGTTATCGGCAACAAGGACGATTTGACTTTTGAGGAGGTACGAGACCGCATCCTGAACGAGGATATAGGGCGAAGGGAGCGGAGCGAAACCCCGGGTTCCATAAGATCAGCCTTGAATGTTGAGAGTCAGGGTCATGGAGGTCAGAGAAATAACAACCACAGACGATCTAAGTCGAGAGGTTGCAGCGAGTTGGAGTGTTGGAACTGTGGCAGAAAGGGCCACATGAAATGGGACTGTAAATCCCCGAGAAATGAGAAAATGGCGGAAACAAATTCCGCAAATACCGCCACTGAGGAATATTCAGATGATGCCCTAGTTCTATGCATCAATAGCCCAATCGAGTCATGGGTTATGGATTCAGGTTCATCCTTCCACTCTACTTCACAGAAAGATAAGTTTTTGAATTTTAAATCTGGAGAATTTGGAAATGTTTACTTAGCGGATGGGAAACCACTATGCATATCAGGCTTGGGCGATGTCCAAATAAAATCGGACAACAGATTTAGATGGACTTTGCGGGGAGTTCGATATATTTCGGGTTTAAACATGAACTTGATATCCATTGGGCAGATGGATAGTGACGGGTACAAAACTGTGTTTGGAAACGGGTTGTGGAAGATTGTAAAGGGCGTCATGGTTGTGGCGAAGGGTACAAAAATGGAAACTCTTTATCTCACGGACAATAAGGAAGATTTGTTGGCGGTTCTGGGAGCGACAACCGAGCCGATATTGTGTCATATTCAGCTCGGTCATGTCAGTCACAAAGGACTGCAAGTGATGGCTTCAAAGGATTTGTTACCAAAGGTGAAATCGGTAGAAACCGATTTCTGTGAGAACTGCGTGCTCGACAAGGAAAAACGGGTTAGTTTTTCGAATATCGGACGAGAACTCAAGACGGGGAAGCTAGACTTGGTGCAGAGCGATTTGTGGGGACCAGCTCCGGTCCAAGGCAGGTCACGCTACTACAAGGATAGGTCAAATGGCGAATCTGAGGACTACCATGAGGCGGTAGAGACGGAAGATTCTGTCAAGTGGGAGCGTGTATTGAGAGATGGGATTGAGTCTCTCGGAAAGAACAGTTCTTTGGTATTGACCTGGTTACCAGATAGCAAGAAGGCGCCACAAAACAAGTGGGTTTATGGGGTAAAGGATGAATCAGATGGCAGCAAGAGGTATAAGGCGAGATTGGTAGTAAAGTGATTTCTACAGAAAGAATGAGTTGACTACACGGAGGTAAAGTGATTTCTACAGAAAGAATGAGTTGACTACACGGAGGTATTCTCACCGGTGGTGAAGCTAACAACCATTCGTACGGTGTTAAGTAGTGTAGCGGCCGAAGATTTGCACCTCGAGCAGATGGATGCCAAGACGGCATTTCTCCATGGCGATTTGGAGGAGGACATCTGTATGGTGCAGTCTGAAGGTTTCGAGACCCTGGGAAAGGAGGGTCTAGTGTGTAACCTCGAGAAAAGCTTGTACAGTCTAAAGCAGGATCCCAGACAGTTGACCAAGGAAGTCCCCATCAACAAGCTGAGGTTGTGCACTGCTTCAGTGGGGCTGGTCGAGTGAGTTAGTGGGAGCATGTCGCCGGGCTCAAGGAAGATACAGGGAGAAAGGAGAATGGATTCAATGCAAAGGATTTATGTCATTATGAAGTCTCCAAGTGGGAGATTGTTTTGTGTGGAGACTTCTGGAAAATTCTGGATACAGTAAAAAAGGAAATCCGGCAGGAGATAGGAAAGTTCTCCATATTTGCTCTACATGACTTATTTCCATAAGTGACAATTAGAATTGAAAATATGTTTATTTTTTTATATTTGTATTTCCATATATTAGGTGTTAATTGGGGCAGTAATTCTTTGAGTTATTTCCTTGTATTAGATATGACTATCCTATAAATAGAGGGGTAGGGGTAGAGTTTTATTCATTCCAACAACCACAAATAATTGTATTGCGTTTTTCTTTCTCCAAGTATAAAGAAAGTTTGAGTGCCGGCGGCCGTGGTTTTACCCTTTAGGATTTTCACGTAAAAAAAAAATTTTGTTCTTGTGTCTTGCTTTCTGTGTTTGCTGTTGCGTCTCCGTTCCTAACACCTTTTGCTGTGTTGGTGCTATATATAGTCATGATGTAAGTAATCTTTACTATTTTTTCTGAAGGAGCAGTAATCTTTATTACTATATACATGGATCGATATTTTATGCACATTCAAGATCTCAGTTATTTATTTTATGATATATTTGTATTTTATTTTATTTTCCTAGGTAGCCATCATACACTTGTTTTCTACCAATGGAAGAATGGAATAATGAGATCGAAAAAGTCACTAATATAATAGAAGCAAATAAAAAGAAGAGTATTGTTTGGCAATGGAGAAATTTTCTTCTCACAGCTCTCATACTTGGCAATTTTTCTGATCATTATTTGCATCACTGAGAGAAGACATTTGCATGAAGATCCCTTCAATTTCAATGTATTGAATATAGTCTTTCAGATGATAAGGTATATGTTATAGACTCTTATTTTTCTTTTCTATACCCTCTTTATGGACCTAATCTTTGTGAATTGGAGACCAAGCATGGAGGTGAACACTTCACCTCCAAGTAGCATTAAAAGAGTTAAAACTATGAGTTGAGGGTTAGAAAATGATTCCATTTCAATGGAACCTTTGCTTGAGAGTCTGAGACAGTTAGGGATGAGACAGACATGAAAAATAGATCCAAATTGGTTGGTATTTTTGCGATATCTCTCATTGGAAGTATTTTTAATGCAAGGAAACCGATGACAGATATAATGACAAAGTAAAAGAGTTGGATCCAAAATGGGTGTGCATGGAATAATAAGAAACGGTACATTGATAGTGTTTTAGCACGAAGTATTTTATAGGAATTGAAATGAGAAAACTTGCTTTGATCATGAGAATTAGGAGCAGATTTTATTAGAATGAAGGCCATATTGCATGAAAGACCTACTTTCTATTACAAAAAGACTAGTTTTGTTGCTTGTTTGGGGGAGAAGTGTGCAATATATATATAAAGGGAGGAATGAAATGTTTAATTCCGTCACATTGTGAACGCATGAAAATTTAATTTGTGTAAACAAAAACGGGTTCAGATATGGGGTGCCAGAATTTTGGAGCATCCAGCAGTGTCCGATTACAAAAAGCATAATAAAATTAAAAAAGTTATTTTTGTAAATACAAAATGTATTTTGAAATTACAAAACAATAAGCACCCCAAAATCTGGTCACTCTGAATAATTTCTCAAAAATAAATATGATAGCTAGATAGAACTGATGTGAAGCCACTAACCAAAAGGATAAGAACAAATGAGGATTGTATTAATTAATCAAATGTGTGTTTATTGGTTAACACAAAAAATTTTTGTAAAAGTATGGAGATGTAGCCAATATAGTCAACACACCAAAACATATTATATAATCCTTTTAAATTTTATGATAAATATATTTTTGACGAAACTAATATTTGATCAAGATGTTATAGTATGACTCCCAATCAACTATTGTATTCGAACTAAGTGACTAGCCAACTTGGTCAAACTATGCAAAAAGAATAATAATTTTAGAGTTTAATTTGATGTTGCATAAAATATATAAGATATAAAGACAAACTATCTATTTTTTGTCCATTTTCATATATTACCATAAAAGAGTGTCATTTTATATCTTTAAGCAAAGCAAAAAAAAAAAAAAAAAAGGAGTCAACAAGACATGAGACAAACAAATTTGGCTATTGGATTATTAATCCAGCTTTGAATTTATATGAAAAATAGTTTTGTATTATATTGTCAAAAATAAATATAAAAATGTGGTCTTTTTATTTTGGGCATATTTTTGACAATAAATGACTTACTAATTTTCCATACGACTCCAACAATATTGAATCGACAATCTTCTAAACCCCAAAAGTATGATTTATGCTTATAACTTGCGTAGAAAACAAGTAAAATTATTGATTTAGAATGGTTGAATAGGATATAATACAAAACAATCTAATTATGTCCATTTCGTAACTTATATGTATCAAATAAGTTTCATAAATGTAGGTTTAGATGAAAAAAAAAAAACTAGATTAAACTTTCATTATATTCAAAGAAAAGAAGAAGAAACTAGCTAGATTTATCTTGCCTGAATAAAATATATTTTACTTAACTTTTTATTGGTTCTTTTTTGATCCCTCAATTATTGAATTAGTCTCTTTTTTACCCTTCCATCCGTTAAATGCATACGTGTCCGTTAACTTGACACGTAAGCGATGATGTGGCATATATTTATGACGTGACAATTATAATATGACAATTATTTGAAAAAAAATAAAAAAATTTTAATCCCTCCTTTCTTTCACTAGTATTCTTTCTATCATATATTTTTCTAAAAAAAAATTAATTAATGAAAAAATTCATATTGAATCAAACTTAAGGGGCAATTTTAGAAAAATATAAGATAGAAAGAATACGATGAAAAGAAATGAGGGGATTAAGAATTTTTTATTTTTTTTCAAATAATTACCATGTCACAATTGTCACATCATAAATACATGCCAAAGCTGAAGTCAAAGTTGAGTTAGTATGAGAATAAAGAAGGGTAAAGTGTAAAGTCAACGTATTCTTGTGGAAAAGGGAATCATCGCTTACGTGTCAAGTTAACGGACACATAAGCATTTAACGGATGGAAGGGCTAAAAAGAGACTAATTCAATTGAGGGGTCAAAAAAAACTAATAAAAAGTTGAGGACAAAGGAACTAATTGAATAGTTGAGAAGCCAAAAATAAATTTTTCCCTTTTTTTTTTTTAATTTGAGGTCAGTCTGTACAAAATTTGAGTGGGGTATTACTTTTGTTGCACAAACCCTGAAATGTGGAGGGAAGACACAATGGCCACAGAATATAGAATATTTTATTAATCTCATAAGATATATGCCTACCTATTAAATCATGAGCATATAAAATAAATTATCTCACAAAGATAAATGACATGTAAATGTCTACTTTGACAAGTGTACCAATCAAATCTTAAAATCCTTCTTCACTGACTCGAGGAATTATTGCTGTTTCTTACTGTTTGAATCTGACTTGTCAATTATTTACTGGCTTAACATGAGCTCAAATTTTCTGTGAAACTTGAGGGATTATAATTTGTTTCTCACCGTTTGAATCTGCCTGTCAATTATTTATTGGCTTAACATGAGCTCAAATCTTCTTATGGTCTGTGTGACTTGTACAAATGGGACACTGATTTTGATCAACTCGTCCTTAAAATTATATTAGAACTTGTATTATATTTAACGCGTGGAACTTTTTTTTTAAACCTTAAAATACAAAGAAGTTTCCAAAAATAGGATTTTTGAATTCTATCGGTTAAGAATCATTCGGTTTGTTTATTGTTACAAAACGTTTGAAATTAACTTTTCAGCCTTGCGATCTTTCATTTGACATACAAAAATAGAGAAAATTAATTTAAAACTTATAGAGTAAGAAATAGCTTTTTAAAGTTCAAATCTGACAAATCACAAGGAAAGACAATTTTAACATAAGATATGTGAGGCGTACAAATGATACAAGCAAGAATATCCATTCATGAATCATGATACTTTGTATAATAGGATATCCACTTTATGCACACACACTCTTGCATTATAGGTCACACAATGAACTCTATTCGTACGGGATGAATATACCTCAAAACAGTTATATATATGATGTATAAATTAGTGAACGAAATAATCAATTATTGGATAATTGATTGAACAAAATATTACCAAGTATTCCGTTATGGAAATACATATTCCGTTGTCAACGGAAAGGTTCCGTTCCCAACAGAATAGATATGGAAACTGTAATAACCTTAGTTGCCAAGTATTTCGTTATGGAAATATATATTCCATTGACAACGGAATAGTTCCGTTGGCAACGGAATAGACGCGGATTAGGGTTTTAGTTATGGTAACTGAGCAATCGTTCGCCTCTCTCTCTAGTATAAATAGAAGGGCAGAGTCTCTCTCTTCAAGACACAATTCAGAAGCTTTAGAGGCTGCCTATTACACAGAAAAAGAGAGAGAAAGTTTTGAGAGAATTCGGAAAGTATTTCCGGACTCGTCTAACCGACTCCGGTTATTCCGTACGACTGAAGTTCACGCGGATACGAGTAGAGATCTCCTACCTTGGAGATTTGCGTGCGATCAAGTTCTTCGTCCCTAGGAAGAGCAAGAAGATTCTCAAGGTCGAGCTTCACAAGCCAGGAAGGAGAAGGAAGCAAAACGAAAGTTAGTTCAGACCTACATCCGCTTCTCTCTCCCGGATCAGGAAGATCCGAGGTATAAATTTTAAATAGCATAATCTCGTACCTTTATTTCCTTTACGATGATCCTAGGGAGGGTTAACCCGTAGGTTCCGCTGTGCATGTAACGTACATGGCTACGGGTTTCCCAACAGTGGCATCAGAGCGTTCGTTAAGGAAATGATCGTCGATTATATTTAAAATTTAGTAAATTCAAGTATAATAAATTTTAGGGTTTTGAAAATGAAGTATAATAAAGTATTACCAAAAGTGAAGGTGAGCCTTGTGTTTACATGAAGTTCAGTGGGAGCACGGTAGTATTCCTGGTGCTTTACGTATATGACATATTACTCATGGGAAATAACGTCCCAACATTATTGAACGTCAAGAAATGGTTGGGAGATAATTTCTCGATGAAAGACCTAGGAGAGGCCTCCTACGTCCTAGGAATCAGGATCTATAGAGATAGATCTAGAAGGCTTATAGGTCTGAGTCAAAGTACATACATAGACAAGGTCATGAAACGGTTCAGAATGCAAGAATCCAAGAAATGATTTTTGCCCTTGTCACATGGCGTTTCTCTCAGTAAGACACAGTGTCCTACAAGCAATGTTACAGAATGCGCTAGGCGCTAGTCGGGCGGTCGGCGAGGATTAATCGGGGATTAATCGGAGATTAATCGGACCTAGGCGGATTGATATTTTTTAGTATTTTTATATATTATATATAATTTTTGCGTTGAATTATTTATACTATATTTAATAATATTAACACAACATACAAAATATACAAATAAAATGCAAAATAAAATTCACGACTTAACATTAACACAATATCCAAATAAAATTCAAAATGAAGTCCTCAACATGACATAACATTAATGCAACATTCAAATAAAATCCAAACCGAAGTACTCGACACGACATAACATTATTAACACAACATCCAGAAAATCACAAAATATAGTCCAAATAATGAAACAAACATACTAAAATGTGCAATACAATCCGAACCTCTTAGTAACGATTTTTCTGAAAGAACCGTTACAGATATGCTTAAATAGTCCAAAATCTGTAAGGGTTTATTATAAACCGTTACAGATTGTGGACTATTTATGCATATTTGTAACGGTTCTTTCATAAAAACCGTTACTAATTACACTATTAGTAACGGTTTTTATGAAAGAACCGTTACAGAATATGCATAAATAGTCCACAATCTGTAACGGTTTATAATAAACCGGTACAGATTTTGGCAATTATGTAACGGTTTTTTTATGAAAACCGTTACTAATAGTGTAATTAGTAACGGTTTTTATGTATTAACCGTTACAAAGTTGTTCTGTAATGGTTTATTAAAAAAAAAAAAACTTCCGCCCCTCTGTTTCTCTTCTCTTCCGCCCCTCTGTTTCTCTTCTCTTTCGCCAACTCTCTGTCTCTCTTCCTGTCTTCCGCGGCTCCGCCCCTCCTCTTCCTCTCTTCCGCCTAAGACTCTAATAGTAAGAAAAAAAAGAAAAAAAATTGGGCTGGGCGGGTCTGGGCGGTCTGGGCGGGTCTGGGCGGGTCTGGGCGGACGCTGGGCGGGTCTGGGCGGTCGTTGGGCGGACAAAACGCACAGAAGGCCGACTAGCATAATTTCTAGGCATTTTGCTCCCGCCTAGCGCCTGGGCGGCGCCTAGGCGGCCGCCTGGACCACATTTTAGAACATTGCCTACAAGTGAGCAGGAACGAAGACGCATGAATAAGATCCCATATGCTTCGGCTATAGGATCCATCATGTATGCCATGATATGTACTAAATCAGATGTGTCATACTCATTGAGCGCAACAAGCAGGTTTCAGTCTAATCCAGGTGAAAGTCGCTGGATAGCTGTTAAAAGAATCCTTAAGTACTTACGAAGAACTAAGGACCTGTTCCTAGTCTATGGAGGTATGGAAGATGAGCTCGTTGTAAAGGGTTACACCGACGCAAGCTTCCAGACAGACTCAGATGACTTGAGATCGCAATCAGGTTATTTATTTTGCCTAAATGGAGGCGCAGTGACATGGAAGAGTTCCAAGCAATGTACTGTAGCAGATTCTTCAACGGAAGCAGAGTATATAGCCGCTGCAGAAGCGGCTAAAGAAGCTGTTTGGATAAAGAACTTTTTGGAGGAGCTAAGAGTAGTTCCGAGCATCTCGGAACCAGTAGATCTATATTGTGACAACAATGGAGCGACCACACAAGCAAAGGAACCGAGATCTCACCAAAAGTCCAAGCACATACTGCGACGCTTCCATCTAATCAGAGAGATTATACAAAGGGGTGATGTTAAAATGTGTAGAGTGCCATCGGACGACAATGTCGCCGATCCATTAACTAAACCACTCCCGCAAGGGAAGCATGAGGGTCATGTTAGTTCTATGGGCATAAGATGCTTAGAGTTGGCCTAGTGCAAGTGGGAGACTTTAGGATTAGTGCCCTAGGCCAAATGTATTTGTGCTGGGAAATGGATTATGTATTAAGACATTATTATTTATTCAATAAAGCTTATTTCTTATATATCTGTGTGTATGGGTTGTGAATGCAAATCTTATATCAACTAAGAATGACACTTCGGGTTCACGTCATCAGAATACGTGATTCTGATAGTAGAACTGTTAACCAACGAATGACATTCTAAATGTCCCTAGTGATATGTAGGATGCTTATAAAGATAGACATACTTCAGGTAAGAAGCTACATATCCACACTAGTATATTCGCAGGCTGGATGATCATGTTCTGCTGATCATGGATATAGAGATGTCAAGTCTGGAATATAGGTACATGTTAGAGAACACGTACTGGACTGACCACACTATGAGAATATGCATGGTATATGTCATTGGTGATTCTCATATGAATATTGTGCTTGTTCCTACGACCTGAGGTTACCATTGGATTCCTGTATGAGGAACTGCATACTTTAATATGATCTTACGTCATCCGTAACGGGATGATCATTAGGGTCATCATTAGTTATGCACTGAATCATGACGAGGAATGTGAGTGACCAAGATGGGATTTGTTCCTCTCGTTAAGAGGGAGGTATCTCTGGGCCCCTTGATGAACTAGGACTGAAGGAAATGCATGGCCATGCTCAAAATGGATTAACATGTGTTGTTAATATCATTTTGTATTTGTTCAGTCTAATTCTCGATCAGGAAAGAGACTTTGATCAAACTCAAGGATGACATATTACCGTGCCTTGTGATCAAGACGTATATCCTAGAACAAAAGGAATAAGCAAACGTCTATTCAGATAGGTTTATGATCGCTGATCATTTCATTTAACATGGGTAGTCATGACATCAGTCCAGAGGTTACTCATGACTTACGATCTTTAGAAGATCGTTGCCAGCGTTAAATGGAACCTACACGGTCACACAATGAACTCCATTCGTACGGGATGAATATACCTCAAAACAGTTATACATATGATGTATAAATTGGTGAACGAAATAATCAATTATTGGATAATTGATTGAACAAAACATTACCAAGTATTCCGTTATGGAAATACATATTCCGTTGTCAACGAAAAGGTTCCGTTCCCAACAGAATAGATATGAAAACTGTAATAACCTTAGTTTCCAAGTATTTCGTTATGGAAATACATATTCCATTGACAACGGAATAGTTCCGTTGGCAACGGAATAGTTCCGTTGGCAACGGAATAGACGCGGATTAGGGTTTTAGTTATGGTAACTGAGCAATCGTTCGCCTCTCTCTCTAGTATAAATAGAATGGCAGAGTCTCTCTCTTCAAGACACAATTCAGAAGCCTTAGAGGCCGCCTATTACACAGAAAAGAGAGAGAAAGTTTTGAGAGAATTCGGAAAGTATTTCCGGACTCGTCTAGCCGAGTCCGGTTATTCCGTACGACTGAAGTTCGCGTGGATACGAGTAGAGATATCCTACCTTGGAGATTTGTGTGCGATCAAGTTTTTCGTCCCTAGGAAGAGCAAGAAGATTCTCAAGGTCGAGCTTCACAAGCCAGGAAGGAGAAGGAAGCAAGACGGAAGTTAGTTCAGACCTACATCCGCTTCTCTCTCCCGGATCAGGAAGATCCGAGTTATAAATTTTAAAAAGCATAATCTCGTACCTTTATTTCCTTTACGATGATCCTAGGGAGGGTTAACCCGTAGGTTCCGCTGCACATGTAACGTACATGGCTACGGGTTTCTTAACAATTTGCAGTCCCGTTTCATAGATATGACCTAGAAAAGATTTGGAAATAGGGTTGTGGGACTAAAAATTTAGCTTGATCCAGATTTGTTTTGGGGTAGTAACTTGGAGATGTGTAGCATTCTTTTCCTTCTTTTCTATTAAAAATTAGTCTGGGTTCACTCTTGAGAGTTCTCTAACATTTTTCCTCTTAAGCACCAGACTTAACACATGTAGCTCCCTGATTAGCCCACACTAAATCCTTAAATCTAGAATCAACCAATCAGAACTTGCCACATTTCACTGGTTAGAGAATCTGAAGAAATTCGTCGCCATGTGTCAGCTTGCGATTAGGAAACCTTTCTTTCCTCGTACTGACTAGTCAGAATAACGCAGAAAACGCGTGAACCTCGCCTCCTGTTTTTGTCACAGGCCGATCCAATACTTCACAAAACATGGGTATTTAAAGGAACGGAGATGTCCATTTACCCCAAAATCGGAGGAATTTGGGAGTGTTCTTTATTCCGATGTGTTTTTTGATATGGGTATGCCATGTGTTGAAATCTGGTTGGCCAATTCCTTTCATCGTTATGATCCGATAAGAGGCGTCAGAAAACACGTAAAGTTTGTTCTCCATTTACAATAAGCAGACAGTCCAATTCATTGCTAACCGTGTGTTATAGACGAAATGGTGGTATGCGACTCAGTTGAAAACAGAGAGGTTTCAACTGATTCCTGGATTGACGTGAATTCCGCAACGCGTTTTGCCACGTGTTGGCCTCTGATTGGCTGAGTTTAAACCTTGTACTGATCCTCGTACAGGCGTGTCAGCGATGTTCCCACTCAAATTCCGTCATGCGTCTCATCTAAATCAGATCCCAACTAATCAAGTCACGTGTTGCTTCCTGGTTAGCTGATTTCTAATGGAATATGTCACGTGTTAGCCTCTAATTGGTTTAGAATTAATCCTCCTTAAGCTTATTGAATAATTTAGGGAGACCAAAGGACACGTGTCCCGTTCTGATTAGTCGAAAAAGGGATTTGACCTGGTCAAAGGTTGACTTTGACTAGGTTGACCAGATTTTGTATCGCATTTTATGGGAGTTCTAGAAAGTCATTTTTCGCGAGGTTTATACCGTTGGATTCGTCTCGTCGTTCTCTTCGATTTGGTATCCAGTTTGACTTCTTTTGGGACAGTTGACCTGGGCGATTTCCCGGTTTTGACTTTTTGTCTTTTTGTGGATTTTGTAGATTTTGGTTTTGATGGTTGGTGGGTAAGGATTACAAGATAATTGGAGACGTGTGTGTACGGTTTTTGCGGAGATTTGTCAAGAATTCGGCTATCCTTGGCCCATAATTTGTAGATCGGCATTTTATTTGGAGTTGACTTTTTGGCCAAGTCATTCAAATATCCCTTTCTTGGTCTTTTTACCTGAAAAATCACACAAAAGTGTATTAAGAGTTTCAAAAGAAATTTCTATTAATTTTAAACGTTTTTCCAATATTTTATGTGATTTAAGGTTGAAATTTATACGATAAAAATTCTAAAAATGTGCATAAAAATACACATTACAGTGTCGTAATTATGGTTTCATTGAAAACCTCAAAACATAGAGACAATCTCACTTGAAAGATGAATGACATTTACCTTAATCAAAGAAAAAAAAAACTTTTATAGAACCCAATCTCAAAGAAAAGAAATCCCCAAATCATTATGAATTTTCGAACCTATATGAAAAATTAGAGAAAGACAAATTCAGATTCTAAAAAAAAATCCCCAAATAAAAAAAGCAGATATATACTGAACAGTAATCCCCAAATTAGTCAAGGGCCTTGCAGAAACTTATCTTGTTAAATCAACAGGTAAGGAAATTCTATCGATTTCTAAAATTTCGCAGCTTTTTGCAGCTGATCTAACAAAATAGATCATTTACATCGAAACATCACAATGTGATCTATCTACATCTGCCTAAGCACGGTGTAAAACACCATCACATGAATTTCGAATCAAATCAAAAGATAATACAGCTTGCAAGTCAACAACTGAATGTACCTTCATGAAGGTCCTTGGCGGAGGAGAGGTCGACGGCGACCTGCTGCTCGGCGTCCACGAGTCGGCGGATCTTCTCAGGCAGCCTAGCCATGAATTATCCCCTCATGGTTCTCACCGAGTTCCTCCTCGGCCACATCAGCAGCGGCGCCTTGGGACTGGGAGAGAGACGAGTGGTAGAACCATTTGGAGATATAGAAAAAAGAAAGGTAGAACAGGTTGAAGATAGAAAGAGAATCGGAAAACCCTAGATATGGTCTCGAGTTTGGGAGAGAGAGGCTGACTGAGGCAGCACGAAATAAAATTGAAACCCTATGTGCGGGAAATTAAAAAGAATTAAAGATCATTTTGCTTGAATGACATCGACTGATTTTGTATAAAAAAATATGGAGACAATTACTATTCAATAATGTGTTAACTATATTTTTAGGTAACGAGTTTTTTATGCTCTGTATGGACAAAATTACTATTTAATACATGTGAGCAAATATCATATAAAATAAAATTCCACGAATATACTATATGTGGCATTTTTTTATGCTCTATAATTTTCCAATGACAACATTAAGTACATAATGCCACTCAATAATACATTTACACGGCATTTGATGATAAAAGTCAACGTATTTAAAGAGAATGTGGCATTTTATACTAAATTCTACATTGTCAAGAGTTATGAGAGGACTTATGAGAATGTCATGAAATAAATGTCGTTATAAGCTAGTCTTGTTGTAGTGGCCGGCTGTCTTCTATCCGGCTCTCGACCTCATCAGTAATTGAAGGAGAACTTCATGTTCAATTCAAAGCTATACATATTGGCTATCAAAGGTAAGTTTATTTTTAGGATTTTAATTCCTCAATGTCTAAAAATATTGATTCATGGTTTCATATTTCATCAATTTAGCTATTAATTATGAGGTTTGTGCTACTTTAATGTTCTGGGCAAGTATTCACGTTCCCACGTCTAATTTTTCTCTCACGGAAATACACACATACATCGAGAGGCTGGTCAAAAATGCAAAAAGGTTGCATTTTTTTTCCAAAAGTCCCCCCTAACTTTGATTTTATAATAATAGTCAAAAGCCCATAGAAAATACTAATTGTGAGGAAAGAGCCAACATTTCACATCAATGTGTGCTCAATTTCCAATTGTACTATGTGTGGAATGCAAATCAGAAGTACTATTTCCATCAATATTTGCTCAGTTAAATTGGAAAGCAGTATCCTTTTGTTGGCAAAGAAATTAAATTGATATCGTAATTATGGCATGCTATAAAAATAACATGCTAATAATGAAAGTACTTTTAGGGGCATAACATGTATTAAATTGTTTCACTTTCTCGGCTCAATTATGAAAAATTGCTTTAAATATATCATCTCTCTTTGGATTAATATTTGCAATCATTAATCAATTTCATACTGGATTAGTTTGATTTGAGCTTTAAATATTCCTTGATGTAGATTTTTTTCTTCATTTATCTTTTCGTTTTCTGATTAATCTCATGGCTTAACATGCAAAGGGTTATAAAATATGAATTCAAAATCAAGGGATTCAGATTTTTTCTTCATTTCACAGGGGCTGTGCTGCAAATATGGATGGATAATTTATTTCCCAAATGATAATTATGAATAATCAGTAAAGTTTGTAGCTTTGAAAATTTGGAGTCAGTATTGGGGATAAAAAAAGGTTAATAGTATTTTGTTAAGTTGAGCTTTTTCTTATACGGAAGATTTTTCTCTTACTTTGCTTCAATTAGTTGTTTTTACTTGAGTTTGCTACAATTAGTTATTGGTATTAGAAATTATGAAACTGGTGTCTGAAATTTATGTGTACAATTTGGTTTATTGAGATATTAAATTATTCTATCATATTTATACACTAATGAGGGTAAAAATTTAGCTGAAATTACAAATGCAACAAAAAAATTATATTAAAGCAGCCAAAAAAAAAATATGAAAGCAACAAGTTGATTATTGTTTGATTTTATAGTTTCTATCATTTTGATGATTGTACATTTGTGTTTCAAACAATTACTTTTCTGATATATTGTTTGTATTGCAGAATGTGTACTCGCCAAAGACCGAATTCTTCTCTCCCACACACACTTGCTAGACCGTAATTCAAAAATGTAAGTAACTAGGATAATGCTCGTGCTTCATGGCGAGTATTTCAATTTTAATAATTATTTCAATCTAATAATGTATAACATGTAATTATGACAATTCAAAATTAAAGTTTGTGAATCCATAATATATAAATAATACATGAGAATACAAAATTATTGTCTTTGATTTTCTTATGTCATTATGTCTTGACATATTATATTAGAAAAATAAATTAAGTATTAATCAGGCTTCGAAGGATGAGATCAGAAAATATAAAATGCAAGATAATTTATTTTGAAGATTTTAGTTGAAACTACATAAGACTAAATTATAGATGATTAACTTTAAAAAATAAAAAATAATAATTATAATTAATATTATATATATGAGAAAAATATATATACTATATAGGAAAATGTAACATTACTCATTTGTTATTATGAAACCCGTAATACGTTAAGTAATATACTATAGTTTTTATATTCTGAAATTTTGTTTGAGATGATGGTTCTCACAATATTAATCTAACTAACCATATGATATTATGATGATAATTTAAATTAAAAGCTAAGATTTGACAAAAAATTTTGATTTGACGGAGGAGGGAAAATTGATAATAGTTCTCTTTAGACTAAATGAGCTTATTATTTTATTACATGTTCTTTTATATAGTCTATATTCACATATTTTTTCAAGAAAAAAAAAATTGGAATCATAACAATGTCTTTATGTGATATTGTGGTAATAATTTAAATGAAAACCTAAGATTTGAAAAAATAATTGATCCAACAGCCGAGATAAAATTCTCAAAGAGAGAGGAAAATAAGGTATCGGTTATAAGTTAATGAGTATATCATTTTTATACATCTTCATTTATATAGTATATACTCACATATTTTAGCAAGAAAAAAAAATTGGAACCATAACATGATGAAACTCAAAATAAAGAGAAAATTCCAACAAATTTATATTTGACGATTTTAACAAAAGAAATAAAATATTTCATTAAGAATTATAATTTTTTAAAGAAGAAAAGAAAAATTATTTATATTTTAATGAATGAACTTTTAATTAACTATTGATATTAATAATTGAACATAACTTTGCACCATGATTCATTAAAACCATCTGATTAAGATCTGATTGTCACAGACAAATTCACAACGGTTCTCACTAGATCGGGTATGAAACACAAAACACCAATTCAATCAATCATACTCTTATGTTTTAATAACCACATAAATGTTGACATAAAATATCAATAAATTTGAAAAAATAAATGGCTAAGATTCGATAAAAAAATTGATCGAGGAGTCGAGATAAAAGTGATGATGTGGCATTTTGAGAAGGCTCAAAAGTAGATGAAAAATAAGAGGTTGGGGTTAATTATACTCTAAATTGAGAGATGTGTGATTATTTGGGCTGATTTGTTGAGACCGATTTGAGGCTGATTCTCACAAAGTTACTCCAAATCAAACCTAATTAGACTTCATTTGACAATCAATCAGAAATGAGAAAAAAGGAATTAAAACAGATTTAAAATCATCTTTGGAGAAAAATGACGGTTCTTCTGCAAGTCAGAATAAATGGTCAACCAAATGGGCTGACAATGAAGAAAAGTCAAAGTCAAAGGTTGTCTCGAGGATTGAATCGTGCGTCAGAGGCGGTTTCTTATGTCAGAGGCGATTTCTTATGTTAATTCTTCAGTAGATCAAGCTGGTGATTCCAGTAAAGTAAGTATTCATCATTTTAGTTTTTAACTCAATTAGATGAAATTTTATGTTAAAATCTCAAAATATCACACATACCCCTCCCAAACATAAAAAATATCACAAGTATTCTTTTTTTTTCATGTTTATTTCAAAATAATGGGGCAAGGGTTTTTTGGAAATTTTTGAAACCAGTAGTGCGTAAAGGAATAATTATATTTCTATGTTTTTTAGTGGTTTATGTGATATTTTCTATTTATTGATGTATATGTTATATTTTGAGAGTTTTCAAGGCTACACATGAATTTATCCCAAATTATTTTTCAATTAATCATCAATCTTTCAATCTTTTTCTTTCTAATTTTTATTTCATGTGATATGAATTCAGGCGGCTATTTTGGGTTCAACCAACCAAACCCCTTTAAACCGGTACCGGTAGAAAATACTCAATGCTTATTGGAAAATTCATCAAATAGTAACATAAATTCATATAGGGTCTCGCAAATACTGAGTAAAAAAGGAAGAAAATGACTCCTTGAAATTTCATGAAAATATGATGATTTATTTGGAAAATTGTCAAACTTTTTCAGAAAATTCACAAGACCAAACGGCTGAAATTATAAGGCTGATTGAGGCTAGATTAGGGTTTTTTTGGAAATTTGCAAACAAGTCCCAAAAAAGGAAAAATTCATAAAATTTCAAAAGAGATGGTGGAATATGCTACCGTACCAAGCTCGGTACCATCACATAACAAGGGTCGTGCCCAGTTCACTTTTTTTTGCAAATTTGCCAAGAGTTTCCATAAAAAGTGGAATTTTTGAAAATTCTCAAGAAGGCCTTCAAAAACAAAATCCAGTTAGGGCTACTGGATGCATCGATTATGATCAAGCAAGTATAAGATCATATATATATATATATATATATATATATATATATATATATATATATATATATATGACAAAAAAATTTATTCTTTTTTCCTTGGATTGTTCAGTGCGTATTCATGTTTTTCATATAATTTAACACTTTTTTTATATTTTATTTTGAGTAATTGGAGAAAAGTGCTATAAATATATATATGTATGATAACATTTGTTATTTTTTTTTCTCGGATTGTTCAGTGCGTATTCATGTTTTTCATATAATTTAACACTTTTTTTTATATTTTATTTTGAGTAGTTGGAGAAAAGTGCTACTTTGTTCTCGGCGAAGTTGATTGTGACAAGTGTGAGCGTATATGCCAAAATTGTATATGCTTTGTTTTAGTTATCATGTTATGCATTGTATTTTCTTTCTTTCTTTTTTTTAGTCGATTAGATATATTAGATCGTTATAGATTGAAAATTAGTTCTTGTGTAAACTAATGCAAATATTTTTTTTAACTTTGTGATATATGATTTTGTATATTTTGTACTTTAGTATATTATCAATCTTTTATCAATTTTATGACGATCAAATACAATATTTATTTGAATGCTTTTGCACAAAACACCTACCTAAACCCCCAATCAACCATATGTTTATGTTCATAAAGACTATGCAAGCAACTGCCTATTTGCTTTGTGAAACTGGGTTATACTAATACTAAGTCTTCATGTATACGCCAAAAAAAAAAAAAAGAATTTGTTTAGACTGCACATATTTTTATTATTAAGATATATTCCGACAAATATTTTGTGTTCTTAAGAAAATAATAAACATAATACTGAAACATGCATTCGATAGCAGCACTAAGAAAATAATACTGATTCATAAAACAAAGATAAAGGAAGAAAAATAAAATAAATAAATAATACATGTAAACCAAAAGCTCTTTGGTCCCATATTGGAGCCTCATCCTCTTTACCAATCTCATTCAACTACTAAATTTGAAAAAAAATTATATTATTATTTACCATTAAATAATAAATATTTACAATATATATATATATATATATATATAAGGTAAGAAACATTTGTTTAATCTGTAACTCATAAACACTTTTGAAAACATTTTGAACGCTCGGAGTTTCTATTAGAGGTCTAAATAAATACCATTTTATCATATATATATATATATATATATATATATATATATATATATATAAAAACATTACTATTATACTTTATTCCAAATATTGTTGTGTTCTAAATTGTGGTCATATTTACACTAAGCATAAGCCATAAATATCTCGCGCAGAGCGCCAAGTATTTGTTATTTTGCTAATTTGTTATTTTTTTTCAGAATGTGCAAGTGATGGCATGAACAATTTGTTTCATCCTTAATGATCGAAATGAAGCTTTATCAAATATTGACAATACACGTTTGCACATTTAAGAGATCTAATGCCATTTTTATTCTTTTAAATATTCTTATGACTTAAACTATTGCATGCTTCATCTAAGATGTACAATTATTATTATTATTATTATTATTATTATTATTATTATTATTATTATTATTATTATTATTATTATTATTACATTTCGCACAATGCGCGAGGTATTTGCTAGTGAAAATTAATTTAAGGGATAAAAAGTTAGAGACATTTAAGTATAATCATATATAAATAATTACGTATAACGAAGAAACTGTTGGGTTTCAGACGTACATAAGCACATCGGAAAATAAAAATTCGTCCAAAATCAATCCGTTGGGTAATCAGTAGCCATGTACGTTACATACGCAGCGGAACCTACGGGTTCAACCCTCCCTAGGATCATCGTTAAGGGAATAAGAGTACGAGATTATACTATTAAAATTTATACCTCGGATCTTCCTGATCCGCGAGAGAGAAGTGGATGTAGGTCTGAACGAACTTCTGTCTTGCTTCCTTCTTCTTCGTGCTTCTAAAGCTCGACTCGAATGAACTCCTTGCTTCTCCTAGGGTAAAGAAACTGATCGCTCGCTAGTCTTCAAAGCAAAAGACCTCTACTCGTATCCACGTCGAACTTCGAATCGTCGGAATAACCGGACTCGGCTAGACGAGTCCGGAAATACTTTCAGGAGGCTCTCTCTCTTTCTCTCTGTATTACGACAGCCTGGAGGCTCTGTAATAGTGTGTTTAATAGAGAGGGACTGCCCCTCTATTTATACTAGAGAGGGAGGCAAAGGATTGCTTAGTTACCATAACCAAAACTCTAATTACAGCACTTATCCGTTCCCAACGGATCTATTCCGTTGCCAACAGAATAGGGTTTCCTAAACTGAAAAATTGGCTGTCGAGAAATTGGCTGAGTTCTGTTGCCAACGGAACTGTGCTGATTTTTGCACAATCATTCAAATCAACCATCCAATGATCGATTATATCCTCACATATTTATACATCATATGTATAACCATTTAAGAGCATTTCCTTCCCGACTAGACATTGTTCTATGTATGACCGTGTAGGTTCCATTTAACGCTGGCAACGATCTTCCAAAGATGGTAAGTCATGAGTAACCTCTAGACTGATGTCATGACTACCCATGTTAAATGAAATGATCAACGATCATAAACCTATCTGAATAGACGTTTGCTTATTCCGTTTGTTCTACGATATATGTCCTGATCACAAGGCATGGAAGTATGTCATCCTTGAGTTTGATCAAAGTCTCTTTTCTGATCGAGAATTAGACTGAGTAAATACGAAATGATATTAACAACACATGTTAATTCATTTTGAGCATGACCATGCATTTCCTTCAGTCCTAATTCATCAGGGGGCCCAGAGATATCTCCCTCTTGACGAGAGGAACAAATTCCATCTTGGTCACTCACATTCCTCGTCATGATTCAGTGCATACCTAACGATGACCCTAATGATCATCCCACTACGGATAATGTAGGATCATATTAAAGTATTCAGTTCCACATACAGGAATCCATGGTGCGCTCAGGTCGTAGGAACAAGCACACTATTCATATGAGAATCACTAATGACATATACCATGCATATTCTCATAGTGTGGTCAGTCCAGTACGTGTTCTCTAACACGTACCTATATTCCAGACTTGACATCCCTATGTCCATGATCAGCAAAACATAATCATCAAGTCTGCGAATATACTAGTGTGGATATGTAGCTTCTTACCTGAAGTATGTTTATCTATATAAACATCCTACGTATCACTAGGGACGGTTTAGAAAGTCATTCGTTGGTTCACAGTTCTACTATCAGAATCACGAATTCTGATGTTGTGAACCCGAAGTGTCATTCATGGTCGATCTAATATATGTAAATATATATTAGTCACCCATACACTCATTTATATATGAACTGAATAAACGCGTTTCTCTTAATCTAATCTCTAGTCCAACACTTTGGCCTAGGGCATAATTCAGTCTCCCACTTGCACTAGGCCAATCTTAAGCATCCAATGCTCTCATTAGGCAACACGACCTAAATGTTTTACTAGCGGGAAATATATGCCTATCAGATTATAGAAATTTACATTGCAAACTTGTAACGACTACTATTGATCTCTATCATTAGTCGAGAACTTCTAAAACGGACGCATGTATCCTTGTCGCTCTATTCTGAGCGACTCTTTGTTCCTAACATAGATCGTCAGGCCTTAAGAGCAATCGGGACAACTCCAAGTTCTAAGATTAAGTGCTTGATCCAAGCATACCTATTGTCCGCTTCTAAAGCGACAATATGGTCTTGTTTTAGTTACAATACCTTATTTGGAACTCTTTCCAAAATTACTGTATTCAAAATAAATGAATTGCTATAATGAACCATGTTAGGAAAGTGTAATCTCTTACCACTACATAGGTTCTAATAGATCAGGATATCTTAGTTCTTCATAAGAACTTAGATATTTATTCTCGTCATCAAATGACTAACATTTGCTCTCTTATGTTCCAAGCATATTGCACAGTACTTTGTATGGCTTGAAGAATCTTATTCATCCCATTACTAAGAACTGTTTCTTGTACATTGAACCTTTCAATAAACGGATGATATGTCTTCATTATATGAACGTTATTGACAAGAATCCTTTCTTTCATATTGAACTCTTTCAATACATATATATTGTTGAAAGCATAGAATCCAATTCATGTGCCTTTCATTGTTCATATTAGTGCCACAGACAAGAACTCTTTCTTGTATATTGAATATTCAATATATGGTTGAAGGTATAAAATATAATTCTTATATCCTTTTATTGTTCATGTGAATGTCATAAGTAAGAACACTTTCTTACAAATTGAACATTTCAACATATGGCTGAAAGTATAGAATCTCATTCATTTATCTTTTCATCATTCATATGAACACCATGAGCAAGAACATTTCTTGCACATCGAATTCTTTCAATATTTTACCAATGTGCTTTATCTTACAACAAGAAGTCTGTATAGACTTCAACTCCTAATTATTAGGATGTGTAAGTTGTTGTAATGCAGGAAGATTGTTATACTCCCACTGAATTTCTTGAAATCAAGGTGGTCGCATCTATTTTGATTAAGTCAAATTCTTCAATTTACTTTGTCAAATAGATTATCCTAAGATGCTTGGCGACTGTCGCCCGGGCCATCGGGGAGCTCTGCGAGAAGAATCCTGATTGCCAGGATTCTTTCGCGCTGAACCACGTGATTAGATTGTTGGTTGGTCACATGGCGTTTGAGACGATTCAGGAGCATAGTAAGTATACTATTCCTCCTGCGCCGAGTAAGGCCATGAGTTTGCATTCGGTCGTGTTGGCTCATACTAAGAGTATGAGGCCAAAAATACATCAAAATAAAAAAGATTAAAATGAGAATGAAATTAGCCTACTATACAAAGAGTTGTCAGTAGATGTAAAATGCATGTTCAACTCAAAACAGAAAAAATAAAATGGCAATAAACTTATGAAGTTATTATTTAATTTGTTTGGTACTTACTGGTCATTGATGCCCTCCAAATAGCAACAAGTGAGAAAGTCTTTTTTTTACTATAGCCTATACCATAGCTACTTTCTTTGCTATTTTAGGTTATCCATGTACTGTATGCAATGGTCATCAAGCCAATGGATACTCCAATCAAGTTCCAAACTTGACTGCTTGTAAATGGGTTGCATCTCAGTTCTCATGGTCCAACCATTTTGAGAACATTATCCCTTCACAATCTCCTCGGTAGAAAGTCGACTCATCCTCTATGAGTATCTTTTATGAGAGATCATATCTCTCAGCCTAATATCTACCAGGTCTGTGAGGAGGACCTTATGTTCCAAGTATAGCCTTATTAACTACTTGATAGCCTCATTAATGGTTCATCACTAGTATGTGGACTTCGAACCTTTCAAGATGTATTACACTCTCACTGCTTCTTTAGGAGATGAGATCTCTTTTAAAGAAGTCTGAATTATGAGTAGCAAACAATTTGAACTCATAATGGATGTAAAACAATATCGAGTTGATATTCCAGAAAGATTGTTGTGTTGACACCGTCAAACCTTTTGACACGTGTCGTACTTTAATCTTTAAAGACAATTTGGGACTATCGCAAACCCATATTACATATGGTGTCCATTTGAACCTTATGATATTCAGTGTTTAGTATATTCAAGAGTATAAACCTATAAGAATCTCGGCAGTATAGACTGAATCTTATCCAATAAGCTTCATTTTTTCTTCTTTATGTGCACATCGTGAGATGCTGCATATAGAATTAATGGTGAAACCCTTTTCACAATTTCTAAGATAAATGTCAAACTATTGACTCAAATACTTGCCACTTCGATCTGATCGAAGTGCTCTTATTATCTTGTCAAGGCGATATCGAATTTCATTCTTAAATGCTTTGAACATTTCAAATATTTTGTATCTCATTAAGTAAATCTTTTACTTAAAATACTTTAACATGAAATTCTGATATTTTCTTATTTCTAGTCGTCTTGCCTTTTGTCTCTCATGCATCTATATGCATGAGACTCAACAAACTAACCCATCAACTTTGTGATGGTTTCCCATTCTTGCAATCCTGTTCGATAAATAAAATTCACACATCTCAATTGATCCTAGATCCAGTGAGTCAAAGTTTCCACATAGGGTGGAGTTTTAGAAATGTGATTCTTATTTTGTGACTTAGATGACATTGCTAGAAGTATGGAATAAATGGACTTATTATTTAGCATATAAAGATTTATTTTCTAAGTGAACATTTTAAATAGACAAATCCAGAAAATTTTTATTATTCCAAATAATAAATTTTACAACCATTTTAACGCTAATGTCGAAATAACATTTATTTCATTATAAGTCAACAATGGCGAAGTCAATAAAGTCATAGAGCTAATGTAGCTACTTTTGCTTCATTCCCTACTTGTAGTTTGACTTCTCCTCTAGCTAATCTTCTACTTCTGAGTAATATCCTGCACATTCAAAATGTGAGAATTACAGTGGATATCCAATATCCAAGTAGAGATTTAGGAAGAGGAATACCTGAAATGGCAGCCATTGATTCTTCTTCTTGACATGTCTTACATTTTCCTCTCTAGTGATCACGCATAGAACATGCAATCACTTCTTCGGATTCCTCAAGTCTAGGCAACTCCTTGCCTTTACTCTTGATCCAGCTCTCCCATGCGGCTTGTCTTTTCAACTCCCTTTCCCTTTCAATCCTGAGGGCATCAATGACAACTTTTGCCTCTATGTCCTTCTCTGCCTGTTTAAGCATCTTATGCAATTCCGTGATCGTCATCTCCATCCGACGCTTATGATATTCAGTAATGAACAAATCAAAGCTCGGAGGAAGCGATCCGAGAATCATGTCAACCGCGAATTCCCTTAGAATAAACACCCACTGTGAGAATACTACATGGTTCGTATCATTAGTTATTCTCAGTAAAGAATGTATCTGTAATCCTTAGACTTGAGATTATTTCAGTTTCCTACATGAGAAATTTTATACTTTAATATAATCTAACATCGTCTTTAACCGGGCGGTCATAAAGATTATAATTAGGTATATAATGAATTATGCGGAGGAAAGAGTTTAATTAAGATAGGATTTGTTCCTCTCATAAATTGAGAGAGATATCTTTAGGCCTCTTGATGATTTTATTGAAGAAACACACGGCCGTGCTCGAGTGAATTAGTAAGGAGTTATTAATGTCATTTCATGGTCAATCAAATTCGGTGTCAAGAAATATTTATCGACCAACGTAAGGTTGACACATACCATGCCTTATGGACGATATAGATATCGTGTAACAAAGGGATACAATGCATGAACATAAATTAGGTTTGATCGAATCATCTATACTTGCTTAATTTGGGTAATCATGATGTCTTGCTAGAGGCTGCTCATGATTTATAATCCGTTGTGATTATTGCCAACATTAAGTAAACCTACAGGGTCACACACAAAGAACAACTATTGAGACGTACACAGAAAAATCATAACTTATGTGATAAGTTGTATGAAGAGCTACATAGTCAAGTGACACATCCAATCCTGCATCTTATATGATAAGATGTGTTGCATATATTGTTACATAGTTATCATGCAAATAGGATATGAAACTTATGGACTATGTAGGCACAAGAGACACCCCAACATATTCATAGGAAGTAATATTATTTTCATCCAACTTTTGTGAGACAAAAGGAGAGAAAAATCCGAAAATTATTCTCTTGTTATTTCTGTGAGAGAAATGAAGAACGAATACTAGCATATATCATTCTTTATCCGTTCAAAGGGGTTGTTCGTGTGGATACCGGTAGAGGACGAAGCGAAGTGCGGCGTCTTTGTGATTCGGGTTGAAACCGTGGTTTTTGTTTGGAGAATCGGTTTGTTTAGAGAATCAGTTTGCTTGGAGAATCGGTTCATTTGGAGATCGCTTGAAGATCGGTTTGTGAGACCAGTTAGGCGAAACATTCAAAGGATCGGTTTGTAAACCGGTTTGGAATCGGGCAAAGAAAAGCGTCAACCAAATTCGTTTTTGATCATCACGGATTAAGCGTAATCCGAAGGTACAAAGTTATGAACTTTTCTTTGATTTAATTGTAATTAACGAGTCCTTCTTTTGGGTTTCGAATTCGATTTTATTTCTTTTTGTTTTTCCGCTACGTTATGAATGGTAGAAACCCAACACATACATGGTTAAACTTAACTGAGTAAGCAAGTCGGACTTGGGCTCAGGACACAAGATGGGATAATACACCGAGTATAAGATACTCATTCCATAAAAGGCAAGAGTTGCATATGATGCAATAGGAAAGTGTTCCTACCTAAATAGTTGAGCATTAAGGGTTGCGCCGGAGCGCACTTACTGCTCATGAAATACGGATCTTGACTCACTATGAAACTTCATTTAATTGAAGATTCCGAATCAACACTACTGAAGGTGGTTTATTTGAAGAAAATAGTGGGAGTACAATATATGAAACAAAATTAGGATAAATCTAATTTTAAAAAGTAATAAACTTTACACTACATGTTAAACTTGTAGAATGAGTTCGAAATTTACGGACTTGCGATCTATCCTTGAGAAGGATAAGCTCGATGGCACAAACTTCCCTGAATGGTTCAGGACACTGAGAATTGTTCTCAAGAGTGAAGGAAAGTTGTACGTCCTTGAGACACCCATCCCAAATCCACCGCCTTCGACCGCTTCTAGAGTCAATCAAGACACTTATCAGAAGTGTATTGATGATTCTGATGAAGTAGCCTAGATGATGTTAGTAGGAATGAAACCTAAGCTTCGGAAGCAGATGGGTTTTATGGATGGCTATGATATGATCAGGACGCTTAAGGAAATGTTCCGAAAGCAGGCTAATATTCAGCGCTACAAGGTCACCAAGTTATTAATCAAGAGCAAAATGGCTCATCGATCCTCTGTGGATACTCATGTGTTCAAGATCCAGTATATGGTCTCCAACATATACTTACGTTAATGACTAAATAACTCTTATTCATGATCAGTAAAACATGACCATCAGTCAACTAACATACTGTTGTACATTTATAGCTTATCATAAAGTATGTTTGTCTCACAAACATCCTATGAATGATCAGGGACGGTTTAGAATATCATTCATAATACTTTAAAGTTTTACTATCAAAGTCACATACTTTGATGATATAAAGTTGAATATCATATTCAAGGTTCATTTTAGTAATAAGAATAAAATAACCAATACGCATTTGTTATATAAAATATCTCTAAATAAACACAATGTTTGTTTAACACAATCCATACATCTAGGTCTCAAATATTTTGGCCTAGCACATACTACTAACAATCTCTCACTTGCACTAGGCCGATTCTAACAAGTACCCATCGACCTAGCATGACCCTCATGCTTTGCTTGAGAAAGTGGTTTAGTCAACGGATCGGCAACATTATCATCACTATCAACTCTGCATATTTTAATATCTCCTCTCGCAATGATCTCCCTGATCAAATGGAAACGTCGAAGTATGTGTTTGGTTTTCTGATGCGATCTTGGTTCCTTTGCCTGCGCGATTGCCCCCTTGCTATCACAATAAAGATCCACAGGATTTGCGATACTAGGAACCACACCGAGTTCTTCAATGAACTTCTTCATCCAAACTGCTTCCTTAGTTGCTTCCGAAGCTGCTATGTACTCCGCTTCTGTCGTAGAATCCGCTACAGTGTCCTGTTTGGAACTTTTCCAACTTATTGCACCTTCATTCAAACAAAACACATAACCAGATTGCGATCTAAAATCATCATTGTCGGTTTGAAAGCTTGAGTCCGTGTAACCTGTTACAACTAGCTCACTTTCAAATCCTCCATAAACCAAGAATGAATCTTTAGTTCTTCTCAAGTCCTTCAGAATATTCTTCACTGTCCAGTGACTTTCACCGGGATCAGATTGATATCTGCTAGTTGCACTTAATGCATATGATACATCTGGTCTAGTACAAAGCATCGCATACATGATAGATCCAATAGCCGAAGCATACGAAATTTTATTCATGCCATTTCGTTCTTCCTGATTAGCAGGACGTTGAGTCTTACTCAATTTTATGACATGTGACATTGGTATGAAACCTCTTTTCGAATCTTCCATTCGAAATCGTGTCAATACTTTGTCGATATAAGTACTTTGACTTAGACCTATGAGCCTTTTAGATCTATCTCTATAGATCTTAATGCCGAGTATAGAAGCGGCATCTCCTAGGTCCTTCATTGTAAAAGACTTTCCTAAAAATGTCTTAACATTTGTTAAAGTCGGAATGTCATTTCCAATGAGTAATATATCATCTACATAAAGTACTAGAAAAACTATTGCGCTCCCACTAACCCTCTTATAAACACAAGGTTCATCTTCATTTTTGATAAAACCAAAACCTTTGATTACTTCATCAAAACGAAGATTCCAACTCCGAGATGCTTGCTTTCATCCATAAATGGATCGCTACAATTTGCAAACCTTACCAGAATTCTTACGATCAACAAAACCCTCGAGTTGTGTCATATACACATCCTCGAGTAAATTTCCATTAAGAAAAGTTGTTTTGACATCCATTTGCCATATCTCATAGTCATAATATGTGGCTATCGCAAGCAGAATTCTAATCGATTTAAGCATAAGAACTGGTGAGAAAGTTTCGTCATAGTCTATACCATGAGTTTATCGGAAACCTTTCGCAACAAGTCTCGCTTTATAGGTATGCACATTTCCGTCCATGTCAGTTTTCCTTTTGAAAATCCATTTACACCCAATGGTCTCAGAACCTTCAGGTGAATCAATTAAGATCCAAACTTGATTATCGTACATGGACTGCATCTCAGTTTTCATGGCTTCTAACCATTCATGAGAATCAGGATCCTTTATAGCTTCTTGGTAAGATGTGGGTTCATCATCTATGAGCGCCACATTTTTATCATCAGTCACGAGAAATCCATATCTCTCGGGCTCATGACGAACTCTACCAGATCTACGAGGAGTATCTTGTGTTTCAAGACTGGACTCATCAACTCTTGAAGAGACTTGTGGATCTTCCAATGGTTGTTCATTGCTAATTAGTGGATCTTGAATTTCTTCAAGGTGTACTTTAATCCTAAGGTAGATTTTAGAAATAAATTCTCTTTCCAAAAAGATACCATTTCGAGCAACAAACACTTTGTTCTTGGATGGGTTGTAAAAGTAATATCCTTTAGTTTCTTTAGGATATCCCACATATAAGCATTTATCAGATTTTGGTGTTAACTTATCAGAAATTTGACGCTTCACATAACCTTCACAACCCCAAATCTTTAGAAAAGACAATGTGGGACTCCTCCCAGTCCATATCTCATATGGAGTCTTTTGAACAGCTTTTGATGGAATTCTGTTTAGTATGAACGCGGCAGTCTCAATGGCATAACCCCAAAAGGATATCGGAAGATCTATTTGACTCATCATAGACCGAACCATATCTAATAAAGTTCAGTTTCTCCTTTCTGACACACCATTCCATTGAGGTGTTCCAGGAGGAGCAAGTTGTGAAATTATTCCACAATCTTTAAGATGATCGTCAAACTCTAGGCTTAAATATTCGCCACCTTGATCTGATCGAAGTGTTTTTATTTTCTTACCTAGCTGATTTTCTACTTCACTCTTGAAAATTTTGAACAATTCAAAAACTTCGGATTTATGTTTCATTAAGTAAACATATCCATATCTACTTAAGTCATCAGTAAAAGTAATGAAGTATCGAAAATCACCTCTAGTAGATGTGCTCATTGGTCCGCATACATCTGTATGTATGAGATCCAATAACTCACTTGCCATCTCACCTCTCTTTGTGAAAGGAGCCCTTGCCATCTTACCTAATAAACAAGATTCGCACGTCTCAAATGATTCTAAATCAAATGAGTCTAAAAGTCCATAATGGTGGAGTTTAGAAATGCGTTTCTTATTTATGTGTCCTAAACGACAATGCCAGAAATATGTCGGATTCAAATCATTAGATTTAAATCTCTTTGTATTAACGCTATAGATAGATTTGCAATGTTCATGATCAAGATTTAAAACATAAAGACCGTTTTCTAATTGACCATTCGCATAGAAACGATTTTCTTTACTTATGGTAAAGTTATTATTCTCAATAACAAACTTAAAACCATCCAAAAAATCTCGACACAGATACAATATTCCTGTTCACAGCAGGTACATAGTAACAATTATTTAAATTTATTACAAGTCCAGAAGGTAAAGATAATAAATAAATGCCCACGGCTAATGCAACAACTCTTGCTCCATTTCCCACTCGCAGGTCAATTTCACCTTTCGCTAATCTTCTACTCCTTTGCAGCCCCTGCACATTATTACAAATGTGACTACCGCATCCGGTATCTAATACCCAAGATGAGGAAGTAGATAAATTAATTTCAATAACATTAATACCTAAAGTAGTAGTCTCACTACTCTTCTTCTTCTTCTTTAGATACTCCAAGTAGGCCTGACAATTTTTTTTCCAATGGCCTGGTTTGTTGCAGAAGAAACAAACACCCTCCTTGGGTTTCTTGCTCTTAGGTTTGGACAACACCTTGCCCTTACCTTTTCCCTTGACTTTGCCTTTGATTTTTCTCTTCTGACCCTTGCCTTTCTGAACCAAGAGAACATCGTTGACAACATTTGTCTTCATAGTCCCCTCGAAGTTCTTTAGCATGCCGTGCAACTCCGTAAGACTCTTGTCCATATTATGCATATTATAGTTCATTATAAATGGCTTGAAATTCGGAGGAAGAGACCTAAGGATCAAATCTGTAGCCATCTCATCGCCAACCTTTGCCCCTAGTTTCTCAAGTTGATCAAGGTACCCCTTCATTTTCAGAATATGAGCACTCACCGAGGAGTTGGGAACCATCTTACAACTTGCTAACGCACAATGTGCATTATACCTCTCATTTCTAGCTTGTTCTTGGAACATTTCCTTGAGCTGTGACAACATTGGAAATGCCTCTAAATTTCCAAACTGCTTTTGAAGATCGGCATCCATGGTGGCTAACATGAGACATGACACATCATTAGAGTCGCTTGTATGCTGGTCAGGAATGAGCCCTTCAAGGACATAGTTCTTCCTTTCTTGTTTGAGAACAATTCTCAAATTTCGATGCCAGTCGAGGAAGTTTTTCCCATTGAGTTTGTCCTTCTCAAGGACGGATCGCAATATTAAAGTTGATGTGTTGTTTGTTGCCATTTTCTACACAGAATTAAATGCAGGTTTATATTAATATGTGATCTGAGATATTTTAATACAATTTTAACTCTCACTATTTTATTCAAATCAATAACCCTCAAATGTATTGATTCGAAAATTTTAACTTTAAATTTCATAGTGGGCCAAGATCCATATTTCATCAAGTTCCAAGTGAGCTTTGGCTCATCACCTAGAACCTAATTATTTAGGTAGGAACGTCTCCAATTGTATCTCATACAACTCTCGTTTAATCCATAGGATGAGCATCATATGCTCGGCGTATGCATCCTATCATATGCCCCGAAACCAAGTCTGACTTGATAGTTCAGTTGAATCTAACCATGTCTAAATATCGAGAATCACCATTTCTCGCTTCTTATCACCCTAAGATTATGCTAATTCACTATGCTTTGGCATACCCAAATTTTACATGATCGAAGGGATGATAAGTATAGATACATGGGAGCCATTTCTATGATTCAATATTATATGAGGGATTGTTATGTTTGACCTTTTGTTTTAGTTGTTTTATTTTATCATGTATTTCATCACAGAACATCACATGCACATATAAAATAAATATGATATGATATAACATGGCCTTGATGATCTAAATGAGCCAATCATTAAGATCATTTCCTAAGATACATTCAACCACAAGGCATTGATGAACTCCTTCATCTCCATGATGTGTATGAGGTGGACGGTGAAAATCTTTCAACTCCATGATGCGTATTAGGTGGACGGTGAACTCCTACATCTCCATGATGTGTATGATCGTGGTAGTTATATTAAATATAAAATGAACGGAACCATGCCCGTCACAATTAACCATCAAAATAAATTACATCACATCAACCAAAAAATGGAACCATGCCCGTTTTTACATACATACATATATTACACATATCACATCATCACACACAAATCACAACCATTCATCACATATCTAATAGACCATATTATATGCATTTTGTTGTACTTTAAACCATTTTGCGAAATATGTATAAGGCAATACGAATATGAAATTCGGGGTCTTCAATTAATCTATGCGTGAGTGCGGGGTTCGGGGGCAGAGCCCCTGCAGGGTTTCAAGGGGCAGCGCCCCCTGAAGAAATTTTATTTTATACAGTGCCGAAACTCAAAATTTCTGTAAAAACTTGATGTGTTGAATACATCTTTTCGAAATTTCTTTAAAAACTTGGCTGTCGAGAAATTGGCTGAGTTCTGTTGCCAACGGAACTGTGCTGATTTTTGCACAATCATTCAAATCAATCATCCAATGATCGATTATTTTCTTCACCTATTTATACATCATATGTATAACCATTTAAGAGCATTTCCTTCCCGACTAGACGTTGTTCTATGTGTGACCGTGTATGTTCCATTTAACGCTAGCAACGATCTTCCAAAGATCGTAAGTCATGAGTAACCTCTAGACTGATGTCATGACTACCCATGTTAAATGAATTGATCAGCGATCATAAACCTATCTGAATAGACGTTTGGTTATTTCTTTTGTTCTATGATATATGTCTTGATCACAAGGCATGGAAGTATGTCATCCTTGAGTTTGATCAAAGTCTCTTTCCTGATCGAGAATTAGACTGAGTAAATACAAAATGATGTTAACAACACATGTTAATTCATTTTGAGCATGGTCATGCATTTCCTTCAGTCCTAGTTCATCAGGGGGCCCAGAGATATCTTCCTCTTGACGAGAGGAACAAATTCCATCTTGGTCACTCACATTCCTCGTCATGATTCAGTGCATACCTAACGATGACCCTAATGATCATCCCGTTACGGATGACGTAGGATCATATTAAAGTATGCAGTTCCACATACAGGAATCCATGGTGAGCTCAGGTCGTAGGAACAAGCACATTATTCATATGAGAATCACTAATGACATATACCATGCATATTCTCATAGTGTGGTCAGTCCAGTACGTGTTCTCTAACACAAACCTATATTCTAGACTTGACATCCCTGTGTCCATGATCAGCAGAACATAATCATCAAGTCTGTGAATATACTAGTGTGGATATATAGCTTCTTACCTGAAGTATGTTTATCTCTATAAACATCATACATATCACTAGGGACGATTTAGAAAGTCATTCGTTGGTTCACAGTTCTACTATCAGAATCACGTATTCTGGTGATGTGAACCCGAATTGTCATTCATGATCGATCTAATATATGTAAATATATATTAGTCACCCATACACTCATTTATATATGAACTGAAAAACGTGTTTCTCTTAATCTAATCTCTAGACCAACACTTTGGCCTAGGGCATAATTCCTTCAAGAAATAATATTTAAAAGTACCTTTCGGATTACATTAAACCGTGACGCTCAAATCATGAAAGTCATCAAGCGCCTTTCAACTGGTTATCATCCAAACCGATTTGCCATCAGTCATGGCCGTCTAGATCGAGCCACCGATCACACACGCTACTCATCTCCACTAAAACTCTTAACAACCCATTATCAACTTCTTATGCCAAACTCCTCTACCAGTATCCACACAAACAAACTTCTTAAAATGGGAAAAAGACAATATATGCTAGTATGTGTGTTCTTCTCTTGCACAAGAAAAACTATTTTCTTCTTCTTATTTTTTCTCACAAAAGATGTATAATTTTTCTCATATAGTATCGCACCTTTTCGTTTTTGTCAAACAAAAAGAAATCAGCCTTTCATTATTTTGTCATACAAAAGAAAAGCACCCTTTATTTCTTTTGTCATACAAAAGAGAAAGGATATTTTAAAGAATGAATTAATATGTCAGTCCGGTATATGGTCTCTAACATATACCTATGTCAATGACTTAGTAACTATTATCCATGATCAGAATAACATGACCATCAATCAACTAACATATTGGTGTACATTTATAGCTTGTCTCTAACATATTGATCTCTAACATAGGGATGTCAAGTCTGGAATATAGGTATGTGTTAGTGAACATGTACTAGACTGACCAAACTATGGGAATATGCATGGTATATGTCATTAGTGATTCTTATATGAATAGTGTGCTTATTCCTACGACCTGAGATCATCATGGATTCATGCATTTTAACTGCATACTTTGATATGATCCCACGTCATCATTAATTACCAGATGAGCATTAGGGTCGTCACAGGGTATGTACTAAATCAAGACGAGAAATGTGAGTGACCAAGATGAGATTTGCTCCCCTTGTCACGAGTGAGATATTTCTGAGCCCCCTGATAAATTAGGATTGAAGTAAATGTATGGCCATACTCAAAATGGATTAACAAAGAATTATTAGTATCGTTTCGAATTTATTCAGTATAATTCTCGATCAGGAAAGAGACTCTGATCAAACTCAAGGATGACATGTTTTCATGCCTTGTGATCAAGATATATATCGTAGAACAAAATGAATAAGTTAAACGTCTATTCATATATGTTAATGATCGCTGAACATTTCATTTAACATGGGAAGTCATGACATCAGTTTAGAGGTTACTCATGACTTAAAATATTTAGAAGATCGTTGCCAGCGTTAAATGAAATATACACAGTCACACATAGAACAATGTCTAGTCGGGAAGAAAATGCTCTCAAAACAGTTATACATATTATTTATAAATGGGTGAAAGAAATAATCAACCATTGGATGTTTGAGTGTGCAAACTAGCATTATTCCGTTCGGAACGAAATAAGTCCATTCGGAATGGAATAGATATCGCAACTGCAAGTTCCTTGGTTGCTAAGATTTTATATATGGAAAGCCCTATTCCATTCGGAACGGAATATGTTCGTTCGGAATGGAATCAGCTCTGAAATTTAGGATTTTAGTTATGGTAACAGACCAATATTTCGTCTCTCTCTAGTATAAAAAGAGGAGCAGCGCCCCTATTTTACACACAATTGAAGCCCCCTAGAGGCATCCGTCTGAGAGTGTGTGTGTGTGTGTGTGTGTGTGAGAGAGAGAGAGAGAGAGAGAGAGGGAGAGAGAGAGTTTTTGAGAGAGAGAGAGTTTTTGAGAGAAACTCCTGAAAGTATTTTCGGATTCATTTAGCCAAGTCCGCTTATTCCGCGAAGTTCGACGTGAATACGAGAAGAGATTTCCTGCCTTGGAGATTCACAAGTATTCAAGTCCTACCCTAGGAAGTCCAAGGAAGATTGAATCGTTGAGCTTCACGTAGGACGAAAAAGATGTTGGGAAACCTGTAGCCATGTACGTTATATGCGCAGCGGAACCTACGTGTTCAACCCTCCCTATGATCATCGTTAAGGGAATAAAAGTGGATGTAGGTTTGAATGAACTTCCGTCTTGCTTCCTTCTCCTACGTGCTCCTAAAGCTTGACTCGAACGAACTCCTTGCTTCTCCTAGGGTAAAGAAACTGATCGCTCACTAGTCTTCAAAGCAGAAGACCTCTACTCGTATCCACGTCGAACTTCGACTCGTCGGAATAACCAGACTCGGCTAGATGAGTCTGGAAATACTTTCAAGAGGCTCTCTCTATTTCTCTATGTATTACGGCAACCTGGAGGCTCTGTAATGTGTATCTAATAGAAAGGGAGGCGAAGGATTGCTTTGTTACCATAACTAAATTCCTAATTACAGCTCTTATCCGTTCCCAACGGACCTATTCCGTTGCCAACGGAATAGGGTTTCCTAATCTGAAAACTTGGCTGCCGACAATTTGGCTGAGTTATGTTGCCAACGGAACTGTTCCATTGGCAACGGAACTGTTCCATTGCCAACGGAACTGTGCTGATTTTTGCACAATCATCCAATGATCGATTATTTCCTTTACCTATTTATACATCATATGTATAACCATTTAAGAGCATTTCCTTCCCGACTAGACGTTGTTCTATGTGTGACCGTGTAGGTTCTATTTAACGTTGGCAACAGTCTTCGAAAGATCGTAAGTCATGAGTAACCTCTAGACTGGTGTCATGACCACCCATGTTAAATGAAATGACCAGCGATCATCAACCTATCTGAATAGACATTTGATTATTCCTTTTGTTCTACAATATGTGTCTTGATCACAAGGCATGGAAGTATATAATCCTTGAGTTTGACCAAAGTCTCTTTCCTGATCGAGAATTAGACTGAACAAATACAAAATGATATTAACAACACATGTTAATCCATTTTGAGCATGGCCATGCATTTCCTTCAGTCCTAGGCATTTCCTTCAGTCCTAGTCCATCAGGGGGCCCAGAGATATCTCCCTCTTAATGAGAGGAACAAATCCAATCTTGGTCACTCACATTTCTCGTCATGATTCAGTGCATACCTAATGATGACCCTAATGATCATCCCGTTACGGATGACGTAAGATCATATTAAAGTATGCAGTTCCTCATAAAGAAATCCATGGTGACCTCAGGTCGTAGGAACAAGCACACTATTCATATGATAATCACTAATGACATATACCATGCATATTCTCATAGTGTGGTCAGTCTGGTACGTGTTCTCTAACACGCACCTATATTCCAGACTTGACATCGTTATGTCCATGATTAGCAGAACATGATCATCCAGTCTGCGAATATAATAGTGTGGATATGTAGCTTCTTACTTGAAGTATGTTCATCTCTATAAACATCCTAAATATCAATATGGACGGTTTAGAATGTCATTCGTTGATTCACAGTTCTACTATCACAATCATGTATTCTGATGACGTGAACCCGAAGTGTCATTCATGGTCGATCTAATATATGTAAATATATTAGTCACCCATACACTCATTCATATATGAGCTGAATAAACGCATTTGTCATAATCTAATCTCTAGTCCAACACTTTGGCCTAGGGCATAATTCCTTCAAAAGAAAGCTAGACGGTAGTTCGTTCAGACCTACATCTGTTACTCTCTCCCAGATCAGGAAGACCCGAGGTATAATTTTAAATACCCGTTTTCGTACCTTTATTTCCATACCGATGATCCTAGAGAGGTTAGATACCGTAGGTTCACTGCGCATGTATCATATATGATTACGGATTCCTCAACAACTGTCACCTCACCATACTCGTCAGACCTGGCGGGGACCGCCTCGCCATCTCTGTTACACCCCGGATCCAATTAAAGGACTAAAATGTAACAACCGCCAAAAGGCATTTAAACAATCATCCACATATATCAAAATAATCTCCAAATTACATTTATCGAACTTAACAACAAAATAAGATTGAGACTATAAAGTTCTCATTTATTTAATGTTAATTATTAAACTAAATTTTCTTAAATTATGACGTCTCTCCACCCGCAACCCCAAGCTAATGATCCAAACCTGGGCACAAAATAGATATAAGGATGAGTACTGACTCAGTAAGGTATGAAAAGAGGCCCAGCCGCATATACCAAAAATAGAATATATTTAGTTTAATATAGAATAAAGTAATATAAAATCAAGTAACCAAAGGTCATAAGTATAATTTAGTATTATAATTATATAATAATTATGAAAAATACTTTTATTTCGGGATATTATCTTATTTCACTTTCAACTTCCACACCCACAACACACACACTAGATCATGCTCTGTGGCATCGAGTACGTGCACAGATACAAGTCTTTCCGAGCTCGTTATTGGGTGATCGGCGGCCCTAGCTTCCACCTACTAAGTACGGCCTCTCACCTAGATCAGCGACCCTGGCTTCCACCTACCAAGTACGGCTGTATTCTCTTAATTATCACTTTTCACACATCTCACTATATCCCGTATTTTACTCAAAACTATCTTTAAATATTATCTTTAAATTCTCATATTACCAAAATATTAATTGGAGCCACATAAGCTCTATCTCATAAATAAAAGTTATATATTCAATATTCAATACTATTCTTATAGATAATTATAATATATATACTATTTATACGGAAGAACAAATATAACCAAATAGGAAAGCATATGCGGGCAAAACCTTACCTAAATAAATGCAACTAACAACTCTCACGCAAAATCTTTAGGTTCCACAAACTCTTGAGCTTCCTTCGCAACTCTTTCAACTTCTCGGTCTTCTTCTAATACGAACTCCTCCTCACGCGAATCTAATTATTTAATTAATACTTATTACTAATCGATCTCGAACTTCGAACCGACATGCTCGTTTAATCTGACTATTTACGAAAAAATATTTTCTGGACCTTAAATGCAGAAACTAATTTTACCAATGAGTTCAGAATGCCCAAAAACATATAAATCGATTATTTATTTGTGAAATTTGAAGTTATATATTAAAAGTTATGATTAAAACAAATTTCCTTAAAAATCCGGAATTGCATTTCTAGTTTTTAAAATTCAGATTCCTGAATCTGTACAAAGATCCAGAATCCAGTTCCAGTTTAGAAAATATCCCAATTCCAGATTTACTAAAAACAAGTATCTTATTTCTCAGTTTAAAATATTCCTATTTTATTATTATTATATGAAATCCTTGATATATTTCCCAAAATAAACAGAATTTACATATAACAGTAATAACATGAAAGTCATCTTGTAACCAGAAATTTTATGAAACTAGTTAATCATAATTTGTATTATAAGAAAATAAATAAGAGTAATGTTGTAAAATCATATTCAATAATTATTTTATTAAATGAAATATAAAATTATTTAGTCATATCATATAACAACAATTATCAGTATTCAGAATATAGTGATATACCTAGTTATTCTAGCAAAAGTACTGCATCCATAACAACAAAATATTTGTAGGTTTAATTTCATGAATACATGCAATATAGCCTAATTATGGAAATAATACTGATTACTAATTAACTAAATCTAAAAGAAATAAAAGACTCACTTTACTGAAGATGATTGAACAAGAAAGAGAAGGAGAAATGCTCTAATTAGTGATTAGACTTGGATAGACAAGGTTCGTGTGAGCTGATTTGATCTACAGACACGGTCCACAAACTCCAAGTGTACGAATCTTCTCAGCTCCAAAGGACAAGTTCTAGCTCCTTTTTCCTTGTGTCTTGCGCAGGAAGAGAGAAAGGAGAGATAGAGAGAATAAAAGGATATATTTCTGTCTTGTAACGAAGTATATAAATTAGAAGGAAGGGAAATGAGAATAATAGATGTACCCAAATTTATGGCTGATTAATGGCTGATTACCTCAAATTAAAATCCTTAATTTTCATATTAAATTCAGATCCGAAATTTTAGTGTCCATTAACAGCAATATTTTGAACGGACTGAAGAAGAAACGAAACAGCTAATTTCTGCTGTCAATTTTTGCAATTTCGTCCCTCAAAGTTAAAATAATCATAACTTTCAATATACACCTCAGATTTTTGATGATTCAAATTTCTAAATTCTTTATTTAATGCGTATGATTTATTGAGATACACTTTATTATTCCCCAACATACAAATTATTTCTGAAATTACGAAAATATCCCTACTACAAAATAATAAAATAAAATAAAATAAAATTGCTTATTATAACAATCTCCCTTAGACCCCACATCAATAAATAACGGAGGGTAAGTCTGTGATATTTATCTCTCATCTAACATAAATGAAAGAGGGCAAACTTCCTTTTTCTTTTCTAAATTATCCGTCAGAAATTACTTTTCTTCCTATTCTTGGTCCTCATTTATTCCAAGAATAGAAAATGAAAAAAATAATTAAGAGATTTCAGTAAATAAAGTTATGAAATTGCAACCAAAGAAAGTAAATAAAAAAATTAATTAATTTTGTAGAGTTTGAACCAGAGGTGATGAGGAATCAAGAAATAATCAAACATCACTTGTAAGTTTTTCAATTCGGGCTTATCACTTAATGGATTTATCTACTAACAGTCGCGACTTTTATTCTTCAATGGAAATTCCTCCGTTTCAATCATGTCCATTCATTCACCTCTCCAGATAATCATCACTATCATATATATTCCTCACCTAGAAACAACCAAACCGTAATTAGGTTCAGTCCTAAATCCAACATAATAAATAAACAAAATTAAATTGGATAAAACTTATTTTGCCATCACCTTGAAATAATCAAAAATTTAAATCTTAATTAATTTCAAAATCAGTTGAATCAACATAGTACATAAATATTAAGATGAGAAATTGATTGCAAAAACTCACTTTACTCCTGTCTTTGATGGGGGCGCAAGGTACAAATTCATCCAAATGAGTCTCCCACAAGCAAGCCGAGGAGGAATCTTGAGCTCTCAGTCGTCCGGATCATCCATAGAGAATAGGGATAATTGGCGGCGGAAGCGGAGGCGGCAACAGCACGGAGCAAAGGTCGAGAGACGGTATGGAAAGGAAAAGAAAAGAAAAGAAAGGAAGAGACGGGATGGGAGATTTCCATTTCAGTTGATTTTAATTGGGTTGTTTGGTCTCTACATAAAAGATTAGACACGTAGGCAAAATGAACTTGGTCTAAGACGTCGTTAGTGCACCACGCACTAATCTGAGGCGTACATCTTAAATCAACGGATGAGGCAAAGTTTCAGTTCACACTCCACGCGTTTTGTCAGAAATAAATCCGGACTGCGCCTAGACCACATAGACCGGTTTACTTTGAGAGAACGATTACATGAACCACATGTATTTAATAATTTTTCGCTCCCCACATAAGTATAGACTCGCCAGAACCTTCCCAAACCTTACTTCCTCGCCGATTCCCCCTTTCCTTCCTCTCCCGGAAAACTAGGCGAATAACCCTAAAATCGCCGCAATTGAAAAGATCCATTACAGATCCGTAGAAATATTTGGAAAATTCAATAGATTTGCTTATTTATTTACTGCTTCTTCACTGAGATTGCTGACATGTTGCTTCTTTATTCAGATCTCATCTCAGAACGGGTGATTAGAATCCGTCGATCCCAATGGATCTGGTGAGTTATTTCAAGCTCAATTTCTTTTACATATATGTGTTGAGTTTCAATTGTGGATCTTGAATCTGCAAAATTTTGTTTACTTATTTTTATTAGGGAGATTTTATTACCCTGGGATTAAGTAGCTGAATTTATCCATATTTTTCTTGTGAGATGAAATATTCTTCTTTCTTTTTGTTGTAACTTGCATGCAAGAATATTGCTGTCACCCTCTCAATTCTTTGTCAAGATCTGATTATCTTGCTTAGTTTATGTGTTTCTAGGATTTTGATTTTGTGTGGGCTGGCAAAACAATTGTTTTTCATATATTTTGGTGTACTAATACTGAATAAGAACTGTTCTTACAATCATATTAAGAGCTGTGGTTCATTCAAATGCGGGTTTTGTACGCTGAACAGGGCAACAAAAATGCCTATAAATCACTAATTGCAGCTGAATACTGTGGCGTGAAGGTCAAGCATGTGGAGGAATATGAAATGTCTGACAAAACCCATTTATTTCTCAACGACCATGTATTCGTCGGTAGGAATCGTGTTGGAAAGGTAAAAATAAAATAGAAATTTATGATTTAATTAATTTATTTGTTTTTATGCTAGAAATGAAATATTTTTTGTGTATTTCTTTGTGTAGGTTCCAGTGTTGGAGACTCTTGAGGGCCCGATAGTTGAGAGCAATGCAATGGCAAGATACGGTATATTTTCAGCTTTTATTCGAAAATATACAAACCATATTTTACATTTCTTTCTTATAATTGCTATTTGGGTTTAAAATTTAAATGGTGTTTGTTTTGATATGCAGTTGCCAAAGTCAAGGATGGCAGCACTCTGTGTGGCTCCTCAGCTTTCGAATTTGTAAGCTTTTTATGAATCCAGATAATTTCATATATAGATTTTCTTTTTGACAAATATATAAACAATATTATTATTTATTTGATAGAATGCATAGACAATATTAATAAAGCTCGGCTTTCAGGTCCAGATTGAGCAGTGGATGGCCTTTGCCACCACGGAAATCGATGGAGTGCTAACAAGATGGTTCTACCCAAGGATCGGCGTTGATCCTTACAACCCTTTAGTACTTTCCTTCACTTTCATTTAATACTTTTAATAATTAACAGATTTTAGATCAATTAATCAAAGTCTGAATATGCTTAATATTGTTATAATTAGTAATAATAATATTAGTAATAATAATAATAATAATAATAATAATATTAATATTAATATTTATTATTATTAATATTATTCATAATAATATTATTTTTTAGTAATGATAATAATACTAATATGTATTTTTTATTTTAGGCTGAGCCCTTGGTCATTGACTGTATGACGAATGCCCTCCACATTCTAAACACTCATCTTGACCGAGGCGACTCTTACTTGGTCGGCAACCGTATTACCCTAGCGGACATAGTAATGACGTGTGATCTTTACTGGGGTTTCACCCGCATCATGACGAAATCCTTCACCTCCGATTTCCCGAATGTGGAACAGTACTTCTGGAATCTCGTCTGTCAGCAGCAGTTTAAGAAAATCCTTGGAGAAATCAAGCAAGTCGAGTCGCTGCCGCAGATGGAGAGACGGTCAAAGCGCAAGTTATATTTGCGTAGCGACGTGATTGAGGCAGTGAAAAAGAAGAGGGAGAATAAGAAGAGGGAGGTACATAAGAAGATTGATGAACAGAAGATAGGAGGCACAGAAGGCGATGTATAATCAGATGATGGAGGCACATAAGGAGGGGCTGAATCTGTCTGGATGCCTTATTTAGATGATGGAGACACATAAGGAGGGGCTGAATCTGTTAGGATGCCGACCCTTTTGAGGAGCCTGAGTTGTTTGATGCTAAATGCTCCATATAAGAAGCGTATTTTGGTGATGGTGGTTCTTTTTGAGTTTTTGTGATGTCTTGGAACTGGAATAGTATGTGTATGTGTTTAGTTTGGTCATCTATTAATTTTGTTTGTTTTATTGTTGTACTTGGTTTTAACCTTTTTAATTGAGAAGCTTATTAGTTTTTTTTTCCTTTTTTCGACTTATATATACTTGTTAATCATAATTGTTCTTGGTTTCAGTACGCTCTTCCACTTCAAGCGTCTCCAGTTTCTGCAAATTAGACCATGTTATGCAAATTGAATATCTTATGAGGTCTGTGTTATTTGAAAACATATAGTTCGGCAATTAATTGAGTTGCCTGATGAATGATTTTTAGCTAATCAGAAATGTTTAATTGTCAATCCCATTTGAATAATCTCATTTTATATTATTAAAGATTATATTAATTACAGTATAAATTGTTCATGTCCCGCCTAATCTTTCATGTACCGTGCCTTGATCGGTTCGCGGTGTTCGTCAGTGGTGTTTCTCGGCGTATCGTGCCTCGGTCTGCGTTCTCGGCGTCGACCAGCGGACTCCATTATCGCAAGATGCTCGGAGAGTCGGTGCATTTGTCTTCGATTATACGGGCCCTCGCTTCGGCTTCATTGACGAGCGGCGGACATTGAATCAAAGCTCCGATATCAAATGATAGCGAATAGAAACGAATAATTGAAAGAGCAAAAAAACTAAATACAAGAGGAATATTACCCAACTCAAAAAAAAACTTTATTAATAATTGATTGGTTGTTTTTTATAATATCTAATAGACACTTTATAGTTAATATTGGCGAGACCTAAGTGATTGTCTAAAAGAATCACTTTCCTTATTTATAAACTTACCATAAAATACTGCCGAATATAAAATAGAAAATACATAGGAATAAATAAATCTCCTTACTAAGAAACATCCTTCCTTTCTTTTACCTTTTCTAATATGAATCAAGGAAGGTTGACTGTCATTAGGTAATTTTGTTGTTCAAGTAAGGCCAAAAGGGAATGAATCGTTCTCATATGATCAGAAGTGTGATTTTTATACTTTTTAGGATTTTATAATTTATTGGTTTTTAGACTTTTAATTTTGGATGATTGTATTAGTTAAATGTAATTTAAAGATAAGTAAATAAAGAAAAGTAAACAACGATACCGAACACCAAACTTGTTGACGAAGTTCGGCAAGATGGTTGCATTAGTCTTAATCACTCATTCCCACTAGCAGCCCTTGCAGTGTTCACGAGCGTCTACTCTCTGGGTATGCCTCTCGGCTCCTTGATTCACCAATCCAAATAGCATTTTATTTTACAAACGTGAATCACTGATCGCTTTACAACACCCGTAGCGATTCGATGAAACAAACAAACAACCAACGGTTTCTTTCAATCACAACGAACAATCAAACACACGCTCACTCAATCTCTTAATCTCACTCAAGATTATAAAGTAATTATTATTTAACATTGGAAAGAGAGAATTCTTAGTTTTGCATAATTAAAAATTGATGAGAAATTCAGATTGTGTCTGCTTATTTAAAGATCGAAGGAGTCGCCCACAAAAGAAGGAATCCTCAAGTTTCGAACGAAATGTACCGTTCGAACAGAACCTGAAAATGGAAAGGAATTAATGGCAGGATCTATAATATAACAGCTAAAAATCTGTCATTTCGTCCGAACGAACTTATGTTCCGTTCGAACGGAATGGGTTGAAAACAAATCAGCTAAAGTCAGAACCAGATCACGCTAAATAGAGCGGTCCGTCCAGAACGGAAGTTCCATTCTGTTCGAACAAAATAAGTCAGTTTTGCAAGAATATTTCTCTTTTTAATGTATTTGAGGAAAACTTGACGTCTTCTTAATCTTTCGAGTTCAATGAATTATGACATTACAATTAAAATTTCATTTCCGGTTTCTTGAACTTAACTTTATCTGAACTTATACATCATTCTCAAAAATAGATTAATAGCTCGGAATTGGTTTAAATATCATCAAACTGAGAACAACAAACTCACCTTTTGATTCCTTTTTAAAACAATTCCCAGAATAAGCATTTTTATGTTTCTTCTCTCCCTTTTTGAAAAAGATCAAAAGGAATACTAGAGAAGAGATAACGCCCCCTAAATAAGTGCTCCCCCGTGATAATAATCGATTTAAAATTTACAACAACCTCAAACACATAATTCAAGATTATAGCATAGAAAATATAGCCGCAATACAAAGTATTACAACCAAAGTTTAATATATCTGATGGACTAGGGTTTGCCAAAAAGAATCCTTGATTGAAATGGTGATCGATAAACGGCAAGTAGAGCCTTGAAATCAGCATTATGCTCGATTTCATCTCATCTATTTGATGTTGCAAGTAGAATTGATTATCCAACACAACCTCAAAATTCCGATTGATGCGGCGATAGTATGCTCTTGCTACTTCGGCATCTGTAGCGGTCGTATAATCAAATTTCACCGGATCATTGTCTTCTTTAAGTTCGGGCACGGCCGCAGGTCCCACCGTAGGATTTTAGGAACCGTCGATATTTGTTACGGCGCTTGTGACCGTATTTGACGGCAAAATTTGTTCACTCTTGTCATTCAACAACCTATTTTCTTCTTCTTATTTTGTCTCAGAAAATATGTATAATTTTTCACATATAATATCGCATCCTTTCATTTTTGTCATACAAAAAGAAAGCAACCTTTCATTATTTTGTCATATAAAAGAAAACACCCTTTCTTTCTTTTATCATACAAAAGAGAGGATATTCTAGAGAATGAATTATTATGAAAGGGAGATATATATATATATATATATATATATATATATATATATATATATAATAATATTGTCTAGAATTTTGGATTTCTCTTATATAGAGGTGAAGAGTTGCCTCTCACATCAAGAGATGTGTATGATATCATTCATCTTTATCCACATGTCATCATCTAGACTATTCTAAATTATTTAATTTTTTGTGTCCATAATCTTTATATACATATGTATCACATCTTTTCATATAAGATGACAATATCTTTTGGGCCATACCTATGCAACTTATCATATAAGTTGTTAGGATTTTCTTGGCCCGTTTTGATTTGTTTTTGGTGTGTGATCCTGTAGGTCACTTAATGTTAGCAATAGACATAACAGTCTAGAAATCATGATCGATCTCTAGCAAAACATCATGACTACCCAAATTAAGTGAATATCGGTGATCTGATTTACCTAATCAACAATCACATATTTAGTCTATTTGTCACACGATATTTATATCTATCATAAGGCATGCAATAAGTTATCCTTATATTAATCAATTAATATTTCTTGATCCTGAATTAAATTGAACAAAACAAATGACATTAATAACTGTTATTAATTCATTTGAGCATGGCCATGCATTTTTTCAGTTCGATTCATCAAGAGGCCTAAAGATATCTCTCTCATTTAATGAGAGGAACAAGTCCCGTCTTGATTGCACTCATCCCTATACATGATTCATTATATACCCAATCATAATTGTTAGTAGTATGCCCTAGGCCAATATATATATTTGAGACCTAGATGTATGGATTGTGTTAAATAAATATTGTGTTTATTTGGAGATATTTTATATAATAAATGTGTATTGGTTATTTTATTCTTATTACTTAAATGAACCTTGAATATGATATTCAGCTATATATCATCAAAGTATGTGACTTTGATAGTAAAACTATAAAGTATTATGCATGATATTCTAAACCGTCCCTGATCATTCATAGGATGTTTGTGAGACAATCATACTTTATGATAAGCTATAAATGTACATCAGTATGTTAGTTGACTGATGGTCACGTTTTACTGATCATGAATAAGAGTTGTTAAGTCATTAACGTAAGTATATGTTAGAGACCATATACTGGATTGACGCACCATGAGAATGCTACATGGTTCGTGTCATTAGTTATTCTCAATAAAGAATGTATCTGTAATCCTTAGACTTGAGATTATCTCAGTTTCCTACATGAGAAATTTTATACTTTAATATAATCTAACATCGTCTTTAACCGGGCGGTCATAAAGATTATAATTAGGTATATAATGAATTATGCAGAGGAAAGAGTTTAATTAAGATAGGATTTGTTCCTCTCATAAATTGAGAGAGATATCTTTATGCCTCTTGATGATTTGATTGAAGAAAACGAACGGCCGTGCTCGAGTGAATTAATAAGGAGTTATTAATGTCATTTCATGTTCAATCAAATTCGGTGTCAAGAAATATTTATCGACCAACGTAAGGTTGACACATATCATGCCTTATGGACGATACAGATATTGTGTAACAAAGGGATACAATGCATGAACATAAATTAGGTTTGATCGAATCATCTATACTTGCTTAATTTGGGTAATCATGATGTCTTGCTAGAGGCCGCTCATGATTTATAATCCGTTATGATTATTGCCAACATTAAGTAAACCTACAGGGTCACACACAAAGAACAACTATTGAGATGTATACAGAAAAGATCATAACTTATGTGATAAGTTGTATGAAGAACTACATAATCAAGTGACACATCCAATCCTACATCTTATATGATAAGATGTGTTGCATATATGGTTACATAGTTATCATGCACATAAGATATGAAACTTATGGACTATATAGGCACAAGAGACACCCCAAATAGGGGTGTGAAAAGGCATATTATTTTCGTCCAACTTTTGTGAGACAAAAAGAGAGAAAAATCCGAAAATTATTCTCTTGTTATTTCTGTGAGAAAAATGAAGAACGAATACTAGCATATATCGTTCTTTATCCGTTCAAAGGGGTTGTTCGTGTGGATACCGGTAGAGGACGAAGCGAAGTGCGGCGTCTTTGTGATTCGGGTTGAAACCGTTGTTTTGTTTGGAGAATCGGTTTGCTTGGAGAATCGGTTCCTTTGGAGATCGCTTGGAGATCGGTTTGTGAGACTGGTTAGGCGGAACATTCAAAGGATCGGTTTGGAAACCGGTTTGGAATCGGACATAGAAAAGCGTCAACCAAATTCGCTTTCGATCATCACGGATTAAGCGTAATCCGAAGGTACAAAGTTATGAACTTTTCTTTTATTTAATCGTAATTCATGGATCCTTCTTTTGGGTTTCGAATTAGATTTTGTTTCGTTTTGTTTTTCCGCTGCGTTATGAACGGTAGAAACCCAACAATAATCGTTATGACTATCCGATTAAAGGTAATGTTAGATTATGCTAAAGAATAAAAATCCTCATGTTGGGAACCAACACAACCTTAGGTTAAAGTACTACAAAAACGTCATGTAATAAGAATCACTAATAACGTAAACCATGTAGCGTTCTCATGGCCAGTAAGTCAGGTGTATGGTCTCTAACATATACCTATGTCAATGACTTGATATCTATTATCCATCATCAGTAAAACATGATCATCAGTCAACTAACATATTGGTGTACATTTATAGCTTGTCTATATATATATATATATATATATATATATATTTATTTATTTATTTATTTGTCTCCACAAATATCCTATAAATGACCAGGCACGATTTAGAATAACATTCTTTACACTTTATAATTGTACTATCAAAGTCATGCACTTTGATAACATAAAGCTGAATTACATATCCATGATCTATTTTAATTATATTGAAATAACATATATACATTATTATATGAGATATCTTAGAATAAACATTATGTTCATTATTACAAGTCATCATCTATGTCACAAACACTTCAGCCTAGGACATAACACCATCAGAAACAAGTAGAAAATTTTTGGCATTAGCAATAATTATGCACGAGTATTCATTCTCGATTGTGGAGCACGAGTGTTTTGTAGATTTTTTTAAGTCTCTTTGCCCTTCTCAATCGTGAAACAATTGGACTCAATCTAACGAAGGATTCCCCTATCATGACAATTTGTTTTTCAATATCTCTTACCATTTTTATCTATAAAAAAATTAATATTAAATGGAATTTTGCGAAAAATCCCCTCCATTATGCCTAATAGAAAAATATATATATAAAATTGCAAAAGAGCCCCCTCTATTTTTCAAAATAAAAAAATATAGTAGGATTTTTTCAATAGTGAACTTTTTTTGTGCAATTTAGAGATAGTACAGGGGCCTTTTCCAACAATGTAGAGGATCTTTTTTTATTTTTTTGGTCTAAATCTAAAAATATTAGATTGTAATATTATATATATTATATAACTCATTCTAATAAAAAAATATCACCATGTTTTTGAAAGCAATAAATAAGGGCTTTAGCAGTGCCTGATGTATCCAATTTATTCGAAAAATACAAAAAGGCTCCGGTCTGATTGAAAATTGCAAAAAAGTCCCTATAATATTGCCAAAATTTTCCTTTATCAAATATCAATCTCAAGTTTTCTACGCAATGCAATTGAATTATATCAAAACTACAAATTAGAATTACATAATCCACATCTATTTATCAAAAATTAAAATTCTAACTAAATTACCAATCAGATTGTCCCAGAATCACAATATGATCCTATTTAGTAGTTCAACTCCACCAAAGAAAAACTAAGAAGATTGAAAGCTTGTTTATGAGACAGATAGGATTTGAAATTCTAGAAGTCTGGAGATTTTTAAAAATGAAAAGTTAAAAGTAGGATTTTTTTTTTTTAAGATTTCAAAAGCGTTTTTTGTAAATATGAAAAAAATAGGGTTTTTTTAAGAAATTCTCTTTTAATAAATACCTCCCTGAGGGCCTTGAGTTGGCGGTCGAAATATTCCAGCTTAGTATGGTTAATCTTAGCCCGCTTCGACGTCACTGCTGTTGGATTAGTGCCCTAAGCCAAATGTATTTGTACTAGAAAATGGATTATGTATTAAAGTTATTATTATTTATTCAATAAAGGTTATTTCTTATATATCTGTGTGATGGATTGTGAATGTATATTTACATAACTTATATCAACCACGAGTGACACTTCAGGTTCATGTCATCAGAATATGTGATTCTGATAATAGAACTGTAAACCAATGAATGACATTCTAAACTGTCCCTAGTGATATGTAGGATGTTTATAGAGATAAATATATTTCAAGTAAGAAACTACATATCCACACTAGTATATTCACAAACTGAATGATCATGTTATGTTTATCATGAACATAGGGATGTCAAGTCTGGAATATAAGTACGTATTAAAAAACTTGTACTGGCTTGACCAAACTATGAGAATATGCATGGTACATGTCATTAGTGATTCTTATATGAATAGTGTGCTTGTTACTATGACCTGAGATCAACATGAATTCCTGCATTTGGAAGTGCATACTTTAATATGATCTCACGTCATCCTTAACCGGATGACCATTAGGGTCGTCACTGGGTATGTACTGAATCATGACGAGAAATGTGAGTAACCAAGATGAGATTTGCTCTCCTTGTCACGAGGGAGATATCTCTGAGCCCCCTGATAAATTAGGACTGAAGTAAATGCATGACAATGCTCAAAATTGATTAACAAAGAGTTATTATTATCATTTTGAATTTAATCAGTATAATTCTCAATCAGGAAAGAAAATTTGATCAAACTCAATAATAACATTTTTCCATGCTATGTAATCAAGATATATATCATAGAACAAAATGAATAAGTTAAACGTCTATTCGGATAGCAAGATATATATTGTAGAACAAAATGAATAAGTTAAATGTCTATTCAGATAGGTTAATGATCGCTGTTCATTTCATTTAACATGGGAAGTCATGACATCAGTCTAGAGGTTACTCATAACTTAAAATCTGCAGAAAATCGTTGTCAGAGTTAAATGAAATCTACACGGTCACATATAGAACAATGTCTAGTCGGGAAGAAAAATGCTCTCAAAATATTTATACATGTTAATTATAAATTGGTGAAAGAAATAATCAAATATTAGATGTTTGAGTGTGCAAACCAGCACTATTCCATTCGGAACGGAATAGGTTCGTTCGGAACAGAATAGATATCATAACTGCAAGTTCCTTGGTTGCTAAGTTTTTATATATGGAAAACCCTATTCCATTCGGAAGGGAATATGTTCCTTCAGAACGGGATAGGCGCTGTAATTTAGGGATTTAGTTATGGTAACTGACAAATCTTTCGCCTCTCTCTCTTTAGTATAAATAGAGGGGCATCCCCCCTATTTTACACACAATTGAAGCCTTAGAGACTGCCGTCTAAGAGAGAGAGCGAGAAAGAGAGAGTTTTTGAGAGAACCTCATGAAAGTACTTTCGGATTCATCTAGCCAAATCCGGTTACTCTGATTATTCGAAGTTTGACATGGATACGAATAGAAATTTCCTGTCTTGGAGATTCACAAGCATTCAAGTCCTACCGTAGGAAGTTTAAGGAAGATCGAATGATCGAGCTTCACGTAGGAAGGAGAAGAAAGCAAGACGGTAGTTCATTCAGACCTACATCTATTATTCTTTTCCGGATCAAGAAGATCCGAGGTATAATTTGAAATACCCGTTTTCGTACCTTTATTTTCTTACCGGTGATTCTAGAGAGGGTTGAACCCCTAGATTCGTTGCTCATGTATCGTACATGGTTATATATTCACCAACAACTGTCACCTCACTATACTCGTCAGACCTGATGGGGCCCGCCTTATAATCCCCCTTTAGGCCCCATATCAATAAATAAGGGAGGGTAGGTCTTTGATAATTTATCTATCATCAAGTAGCATAAATGAGAGAGGACAAACTTCCTTTTTCATTTTTAAATAATCCATCAGAAATTACTTTTCATGCTATTCCTAGTCCTCATTCATTCCTAGAATAGAAAATGAAAAAAAATAATTAAGAGATTTCAGTAAATAAAGCTACGAAATTGCAACCTAAAAAGTAAATAAAAAATAAGTTAATTTTGTGGAATTAAAACCAGACCTGATGAGGAATCAAAAAATAATCAGACATCACTTGTAAGTTTTTCAATTCAGACTTATCACTTAACGGATTTAACTACTAACAATCACGACGTTTTTCTTCACTGGAGATTCCTCCTCTCCAATCATGTCCATTCATTCCCCTCTCCAGATAATCATCACTATCATATATATATATCTCTCGCCTAGAGACAATTAAACTGTAATTAGTTTCAGTTCTAAATCCAATATAATAAATAAACAAAATTAAATTGGATAAAACTTATTTTGCCATAACCGCCATCCATGTAATGTAGTTCAGCGCCTCTACCACCTGCATGCCTCTCCCCGAGAAACTTACTCTTATTCTTAAGCACATCTAATTAATCAATGATTTAAATCTTAATTAAGTTCAAATTCAGTTGATTGAACATAATACATAAATATTAAGATGAGAATGACTTGGCGAGCTGAAGCAATTGCACTGTGTAAAGGCATTAATGATTCAATATTCTTAGAAATTGAGGATTAAAATCGAAAAAATAAACTTGCCTTCGACAAAATCTTCCAAATAACTTCAGAGGTGGAGCTGGAGAAAGAACGGCCGGCGAGTCAGAAAGGCGGCCGCAACCGGCCAAGGCGGAGAGTGACAGATGAAACGGCGGACGGCCAAATCAGAGAGAGAACAGCGGCGGACAGCAGAGAGATGGCGGAGATAGAGAGAGACGGGCGGAGGAGAGAAATGCAGGATTGGATATGTCACTTGACTATGTAGCTTTCCATACAACTTATCACATAAGTCATGATTTTTCTGTGTACGTCTCAATCGTTGTTCTTTGTGTGTGACCCTGTAGGTTTACTTAATGTTGGCAATAATCACAACGGATTATAAATCATGAGCGGCCTCTAGCAAGACATCATGATTACCCAAATTAAGCAAATATAGATGATTCGATCAAACCTAATTTATGTCATGCATTGTATCCCTTTGTTACACGATATCTATATTGTCCATAAGGCATGGTATGTGTCAACCTTATGTTGGTCGATAAATATTTCTTGACACCGAATTTGATTGAACATGAAATGACATTAATAACTCTTTATTAATTCACCTGAGCACGGCCGTGCGTTTCTTCAATCAAATCATCAAGAGGCCTAAAGATATCTCTCTCAATTTATGAGAGGAACAAATCCTATCTTAATTAAACTCTTTCCTCTGCATAATTCATTATATACCTAATTATAATCTTTATGACCGCCAGGTTAAAGACGATGTTAGATTATATTAAAGTATAAAATTTCTCATGTAGGAAACTGAGATAATCTCAAGTCTAAGGATTACAGATACATTCTTTACTGAGAATAACTAATGACACGAACCATGTAGTATTCTCACGGTGGGTCAATCCAGTATATGGTCTCTAACATATACTTATGTTAATGACTTAATAACTCTTATTCATGATCAGTAAAACGTAACCATCAGTCAACTAACATACTGATGTACATTTATATCTTATCATAAAGTATGTTTGTCTCACAAACATCCTATGAATGATCAGGGACGGTTTAGAATATCATTCATAATACTTTAAAGTTTTACTATCAAAGTCACATACTTTGATGATATAAAGCTGAATATCATATTCAAGGTTCATTTTAGTAATAAGAATAAAATAACCAATATGCATTTATTATATAAAATATCTCTAAATAAACACAATGTTTGTTTAACACAATCCATATATCTAGGTCTCAAATATATTGGCCTAGGGCATACTACTAACAATCTCCCACTTGCACTAGGCCGAATCTAACAAGTATCTAATACCCATCGACCTAGCATGACCCTTATGCTTTGCTTGAGAAAGTGGTTTAGTCAATGGATCGGCAACATTATCATCACTATCAACTCTGCATATTTTAATATCTCCTCTCGCAATGATCTCTCTGATCAAATGGAAACGTCGAAGTATGTGTTTGGTTCTCTGATGCGATCTTGGTTCCTTTGCCTGCGTGATTGCCCCATTGTTGTCACAATAAAGATCCACAGGATTTGCGATACTAGGAACCACACCGAGTTCTTCAATGAACTTCTTCATCCAAACTGCTTCCTTAGCTGCTTCTGAAGCTGCTATGTACTCCGCTTCTGTCGTAGAATCCGCTACAGTGTCCTGTTTGGAACTTTTCCAACTTATTGCACCTCCATTCAAACAAAACACATAACCAGATTGCGATCTAAAATCATCATTGTCGGTTTGAAAGCTTGAGTCCGTGTAACCTGTTACAACTAGCTCACTTTCAAATCCTCCATAAACCAAGAATGAATCTTTAGTTCTTCTCAAGTACTTCAGAATATTCTTGACCGCTGTCCAGTGACTTTCACCGGGATCAGATTGATATCTGCTAGTTGCACTTAATGCATATGATACATCCGGTCTAGTACAAAGCATGGCATACATGATAGATCCAATAGCAGAAGCATACGGAATTTTATTCATGCGATTTCGTTCTTCCTGATTATCAGGACGTTGAGTCTTACTCAATTTTATACCATGTGACATTGGTATGAAACCTCTTTTCGAATCTTCCATTCGAAATCTTGTCAACGCTTTGTCGATGTAGGTACTTTGACTTAGACCTATGAGCCTTTTAGATTTATCTCTATAGATCTTAATGCCGAGTATATAAGCGGCATCTCCTAGGTCCTTCATTGCAAAAGACTTTCCTAAAAATGTCTTAACATTTGTTAAAGTCGGAATGTCATTTCCAATGAGTAATATATCATCTACATAAAGTACTAGAAAAACTATTGCGCTCCCACTAATCCTCTTGTAAACACAAGGTTCATCTTCATTTTTGACAAAACCAAAACCTTTGATTACTTCATCAAAACGAAGATTCCAACTCCGAGATGCTTGCTTTAATCCGTAAATGGATCGTTGCAATTTGCAAACCTTACCAGAATTCTTAGGATCTACAAAACCCTCGGGTTGTGTCATATACACATCCTCGAGTAAATTTCCATTAAGAAAAGCTGTTTTGACATCCATTTGTCATATCTCATAGTCATAATATGTAGCTATGGCAAGCAGAATTCTAATCGATTTAAGCATGACAACTGGTGAGAAAGTTTCGTCATAGTCTATACCATGAGTTTGTCGGAAACCTTTCGCAACAAGTCTCGCTTTATAGGTATGCACATTTCCGTCCATGTCAGTTTTCTTTTTGAAAACCCATTTACACCCAATGGTCTTAGAACCTTCAGGTGAATCAATTAAGTTCCAAACCTTATTATCGTACATGGACTGCATCTCAGTTTTCATGGCTTCTAACCAGTGAATCTTCCAATGGCTGTTCATTGCTAATTAGTGGATCTTGAATTTCTTCAAGGTGTACTTTATTCCCACTAGTTCCTTTAGAAATAAATTCTCTTTCCAAAAAGATACCATTTCGAGCAACAAACACTTTGTTCTCGGATGGGTTGTAAAAGTAATATCCTTTAGTTTCTTTAGGATATCCCACAAATAAGCATTTATCAGATTTCGGTGTTAACTTGTCAGAAATTTGACGCTTCACATAAGCTTCACAACCCCAAATCTTTAGGAAAGACAATGTGGGACTCCTCCCAGACCATATCTCATATGGAGTCTTTTGAACAGCTTTTGATGGAATTCTGTTTAGTATGAACGCGGCAGTCTCAATGGCATAACCCCAAAAGGATATCAGAAGATCTGTTTGACTCATCATAGACCGAACCATATCTAATAAAGTTCGGTTTCTCCTTTCCGAGACACCATTCCATTGAGGTGTTCCAGGAGGAGTAAGTTGTGAAACTATTCCACAATCTTTAAGATGATCGTCAAACTCTAGGCTTAAATATTCGCCACCTCGATCTGATCGAAGTGCTTTTATTTTCTTACCTAACTGGTTTTCTACTTCACTCTTAAACATTTTGAACAATTCAAAAGATTCCGATTTATGTTTCATTAAGTAAACATATCCATATCTACTTAAGTCATCAGTAAAAGTAATGAAGTATCGAAAACCACCTCTAGCTGGTGTGCTCATTGGTCCGCATACATCTGTATGTATGAGATCCAATAACTCACTTGCCCTCTCACCTCTCTTTGTGAAAGGAGCCTTTGTCATCTTACTTAATATACAAGATTCGCACGTCTCAAACGATTCTAAATGAAATGAGTCTAAAAGTCCATATTGGTGGAGTTTAGAAATGCGTTTCTTATTTATGTGTCCTAAGCGACAATGCCAGAAATATGTCGGATTCAAATCATTAGATTTAAATCTCTTTGTATTAATGCTATAGATAGACTTGTAATGTTCATGATCAAGATTTAAAACATAAAGACCATTTTCTAATTGACCATTCGCATTGAAAATGTTTTCTTTACTTATGGTAAAGTTATTATTCTCAATAACAAACTTAAAACCATCCAAAACCAATCTCGACACAGATACAATATTCCTGTTCACAGCAGGTACATAGTTGCAATTATTTAAATTTATTACAAGTCCAGAAGGTAAAGATAATAAATAAATGCCCACGGCTAATGCAGCAACTCTTGCTCCATTTCCCACCCGCAGGTCAACTTCACCTTTCGCTAATCTTTTACTCCTTTGCAGCCCCTGCACATTATTACAAATGTGAGTACCGCATCCGGTATCTAATACCCAAGATGAGGAAGTAGATAAATTAATTTCAATAACATTAATACCTGAAGTAGTAGTCTCACTACTCTTCTTCTTCTTCTTTAGATCCTCCAAGTATGCCTGGCAATTTCTTTTCCAATGGCCTGGTTTGTTGCAGAAGAAACAAACACTCTCCTTGGGTTTCTTGTTCTTAGGTTCGGACAACACCTTGCCCTTACCTTTTCCTTTGACTTTGCCCTTGAATTTTCTCTTTTGACCCTTGCCTTTCTGAACCAAGAGAACATCGTTGACAACATTTGTCTTCATAGTCCCTTTGAAGTTCTTCAGCATGCCATGCAACTCCGTGATACTCTTGTCCATGTTATGCATATTATAGTTCATTATAAATGGCTTGAAATTCGGAGGAAGAGACCTAAGGATCAAATCGGTAGCCATCTCATCGCCAACCTTTGCCCCTAGTTTCTCAAGTTGATCAAGGTACCCTTTCATTTTCAGAATATGAGCACTCACCGAGGAGTTGGGAACCATCTTACAACTTGCTAATGCACAATGTGCATTATACCTCTCATTTCTAGCTTGCTCTTGGAACATTTCCTTGAGCTGTGCCAACATTGGAAATGCCTCTAAATTTTCAAACTGCTTTTGAAGATCAGCATCCATGGTGGCTAACATGAGACATGTCACGTCATTGGAGTCGCTTGTATGCTTGGTATAAGTGTTTATCACTTCTTGATCAGCATCATTAGCGGGCTGGTTAGGAATGGCCCTTTCAAGGACATAGTTCTTCCTTTCTTGTTTGAGAACAATTCTCAAATTCCGATGCCAGTCGAGGAAGTTTTTCCCATTGAGCTTGTCCTTCTCAAGGACGGATCGCAATGTTAAAGTTGATGTGTTGTTTGTTGCCATTTTTCTACACAGAATTAAATGCAGGTTTATATATTAATATGTGATTTGAGATATTTTAATATAATTTTAACTCCCACTATTTTATACAAATCAATAACCCTCAAATGTATTGATTCGGAAATTTTAACTTTAAATTTCATAGTAGGCCAAGATCCATATTTCATCAAGTTCCAAGTGAGCTTTGGCTCATCGCCTAGAACCTAATTATTTAGGTAGGAACGTTTCCAATTGTATCTCATACAACTCTTGATTAATCCATAGGATGAGCATCATATGCTCGGCGTATGCATCCTATCATATGCCCCGAACCCAAATCTGATTTGATAGTTCAGTTGAATCTAACCATGTCTAAATATCGAGAATCACCATTTCTCGCTTCTTATCACCCTAAGATTATGCTAATTCACTATGCTTTGGCATACCCAAATTTTGCATGATCGAAGGGATAATAAGTATAGATACATGGGAGGCATTTCTTCGATTCAATATTATATGAGGGATTGTTATGTTTAATCTTTTGTTTTATTTTATTTTATTTTATCATGTATTTCATCACAGAACATCACATGCACAGATAAAATAAATATGATATGATATAACATGGCCTTGATGATCTAAATGAGCCAATCATTAAGATCATTTCCTAAGATACATTCAACCACAAGGCATTGATGAACTCCTTCATCTCCATGATGTGTATGAGGTGGACGGTGAACTCATTCATCTCCATGATGTGTATGAGGTGGACGGTGAACTCCTTCATCTCCATGATGTGTATGAGCGTGGTAGTTATATTATATATAAAATGAACGGAACCATGCCCGTCACAATTAACCATCAAAATAAATTACATCACATCAACCAAGAACGGAACCATGCCCGTTTTTACATACATACATATATTACACACATCACATCATCACACACAAATCACAATCATTCATCACATATCTATTAGGCCATGTTATATGCATTATGTTGTACTTTAAAACCATTTTACGAAATATGTATAAGGCGTTACGAATATGAAATTCGGGTCTACAATTAATCTATGCGTGAGTGCGGGGTTCGGGGCGGCCCAGAAATTTTATTTTACACGGTGCCGAAATTCAAAATTTCTTTAAAAAACTTGAATTCGAAACCCAAAAGAAGGATACGTGAATTACAATTAAATCAAAGAAAATTTCATAACTTTGTACCTTCGGATTACGCTTAATCCATGATGATCAAAAGCGAAGTTGGTTGACGCTTTTCTTTGCCCGATTCCAAACCGGTTTCCAAAACGATCCTTTGTATGTTTCGCCTAACCGGTCCAACAAATCGATCTCCAAGCAAACCGATTCTCCAAACAAATCACGGTTTCAACCCGAATCACAAAGACGCCGCACTTCGCTTCGTCCTCTACCGGTATCCACACGAACAACCCCTTTGAACGGATAAAGAACGATATATGCTAGTACCCGTTCTTCATTTCTCTCACGGAAAAATAACAAGAGAATAATTTTCGGATTTTTTTCTCCTTTTTCCTCACAAAATTTAGCCGAAAATATTATGATCCCTTATCAGATTTTGGGGTGTCTCTTGTGCTTACATAGTCCATAAGTTTCATATCCTGTGTGCATGGTAACTATGTAACCATATGTGCAACACACCTTATCATATAAGATGCATGATTGGATCTGTTACTTGACTATGTAGCTTTCCATACAACTTATCACATAAGTCATGATTTTTCTGTGTACGTCTCAATCGTTGTTCTTTGTGTGTGACCCTGTAGGTTTACTTAATGTTGGCAATAATCACAACGGATTATAAATCATGAGCGGCCTCTAGCAAGACATCATGATTACCCAAATTAAGCAAATATAGATGATTCGATCAAACCTAATTTATGTCATGCATTGTATCCCTTTGTTACACGATATCTATATTGTCCATAAGGCATGGTATGTGTCAACCTTATGTTGGTCGATAAATATTTCTTGACACCGAATTTGATTGAACATGAAATGACATTAATAACTCTTTATTAATTCACCTGAGCACGGCCGTGCGTTTCTTCAATCAAATCATCAAGAGGCCTAAAGATATCTCTCTCAATTTATGAGAGGAACAAATCCTATCTTAATTAAACTCTTTCCTCTGCATAATTCATTATATACCTAATTATAATCTTTATGACCGCCAGGTTAAAGACGATGTTAGATTATATTAAAGTATAAAATTTCTCATGTAGGAAACTGAGATAATCTCAAGTCTAAGGATTACAGATACATTCTTTACTGAGAATAACTAATGACACGAACCATGTAGTATTCTCACGGTGGGTCAATCCAGTATATGGTCTCTAACATATACTTATGTTAATGACTTAATAACTCTTATTCATGATCAGTAAAACGTGACCATCAGTCAACTAACATACTGATGTACATTTATAGCTTATCATAAAGTATGTTTGTCTCACAAACATCCTATGAATGATCAGGGACGGTTTAGAATATCATTCATAATACTTTAAAGTTTTACTATCAAAGTCACATACTTTGATGATATAAAGCTGAATATCATATTCAAGGTTCATTTTAGTAATAAGAATAAAATAACCAATACGCATTTATTATATAAAATATCTCTAAATAAACACAATGTTTGTTTAACACAATCCATACATCTAGGTCTCAAATATATTGGCCTAGGGCATACTACTAACAGAAAACTCCAAGTTGAGTTGAATGTGTAAAAGCTCGAAAGGGGGCTAGTGAAATATTATTTTTGAAAAATATGCAGATGCAAGAGACCCGTAACCGGCCAAGTTGATTGATATATGAAATTAAAAAGACTATTTTGATACTAAATTTATTATATATTATGTTATATTTTATATATTAAAGAATCTTATTTTTATAAAATGATGGTCATATAGAAGCTGCGTCGTAACCAAACCACTTACTTAGCTAAATTTATTAGCTAATGATTTCTACTTGTTTTATTTTTCTTATCGGCGTAGGTATTTGATGGAATGGACGGGTGATTTTTTGAGCTTAAAATGATTTTGGAATGACTTGATTTTGATGTATGTTATTTAGCACGACTAATAGGTCGTGTCGCGGTTACATCCGTGATCATGGTGTAACAAAATGGTATCCGAGCGATCGGGTCCTCGGACAGTCTGATAAATATTTTGTTTTCTATTATTTTGAGTCCGTAGTCATAGTATGTCTATTCTTGCTTTATCCAACTTGTCTAAATTTCGAGGATGAGATTTCTTTTAGGGGGAGAGAATGTTATATCCCATATTTTTATAAATAAAATATATAATAAATAAAAAGAGCTAAATTATCAATATCGAGATTTGAGGGTCTTTTTGCAAAGTTGACTTATTTTATTCCTTCATTCATTCTGTCTTAGACTCTTATCCATTTTCCTTTGCACCGTTTTCATGCATTTCCATTCAATAAAAAGAAAACGAAAACATGTCATTTAATGATAATAACACCTCTTCATTTCTTCATGCAAACCCGTTTCATTTTACCTTAATTTCAGATATGAGAAATTAATTCCGTTTAATCCCTCCTTTAATTCCCTTTTTGGTTGTTGACATTTCTTCGTTACAATAAAGCCTTGTCTTATTCTGCTTTGTTGATTCTCATTTTCATGTCATTCTAAAGCCCGCAACTCAATAATTTCACCTCAACATCATTTCTTTTCCTTAAACATGGAGTTTGTGTGCCAATCATATAGAAAGGCAAAGGAGAAACAAACCACCAACATGGATTTCTATCTACAATGACTTATTCTCCATTCATCATCATATTCCGATTTATCTTTCATGATGTTTGTTAAATCTGTGACGATGCTTGATTATCTGATGTCGAAAAGTACAACTCTGCCACTAACCAATCCAATCGTGTTGTCATCAGGTCTGGACTTCTATATGCACTAAACTTATATTCTATTATTTATGAAATATTTATTTATGATTTCCGATTTATTCAATTAATTAGTTCCTAATACCTAGATTGCGCAATCCAGTTATAAGAGTAATTTAGTTATTTATTTTGTTAATTACGAGAAAGTAGTATCATTCTTATCTGAAAAAGTAGTTTGGATTATATTTCCGACATTGATGATTGAGTATGAATAAGAAAATCATATGATATTTTGAGAAGAAAAATGGAATAATATATTTTTATTAAAATATCATATGTGTTAGTCGGTGCGGATGGTTACGGGTTAATTAGTCTGGCTTTTATAAAATTGGTGTGTGATTGTGTGAAAACTCTAAATTGAGTTGAATGTGTAAAAGCTTGAAATGGGGCTAGTGAAATATTATTTTTGAAAAATATGCGGATTCAAAAGACCCGTAACCGGCCAAGTTGATTGATATATAAAATTAAAAAAACTATTTTGATACTAAATTTATTATATATTATGTTATATTTTATATATTAAAGAATCTTATTTTTATAAAATGATGGTCATATAGAAGTTGCGTCGTAATCAAACCACTTACTTAGCTAAATTTATTAGCTAATGATTTCTACTTATTTTGTTTTTCTTGTCGGCGTAGGTATTTGTGTATGTCGTTAAGCACGACTAATAGGTCGTGTTGCGGTCACATCCGGGATCAGGGTGTAAAAATCTTCACTCCGACAAAAGGCTTTTCCTTATGATTCCAAAGAGAAAGGAATAGTTCGCTCAAAATGTTTGTTAAAGTAGAAAATTTGATTGTGAACAAGAGGTGTTCGACAAAATGCCTGACAGAGATTCTATTTCCTGAAATTCTCTAATCGCATGGTACAGTAGAGCTGGAAATTTAACCATACTATAAATCTATCTTGTGAGATGCAATGCAACAGAGTGGAACCTACACAACTAACAATCATTTCAGCTTTTGGTGCATATGCAGAGTTGAGTGAACAAGCTCTCACAAAAAGATACATTACTATTTAAATGATAAAACTTTTGATGGGTATGTGGGAAATTTCAATGAAAAATGTAACTTTTGCTCGCATTGCTAGCTGTCACCCGCCAAGCCTTGCCCAGACCTCACTCGCCGACAAGGCCGGTCCTGTATTTTCAGAGGTCTTTGACGACTATTGCGAGTAAAACATAAATTATAAGTGTTAATATTACAATAATATATGTGTATTATTTGGGATCTAATTCATATAAAAGAAAAAATTGAAAAAAAAAACCAAAAAGATAAATTGAGTGTAATGTAGAAAATAAATGTTGATTTAAATTTAAAAATAAATAAATAGCACATCATAAAAGGTGATAACAAAAAAGGGGCTAAATATGGGGAGATTTTATCATCAATTCATTTTGATATTTATTTGTAGTATTGAATTCCGTTTTTCGCTCTATAATTCCAACAGAAAAAATGTAAAAAATATAATTAACAAAGTTGGGAAGGTCTTTATGTAACATCTCCATGAAATAACACTAGCTTCTATGCCTTCGGATGAAGACCTTCTTGTCTTGCCCTTGGGTCCCCAAAGAAATAATTTAATGAATACCAAAAAGTGTAGGGTCCTTTTGTAAATATCCATGCACCAATTCATGTGGCCAGACTCGTATATATATTGGTTATTAAATTATTTAAAGAAGTATGCAAATTAGGAGGCCCTTCAATATTTTGTGGCCTTTGACGTGGGTCAAGTTGAATACACAACAGGGCCGCCCCTGCTCGCCGAAAGCAGTCCATCTGCCCTGTACGCCACTCTCAAGAGAGTTTGCCTCATTTAGAAATATATAACTTCATCTAGATATCAATTCATTGTACTTATCCTTTTTGTTTCTTGCAGGCACCAAAATTAATTGGCGACTTCACAACTTGTAGAATTGAAGATATTTGAAAACTTGTCTTAGAAAGCAAGGCACGAAATGTAATACTATTATTTGAATTTTGATTTTATTAAGTAGAATATTATTGTACCAATGGTGCAATGGTTAAGTAGAGAGATAGAAGAGATTTCTCATCTTTTGTGTGTTCAGGGGTACAATATTGTGTAGTTACAATTTCTAAGATAAAAGGATGTTTGTTGCATTTTAATGGAAACAATTTTGTATAAGAATGTTTCATGTTTCCATGCATATATATTGTGATGAGATCATCAACATGTTAGTATAATTCCATTGTGCAGTTGCAAGATCAGTTTGTTTTATGAAAGCAATATCTATTTTTGTGTATATTCTTATGGAGCATTTTTAATATTTTCAGTTCATACTTATGCAATTGATCTGTAGTCCAGAAATGCTACTAAAAGAACTTACATAATATGCAAACTAATTTTCAAATGCACTATAAAATCTTGTACATACAGATTATATGTCATGAAATTTTTCTTATACATACAATTCTCTACTATCAAACAACCCAACATGTATAATTACAACTTTCCTTAATTCCTAACCACGCAACAAGTGAACAAGCTCACTTGTATCTATCAGGCTGCACAAAAAAAATGACTTAATGCACTTGCAAGATACAACTACAACATAAAATACAATATCTTCCTCTTTAGGAATTCAACTTCAAATGTTGCCTTTCAGGAATCTGGTACTGACAGATACGAAATAGATGCATATCTAGAAGTACCTATTAACAAAAGAGAACCAAAATTGTTGTCATAAATTTAAGACTTAGAAAGTATGATTACAAAAGATATATATTATATTACTATTAGTTAATCGTAAGTAAACTTGCTCTTTCTCTTTGACGTACCAGTACCAGTACGTAGTAACCAGTAGGTCTCTCTCCTCCATCAATTTGAAAATTTGTGATTTGCTCATGATTCAATTGAAGAAATGTGTTTGACAATTCGTGTAGAAGAGCTGAAAATTCAGGTAGTTGCTTCCTCTAATTAGACAAATAAAGGCATAAGTAATGTGATTAAATGATAAGAAATTGGTCAAATTTATTTCATATGAAACATTTATTTAAAGAAAATAATTAGCACTCACAAGGATTTGTGGATGATGCAAAATTTCATATATCTTCATTGAAGTTTCTGTACGATATATCTGTCATTAAAAGGAATATTTTCTTGAATAATATATAATTAGAAATTTTAATTAAGCATAATTAAAGGTCAAACATATTTCTTGAAGAAATATTGAAAAATATTAGAGATTTGAAGGTAGAGTAAAACAGGGAGAAGAAACTGCTGCGTTCAGGCTTAATGAGGAAGAAATTGATGGAAAGAATGATACGAAATAAAAAGAAAATGTAAATACAAGAATTCCAATGAAAGGTGATGATAATGATAACCCTTGCCCGGCCGTCCCCAAAGTCCGCCCTCGCCCAGCCGTCACCCAAAGCTTTTGTCTTGATCTTGAGATCGCCGGAAGAAGGTTTTGCTTCTCGTGTGGGTCGCCAGAGGGAGGGAGGGAGAGAGGAGATGGGTTTGGCGATGGAGAGTTGAGGGTAGAGGGTAAAAGAGTCATTATACCAATTTTCCGTTAGATGTAACAGAAAACTCTAATTTGGATAGATCTGATATGACTTGAGTTTTAGAGGGATATATTTGATATTAACGGTATAAGAGGAATAAATTTGATATTTAATGCTTTAAGGGGATATATCTAAAATTCCTCCTAAAGAAAAATATTTAGGATTAAAAACTATTAATTATTATAAAATAAAGAACAAAAGAATAATAAAAGAGAAAATTAGAAGGAGAGAATTTCATTGAATTGTGGATTCAGAATACAATAGCCACAGTCCTCTTTATATAGTAGAGGATGAGTGCTGGTCAAGAAATCTCTGATTTAAAATTACAATAAAGAAAATAATCTAATCTAAATACAATAGAATATACAGTAATAAATACCCTGCCACAACTCCTTCCATTCTTACAAAAATTTCCTAATTTATCTTTTCTTAGGGGCCAAGTATTGGACATCCATACTAATTATATTCATAACACTCCCCCTTGGATGTCCATATTTCGAACGCATTAGAACTTGCCTCATTAAAAACCTTACAAGGAAAAACCTAGTAGGACAAAATATTGGCTAAGGAAAAAAGAGTGCATTGCGTATTATCATTATTTCTCATTATTTCATATATTAAATATGCCTTGTTAAAACCTTACTAGGTAAAACCCTATAGGCAAAAATCCTAGTGAAGGAAAAAAAGTGCATCGTCATTCTATATATTACGCACAAAAGTTGTCTCGTTAAAAACCTTGCTAGGAAAACCCATTGGGACAAAAAACATAGACAAGGAAAAAAGAGTGCAGTGCGTATTATTTCTCCCCCTCATATATGCAACAATATGTGAGATGACAAAGTTCAATCTCTGTAATATATGCTTAAGAAGAGATCTGCTGGATCATTATTTGAGGAGATTCGTTAAATATTCGTTTCATAATCATCATGCTTATGCATAAAAATAACTCAGCATCCTTTACTTCAATTGTCAATACATCAAACAAGTTATCCTGATGATCTTAATGGATGCAATTTCTCTACATTATATCATTGTAATAGATGGATTGTGAAACAATAACTCCTTCCGGAAAATAATATTCAATTTATGATTCAAGATAATATTTTATACCTTAAAGAATTTAATCTTATATTCTTTTGAATAATATGGTAGCTTTTGGAGCTCTTCGAGAGTACCATAAGATTTTAAATCATCAATATATATATCAACATTCAAAAGGTAAATATATAGTTTCCTATACGTAATTTTGATCAATTACATAACATTCATTCAACAAACATTTGTTATAGCAATTTTATCACATATCTCAATATTACATTAATTAGTACAAAGATCTTTGTAATTTAATAGATTAAATCTCTCGAGAGTTTGAAATGCTTCAGGCATTCTAAATCCTTCAGGGATTTTCATTAATATATTGCAATCAAATGAGATATGAATAATTTGCTACTACGTTAATAAGTCCATCAGGGACGACAAAATTAGAAATATAATTGTACATCACAATTTAATTTTCTTATTACATATTCTTAAAACACCCTCTTATAAGTTATATTCGCTTATAAGTTACCGTTATACAACGCCAGGTGCTTGGAGTACATGTCCACAATTTTATATTTCACTAGTGAAAATAATGATGCTTTAATCACATCTTTCAATTTGACCAATACTTTATCCGTCGACATTATACAAATAATTTTAATTCTAGATCCTCATTTTCATTTATAGATCAATTGCAATTACATAACTAAATTTTGATTAATCACAATTTTATTTCGGTTCCATATTTATTCTAGTAGAGACATAATTTATTGAGATCTCATTATTTTCAATATTGTTAGGTACCTAAACCTCTTCTAGGGTAATTTCCTCGTCATTGTCTTCTACTCTTTTATCATCAATATTCTTTTCAGAAGAATTTATTTCTTTTGAAGTATTGATAACTTCAAGCCAACTTTCTTATCATGCTTTTTTATTCTTCCTTGGATCTTTATCATTGGAACCGATCGATCGACCATGCTCCTGGCATATCTCAAACATAGAATTGTCAAAGGGTATCTCAATGAGCACTTAAATGCTGGAATATCATTTTTGCATCAATATAAATAATATAATTGCATGTTGTTTCACATTAATAAATTTATGAACTTCCAGTTCATATTAACTTGTTAGAGGATCTAAGTGAAAGATATTAATGATCCATTCCATATAAGTTATAACTTATGTTTTCCAGCTCTTGTTTCTCTCCCCCTAATGTTATCATTAATTATTAATCAAGTTTTTCAGGACTTTCATTGTCTATTATATCTTGAACATATTCATTAATATTTAATTTGTTTCACAATAATCACTTTGGTATTCATTTAATTCTTTCTTCTGGAATTTTGTCTCCAAACATCTAACATACTTCAGGTGTGTTTTTGGATGATCCTCCGGAGATATCCATCCGAATTAAGATGTAGTGAATAATTTTGTCTACAAACATCTAACACACTTCAGGTGTATCACATTACTTTTATGAAAGAACAAATATGTCTGATAATAGATTTGCTCTATTTTACAAATGAGTTATATTTTAACTTATAGTTCATATATATAAGATTAAGTATCAAAATTAGATAATGATCGAAAATTCATCACATCAAATTTATAATCAATAAATTATGTAGTGAATAAATTCATGTAATGAAGTTCAAGATATCAAATTATGCAGGGCAATTTAACTTAACATATATGCCCGACTTTTATTTGTGACCCATTTTTGTGCGTTGCGGTGGAGCTACCGGAACAAATATTACACATCCAAAAGATTTTAAATAGTATTTACTCGGCTGCAGGCCGGTCACAAATTATAATGGGGAGTACTTATTATAAAATGTTGGCTTTACTATAATTTGTGCTGCAACATATATCATTTCATGGCCTCAATCAAAAGACGAGCTTTCATTTTATTATTAGGGGCCAACGATTAATTATAATCGCTTAACAAGATATGATGTTAGATCATTCTAAGTGCGGTTGTGGGCCAATGCTCAACTATAATCTAAATCAACGTACAATAGTCAATTATTACTTGGGATGTAGCCAACTGATCATCATCAAGATGATTTTCTTAGTTGTACGATCCAGAAATTATTATCTTAATTAGAATATTCGAGCAAGCAATCTCGCAAATACAATATTTCGAGATTAAATAAATGTACATGTGACCATCTAATAGATGCATCTATTAATACCATAAAATACCTAGATGGTCCACATGAAAGAGTAATAGGGCCACATATATTTCAATTAATACGCTCAAGAAAATTGGGTGATTTATTCCCAACCCTGATTTGTGATGTCTAACAATTAATTCTCCTTTGATAACATGCAGTACATGAAAATTCATTTGATAAAAGAATCTTCTGGTTCTTTAATTGATGCATATTTGAATTCTCTGTGATTATTTGCATCATCATTGCTCCGAAATTAGTTCACCTTTGTTTCATGCCAAATCATGAAATTTCTCTTCGAACTAGTGAACTTCTGGTTCATGTCAAATCATAAAATTAATTTTCAAATTATTGAACTTCTGATTCATGTTTAATGATAAAATTACTTTTCTAATTAGTGAACTTCAAGTTCATGTCAAATTATAAAATTACTTTTCGACTGGACGAAATCTGATATGCAGAAGCATAAATAAGTTTTAAGTCAATAAACTTCTGGTTTACTAATAAATCTGACTTAATTGTATTAGTCCTTCATAATACAAATCAATAGAAAAGCTGCATGTTGTTCTAATGAATATTTCTCAAAATACCGAAATATTGTCCACTACAATGAGGCACACATATTTATAATTCTTATTGTGCCCATACATACTTTGATTCATATTAGTAGTATCAAAAGAAAGAAAAATAATGATAATTATAATAACAATAATAATAAGAATATAAAATAGAATAAAAGAAATTTTTCTTACTCGGTTCTTTCTCTAACTCGTTCTTGTTAATGTGCTTTAAATCCAGCGGATGATATCATTATTGGTTATCAACTTTTTCATTATGGTGATAAACAAGTCGACATTATTATTTTCTCTTTGCTTTTAAGACGGCTTAATAAACCTCCACAAGATTCTAGGGCGTATATAGAGACATACCAAATGTCCTTTACTACCACATAAATTTTTAGACCATTTTGTGCGTTCTTTCCGCTTTCTTGTGTGTTTTTCTTAATATAATCATCACACTCACAAGTATAATTTCGACCTTGACCTCTTACACGTCAGCATCCATATTAATAATCATGACTTGTATATGTGGTATTCACTTCTGGAAATGATGCGGAACCAATTGTACGGAATTCGTGATTTTTCATTTTAATGAAAATTCATTATTTTGCTTATATACAAGAAACAGTAATTTACAATTTTAAAGCATTATCTATTATATACAGGCAACAAAATGGTAACTCTTATGGAGTCTTAAATTACATTTACAATACATGGTATTATATTAATACCTGTCTTTCAATTTCTATTTACTATTTTAGTTGTTCAATGTCTGCTGGACATATGACAGACATTTTGGATTCCACAAATAAATAAAATAAATTGAATAAATATATGGTCAAGGAAGTCCGCCTAAAAGTCTTATGTAATATTTAAGAGCTTACTGAAATGGTTTTCAATTAAAAACATAATTAACCAAATTTTTTTTTTTAAAAAAAAGACTTTATAGAATTCGACAAAATATTTTGGTGTACAACAGGTACTTAACCAATGCTCTTTTATACAACATCAAAAATACATATTTTGGAATCAGTTACAAATAATATCTTGTTGTATCTTCTCATTGTCTTATGTGATTTTCTTGTAATGACTTCTGGCATTGGTCTCATTTATGTCATTATTTTACAACATTCACTTCTGGAAATTGTATGCAATTATTTAGACAAGTTTCATAATTTCTTCTTTTACAACTCATTAGTTTGCTTATTCACAATAAGATATGATATTGGTTTTCAATATATCTTACAACTCTCTTCATCTTGTTGCTGCTTCAAGAGCAAGATAAAAGGTAAGGAGTATCATTATTTAATATATATTCTTCATTTTTTTTTCAAATTATTATTTGAGAGTTGATCTTCGAGATTTAGACAATATTTCTGATTTATATTCTTGCAACTACTGGTGCTATATTTTGCAACTTATGGTGCATAAAATAAATTTTGCAGCTTATGTGTAAAGAAAAAAATTATTGCAACTACAGGTGCATAAATAAAAATAAATTTGCATAAAAATAAATGTGCGTAAAATAAATGTACATAAAAGTAAATGTGCATAAAAGTAAATGTGCATAAAATAAATGTACATAGAATAAAGATAAATATACTTGTAACTTCTGGTGCATAAATATACTTACAACTTCTGGTGCATAAATAAAAATAAACATGCAACTTTTGGTTGCGTAAATAAAATTAAACAAGCAACTTGTGGTGCATAAATAAAAATAAACATGCAACTTCTGGTTGCAAAAATAATTAAACAAGAAACTCTTGGTGCATACAAAATAATTTAAACGAGCAACTTCTGGTGCATGAATAAAAATAAACACGCAACTTCTGGTTGCAAAATAAAAATAATTAAACAAGCAACTTCTGGTGCATTGATCTATAAAGAGAATCTGCAACTTCTGGTGCAGAGATATGTTACTTAAAAGAAGCTCGTAAAATAACGAATTTCAAGAAAAGAAAAAAATCGAATAAAAGAAATCCAAAAATAAATAATATAATGAAATATTAATAATTTGAAATTGTACCTTCTGAAGCAGAGTTTCAGTTATGTTATTTAGAACTTCAAATGCTTATTGTAGAGTCGTGCTGATAACGTATTATAAAAAAAAGAACAAAAGAATAATAAAAGAGAGAATTGGAAGGAGAGAATTTCATTGAATTGTGGATTCGGAATACAATAGCCACTGCCCTCTTTATATAGTAGAGGGTGAGTGCTGGTCAAGAAATCTCTTGCCTGATTTAAAATTACAATAAAGGAAATAATCTAACTTAAATACAATAGAATATACAGTAATAAATACCCTGCCACAACTCCTTTCATTCTTACAAGCATTTTCTAATTTATCTTTTCTTAGGGGCCAAGTATTGGACATCCATATTAATTATATTCATAACATTAATAATTTTTCTTTTCACTTAATTTTATTACTCATTATCACATAACATACTATTAATTTAAAACCTAACAAACCACTCTAAATAACATCCAGGCCCAATTAGGCCCAGGCATATATTCCCAAATACACCACTCACTCAGCAAATCCTTCCCTTCTTCCGTCCTTCTTCTTCTTCTTCTTCTTCTTCTCAGTACCTCAAATCGATGGAACCTTCATCGAATCCTGCTAATGAACATGGGCGTGGGCCCGGGCTGACAGCGAGTCAGATGGAGCAGCTGAAATTGGAGGCGCACGTCGCCCAGATCTACCGCAGCCTGGTCGGCGTCGCCCCTCATACTCAGTCCATCATGCAAGTCCCGTTTTTTATTCCTTTCATTTTATTATTTTTCTCCGTTTGGTAAATTTGTTCGTTTCGCCCAGTTTTTTTGTTGTTTGATTGGTTGATTGAGCCTGTTCGAGACCTTAAGGGCGCTTTTGTTGTTTACCAGCTTGGTCGGTAATAACTTTGGAAATATTGAATTACTAATTGAATTTGCAAACTTTGGTTATTATTTTTTGCTGATGTTTTAGAGTTTAAGTACTTGGGACTGATAACTGTTTGATACTTTGCATGAATGAATAGTTGAAGTTTGAAACTTATATGATTTGAGTTCATTTGTGGAAAATTTAAGCTATTTAATCATCAGTGCAAATCCGACCTGCTTACACATGCTTGAAATTCATTGCCACACAAAACATTGCAACTTTACATGAATTCTTTGTACTCATTTGTCCAATTAAAACCGACTTCATGAATTTTCAAGCATTTGTTATAAAATTTGTTTATTTTTTTATTTCCTTTTCAGGCTTGAGTTATGGCGTGATAAACATGTGGAATATTTAACAAAAGGACTGAAACAACTTGGCCATACTTTTCAAGTGCTGGATGCAAAGTATGCCGTTTTATTATTTTTTGTGGAATTTTCATATACACCCTTCGAAAAACTGAAAATATCAAATTTACACTTCCAAAAATGCAATTACCAAATTTACACTTTCAAAAACTCAAATATCAAATTTAACTTTCTAGAAACTCAAATTACTAAATTGCCCTTTTCAAGCACAAAATTTGCTAATTCAATGTTTTTAAATTTACGATGAGTAAAGTAAATTTGATATATTTTCAATTTGAGTCCTTTTGGAAGGGCCGATTTGTTCATTCCATCTTTATCTCTATCCAAATGAGTTAACTTATTTTCTTGATTAATTATAAGTTTTTTATTTTTTATTTTTTTAGTCGGCCTTGGCTTTGTTATTGGATAATTCATGCAATTGCGGTTTTGGGAGAAACAATTGATTCTCAACTTGAGAATAATTTAATCGATTTTTTATCTCACTGCCAGGTTTATTTATTTTATTTTACTAATTAAATACTTTCTGTTTTTAATGTCTAGTTTTACTTTATTCTGTTAGTTTCAATTCAAAATATTTATATTTTTTAAAATCTCACTGTAATTTGTATTTTATTTGTAATAATAACTGATCTTTTAAAATTATAATTTTTCAGGATAAAGAGGGTGGATATGCTGGTGGGCCCGGTCAGGTTGGTTTTATTTGTAATAATTGCGTTCCTTTTTTTTTACACTTTTTGTGCATTTAATCTCTATTTTTTAATTTCTATTTATTATCAAAACATTTGCAAGTGAACAAAATAAATGCCCAAAAGAAGAAGAAAGAAAAGTAAAAATGCACATATAAGAAATGTCGAATTGCTGAAAAATGCACATTTTTTTCTCTAAAATTCTGACAAAATGTTTATTTTTTCTTTTTTTCTTTATTTTTACATTTTTTTGTTAGATGCCTCATTTAGCAACGACTTATGCTGCAGTAAACACTCTAATGACTTTAGGCACCGAAAGGGCATTTTCATCAATAAATAGGTAAATTATTTTATGTTAATCGAACTATATAAAATTTATAATTTTTTAATTTAATTAATATATTATATTTTTTTTGGTACATAGGGAAAATTTATATCAGTTCTTGTTGCGAATGAAAGAACCTTCAGGAGCTTTTAGGTTTGACTTTCCTCTTTCTTTCAGAAAAATAATTTTATCTATTGAATTATTATTATTAATTAATATAAATATAAATATTTTATAATTTTTTGTTATAATTTTTTCTTTTTTTATATTAGAATGCACAAAAATGGGGAAATAGATGTTCGTTCTTGCTATACTGCCATCTCGGTATGCTATACCTTTTTAATTAATTAGTTTATGCATTTATTATTTAACTTTTCGATTAAATATTTTTATTACTTCCTGAAATTAGGTAGCAAGTGTGTTAAACATTTTAGATGCAAATCTTGCAAGAGGCGTTGGTGATTTTATAGCAAGGTCTTTTCTAGATAATATTTCAACATAATTAAATCAACTTATCAATTAATTAAATTCTAACTCAATATATTACTTTTAATTACAGCTGTCAAACTTATGAAGGAGGTATTGGTGGCGAACCTCATTCTGAAGCACATGGTGGGTATGTTTCCTTAAAATCTAAACCCTAATTTTTCAAAATTTTAAAAAACCTAAAAAAAAGACATCAAATACCTAGCAATTAATTCTCAGTTAACAATGAGTTCAGAACAATTTAGCCATAATTTATCTCAAAGACGCAATATAACTAGCCAATTAATGGTTTTAATTTTTAAATGAATTTTTAGCCCTAATTTGATTGAGTATCTAAATTAATTTGGAGTATTTTTCTGTTTAAGGTATACTTTTTGTGGATTAGCTGCTATGATCTTGATTGATGAGGTGGAAAAGATTGATGTGCCTGGTCTAGTTGTAAGATTTATTTTTTACTTCATAATTTTTTAAATTTATATTTTATTATTGGATGAAAGATTTCAAGTACTGGTTAAAGAAAAAAATATAATTTAGAAAAATTAGCATGACTAAAAAATAGCCTTTGAAGTTTGAACAACTATCCGTTTTTCAACAGTTATTTTCTCACATAATCATAATTTAAACAAGTTCTTAGTTTAGCAATTCATTAACATAAACATAAGCATGGATAAGACATAAATTTAAGCGGCTAATTTTTGAACAATTTATGCGAATGCCATGAAGATATAATAAATTTACATTTCCCATAGCCTTCAAAATAAATATAAACCATGTTTTTGAAGTTACTAGTAATTATTTAAGCAATAAAATTCCTGAACTAAAAGTTTGAAAGAAAAAGTAGTTATGTCATGACATGCTTGTGTCATTTCAAATTAGGCATGCAAAAGACACAACAATTTTGTGAATTATGAATTATAATGCATATAATTAATTATATATATGACTGTAATCACATGTATTGTTATTTTACTCTTTGTTATTAGAGAAAATTATGCTTATATTTTGTTTGATCAGCTAAATTGATTCAGATATTAGAAGAAACCAATAAAGATGTTATTGTTCTTGGAGTATTTTAGTTTAATAATAATTAGGGTTGTCTCATGCATTATTTTGAGACCACTCGGAAAAAGTTTGATCAGTATGTATGTACTCAATGAAAGTTGGCTTTTGATAGTTTCCAAAAAGAGAATCAATTGCGATGAAGATATTTTTTTTTCAACCAAAGAAAGAAGCATGATAATATTTCATATTAGCAATTAAATTTGCTGGAATTTAATAGTGCAACTACTGTGTAATTAGAAAATAATATTATTCTATTAATAGCTTCATTAGTTGTTATGTATATGATTCCTCAAGCAATAACATAAAATTATACTCTATGTTAACAATTTAATTTATTTTTGAAAAATAGTTGGTTGTTGGTCAAGTGAAAATAATATTAATTGTAATACATAATTTCAAATAATAAAACATAGGACATATATTTTTATAATTTCGTATTTTAATATAATATGAAGTATCTTGGAACATTATTATATTAAAATTAGTATATTAATGGAGACATTTATATTGATACAAATTAAGAACAAACTATGAAATATTAGTTTTTTAAAATATGAAATATTGTAAAAACAATATATTTGGTTTGTCAAATGTCATATTTCTATATTTTTTGTATTCTTTTTACTATATTGTAGTGAAGCACTATACGTGAAATTATTATTGAACTTTCTAAATGATTATTTCATAGAGTGAGAGTTGAGAATTTTTATCTATATGACTTGACTTTATATTTTGTTACAACAAATATATTATATGCAGTGAGCGTGAAGAAATCTTCTAATAATATTAAATAAATATTTTAAAGGAGGAACACGTGTCAGTTTCTAGTCGATTTTTTCCAACTTTAAAGAGAAGTAGGATAAAAGAAAAACAAGAAATAAATAGTTAAAGAAAAAATAGAATTTAGAAAAAAAAATACTATGACTGAATAAACTTTGAAGTTTCAACAATTATCCGTTTTTTAACAGTTATTTTTTACATCATCATAGCATAAAGAACTTCTTAATTTAGCAATTAATTAACATAAACATAATCATGGAAAATAAAGACCAAAATTTAAATGATTAATTTCTGAACAATTTATGTAAATTATATGAAGACATGATATATTTGCATTTCCCATAGCTTTCAGAATAAGTATAAACCAGGTTTGTAGAGTTACTATTAATTATTAGGCAAAAATAGTGCAACAAAAAGGTGAAAAGAAAAAGTAGTTGTGTCATGACATGCTTGTGTCATTTCAAATAAGTAAGTTCTGCAAAAGAGACAACAAATTTGTGAACATGAATTATAATACATATAATTATATATATGATTGCAATCACATACATTGTTATTTTACTCATGGTTATTCGAGAAAATTATGCTTATACATTGTTTGATCTGCTAAAATGATTGAGATATTCGAAGAAACCAATAAAGATGTTATCTTTCGTGGAATATTTCAATTTAATAATAACTTGGGTGGCCTTTCGTGCTGCTTTGGGACCATTCGAAACAAATTGATCAATATGAAGATATTCAGTGTAAAATATTATTTACGATCTCAACCTGGCCTTTGGTAGTGAAAAAATGTTATTTGCCATTTCAAACAAAAAAGAGTGTAATGACAATATTTCATGTTAACAATGATACTAGCAGAAATTTTATAGTGTAATTAGAGTGATAAATTAGATAACTAATGATATGTGTAGAAAATAATAATGATATTAACATACTCATTTGATTGAGGGTTTTGAATTTTCATCGATATGACCTACATTATATTTTGCTATAAATATAGTGCAACAAAAGATCGCAATAAAGCTGCATCACTCATTTTCTTTTTTTGTACAATTTTTTTATTAGTCCCTGCAGTACTTGCATATTACTTTCTTTCTAAGTGTAGCAAAATAAGAAATTAATCGAAATAAAACCAATGAGGTATAATTAGCATATGCAGCTTTCAAAAACCAAATATATAAAATATTTATTATTATGTGAAATTTATCAAAAAAAATTATATTAGGGTTGGGTGGCATCAAGACAAGGGATTGAGTGCGGATTTCAAGGCAGAGTAAATAAATTGGTGGATGGTTGCTACTCCTTTTGGCAAGTAAATTATTCTTATTTCCCATGTTTTTGTATTTATTTATTATTTATTTAGTTATTTTTATTAATTAATTAGTTTGTTAATGTATTTGTTTGCTTATTTATTAATATATTTACTTATTTGTTAATTTGTATTTTATGTATTTTTGTTTACTTATTTATGGAAGGAGAGTATTTTTACTATTTTGGACTTCTTTTAAAAAAATATAAAATAGAAGGGTTATGAGTGCATTATATCTCTTGTTTTGTAGTGAGGGGTAATTATGATATTTTGATATTTTGAAGGGGGTAAACAAGAAATTTATTTCCTCCTTTTCTTAAATCTATTAAAATTTTAAATTTTTTGTGGTGATTAATTGTAGGGAGCGTGTCTTGTTATAGCGCCAAAATTATCTCCAATTTCTCATGATAATTCAAAAGAGGAATCTTCTATGACTCGTGATGGTAAAACCTAATTATTTGATTTCTTTTTTGAATTTTGAAGGAAATTCAGGGCATGTTTTGGTTAAATTTTGTGTTGAATCGCAAAAATAATTGGGTGAAAAGCTAATTTGAGTCTTACTTGACGCATAATTGCACAATTGAGGGTTAATTAGGGGCTGATCACTCAATTTAACTTAATATTGGGGGTTAATTAAGGTTTCATTTCTCAGTTTTGCTTAATTTAGTCTTTTAATTGCACAAATTGATATTTTTAATTGTGCTCACAAGTAACAAAAAATTACCTCAAGTGACAAATTTTATTTCCAATTTTTGACAAAAACAAACAAGAGCAATGATATTTCGACATAATTGACTTTTTGGTACAGGTAAATTGTAGAGCATGATTTATGAATTATTATCTGATCAATTTTTACTATTATTTTGAAACAGGAAGTTATTCTGAAATTGGAATTGAGTTTTTGAAAAGGAGCAATAAAACAGGACCTCTTTTTCACCACATAGCATTGCAACAATATATTCTCATGTGCTCACAAGTAAATTATTCCAACTTATTTTCTATATATACTAAGATTAGTTAACTTAATATTTTAGCACTCTTATTAGTCTAAAAAAAAAAATGAGCCCATTTGTTTTTTTGCCAACAGTTTCATATGTTTGCTTGAAAGTTTCAAATATTGCAATATGATAGTATATATAGCTGATATTTCAGTTTTTGCCTAAAGTGCTAATATCGGATTATTTGTCATTTTGAAGTACTAAACACAATTAATAAACAATGGGAAATTTGCCAAAAGCCCCTGAATTATTCTGTAATTGCAAAAAGGCCCCTGCATTATTGAAAATTGTAAAAAATGTACAACTCTTTCTACCAAATGCAGTGGCTTTTTTTTTTGCAATGTTGGTAATAATGCGGGGTCTTTTATTTTGAAAAATTTCCTCAAAATAAAAGGGCATTTGCTACTTACTACTTACTAACAATTAAAACAGCAATATTATGGTTTAATATAGGAGATAGGAAAAAATGAGAAGATAAAGAGGGGTTGTGGCTTCTTTATAAATTATACATAATTCACAGTCTTTGTTGCAAATTGCCCTAAAATGAAAGGATGTTTTGCTACTTACTAACCATTAAAACTGCATACAAAGAAAACTTGTATTAAGAACAGGCTGAGAAATAGAAGATTGGGCGAGAGTTAAAGGGCTTCTTTTACAATTAATACATAATTCAGGGGCTAATTTGCAAATTTCGCAGGTTTTAGACGGAGGATTCAGAGACAAACCGGGAAAATTCCGTGATTATTACCACACGTGTTATTGCTTAAGCGGCCTCTCAATTTCTCAGTACTGTTTTATGCAAAATGACGAATTAAGGCCTAAAACTTCTGACGTTTTGGGCCCTTATGATAATTTGTTGGAGCCGGTCCATCCGCTTTATAATATTGTGCTGAGTAAGTATTATAAGGCTCGTGAGTTCTTTTCAGGGGCGAAATAGGAAGAAAAATTAGAGGGAACGGTTGATTTTGAGGTGTGTTATTGTTGTATGCAGATATGGTATTTAGACAGATAATTGATATGAGTTGTGTTGTTTGTTGCAATAGATTGATTTATTTTGGAACTTGTTAATTTTGTAAGACTATTTTTGAACTTGTTACTAAATAAGATTTATTTTTTATATTGTAAGCCTCGAAATAATGCCAGCTTAAACTTTTTTTTATGAGTAGTTGGATTCAAGGCGTAAATTGATATGTATTTCATAAAAACGAAATTAAGGAAAATATATAACGAAAATGGAAATCATGATCTAATTGATTTTGTGTAGTGCCATTCTTTATTGTGCTTATAGCCCTTTTCTCTTGCATTGTGTTCTCATTTTCCGACCATGACTCTTGATCAGATCCATTCGGATGAATTGAGTGAGTCCGTATGCCCACTTGGATGAACCAACTCAACTTTTAATGGAATTCGGTCCAACTGACGAGTGGGATGCCAGATGTCAATTATCTAAACTGGTGGGTGCTTTATTTGAATCCTCCATTGTTTCAAGCCAAAAAGAGAGCAGTCTTATGATCATGATAGGTCATTTATGTAAATAGGCCAGTGATATACTTAAATACTCCATTTCTTCCGACATAAAGAGAGCAAAGTTTGATGACCATGATAGCTCTGCATGTGGTATAATATTGTGTTCCAACCATCAATTCAGTAATTAAAATTTATTAAAACAAGGTCATGCAAAAGGAAAATAACAAAAATAAGAATATGCACAGATCACATTGTTTAATCAAATGTAACCTACTACTAATTGAATGAATTGCAAAAGGCTAATCCCAGTTTCATCTCAATTAGAATTTTCCTTATTTTGAATATGTTGAATTTTCATTGCCTCTCATTCACCTCTTAAAAAATGTATAAAAAATAATTGAGTTGTTTGGTGCTTACATGTTATTAGTAAAGGGCTGTATCTTTTTCAACTCTTCTTTTTTTATGGAATTAGTAAACATATAGCTTAAAATATTATCAAAACCATGGAAAGAAAGTAATCACAAAAATAAACTAACAATACTTAAATAAATAGTATCAAAACGGTTGTGTTGAAATGATGTTTGAATGTCTTACCTACTAATTCATACAAAATACATATGGAAATGCAAAGTGAACATGGTACAAAAATGTTGGCAAGCCAATTCACACTTTTTTGTACGATTAAAATGTTGGCAAGCCAATTCACATTTTTTGTACGATTAAAACGCTTGATTTAAAATGGCACAAAATTTCTAAATTACTATTTGCTTTGCACAAAAAGGAAGTAAACAAAAACGTAGATAATTTATAGGCACCTGATAGAACACGCCGGTTTATAGCACGCCGGTGTCACGCCTGACGTCAGTCGGCCTTAATCACGACGGCTCCCATTTTCACTTCTTAATCACCTCTATTCGTAGCACTCCCGTCACGCCCATAACAGTATATATATCATTATTCAAACAATACTATAATCTAATAAAAACAGTTAGACAAAACAGTATATATATATATATAGTGATGCTAAAAAACATAGGTAAGCAAGGCTTATTTTTTGCTTATAGTTTTGAATATTACATGTATCATCAGAAATTCAATTTTCAACCGTACGGATTAAATATATATGTTTTGAATATGTTGTGGATCAATTTTCACAAGAATTGGAATATTATCTCACTGCCATCATGTATCATCAAGAATTTACACAAGAATTGGAATATTATATTTTGATAATACATGATGGCAATTATATAATATTCCAATTCTTGTGAAAATTGATCCACAACATATTCAAAACATATATATTCCATCCGTACGGTTGAAATTTGAATTTTTGATGATACATATAATATTCAAGACTGTAAGCAAAAAATGAGCCTTGCTTACGTATGTTGTTTAGTCTCATATATATATATATATATATATATATATATATATATATATATATATATATATATATATATATATATATATATATATATATATGTGTGTGTGTGTGTGTGTGTGTGTGTGTGTGTGTGTGATTCTGATAGTAGAACTGTGAACTAATAGATGACGTTCTAAACTGTCCCTAGTGATATGTAGGATGTTTATAGAGATAAACAGACTTCAGGTAAGAAGCTACATATCCACACTAGTATATTCGCAGACTGGATGATCATATTCTGCTGATCATGGATATAGAAATGTCAAGTCTGGAATATAGGTACGTGTTAGAAAATGCGTACTAGACTGACCGCACTGTGAGAATATGCATGGTACATGTCATTAGTGATTCTCATATGAATAGTGTGCTTGTTCCTATGATCTGAAGTCACCATAGATTCATGTATGTGGAACTGCATACTTTAATATGATCTTACGTCATCTGTAATGAGATGATCATTAGAGTCATCATTAGGTATGAACTGAATCATGATGAGGAATGTGAGTGACCAAGATGGGATTTGTTCCTCTCGTCAAGAGGAGATATCTTTGGGCCCCTAATGAACTAGGACTGAAGGAAATGCATGGCCATGCTCAAAATGGATTAATATGTATTGTTAATATCATTTTGTATTTTATTCAGTCAAATTCTCTATCAGGAAAGAGACTTTGATCAAACTCAAGGATTGTGGGATTTTCTTGAGCGTTCTTGACGCAGCGGAAGTGGATTCGAGATTCAAGACATTAAAGAATTCAAGAAATCCAAGAAAACCACAAGAAACGGATCAGTGAAATATGGTTGAGTCAAAGAAAAACAAGAACTTAAAGTTCATACCTATTGGATCGAGAATTGATCCGATCTCGAACTTGAAGCGGTAGAGCCTTTCTTCTCCTTTTGCACAAACCGGTAACGATTACCGATTTTCACCACATACACCCGTTCATTTAAAATCGCCTCCAATTGCTTCTCCAACCGAAACGACTCACAACTAATTCGATTCTCAATCAAATCGATTCTCCAAAATGACTTTCACAAATTCAACCGAATCAATAAGACGTCACGAATCGTTTCGTTATCTATCGGTATCCACACGGAATAACCCTTTTAAACGGATGAAGAAAGGATACGCTAGTCTCCGTTCTTCACGTTTTGTATCATAGAGAGAAATTCGGAATTTTCTCTCTTTTATCTTTCTCTCTCTTTTTGTCTAACAAAATGGAATGAGAATTATTATATGACATAGATTGAAATCTGAGAGTCTTTTGGGTATATATAGTCCACCCTTTCAAAGAGGAGCATTTGCTCATTTAATCCTATGTACTTATTTACTATGTAACCATATGTGTAACAGATCTTATCATATAAGATGTAGGATTATATGTGGCAATAACTATATAACCTTTTATATAACTTATCACATAAGTTATGATTTTCTATGTACATTTTAACAATTGTTCTTTGTGTGTGACCCCATAGGTTTACTTAATCTTGGCAATAATCACAACTGATTATAAATCATGAGCGGACTCTAGCAAGGCCATCATGACTACTCAATTTAAGTAAATATCGATGATTCGATCCAATCCCGTGTGTTGTCCTTGTATTGTATCCCCTTCTTATACGATATCTATATCGACCATAAGGTATGGATTGTGTCAACCTTATGTAGTATGATAACGTTTCTTGATCCCGAATTTGATCGAACCATGAATGACATTATTAACTCCTTATTAATTCATTCGAGCACGGCCGTGCATTTTCTTCAATCAAACTCATCAAGAGGCCTTAAGATATCTCTCTCATTTACGAGAGCAACAAATCCTATCTTGATCTATCTCATTCCTCCGCATGTTTCATTATGTACCTAATTATAATCCTTATGGTTACCCGGTTAAAGGTAACGTTAGATTATGTTAAAGTACATAATTCCATATGTAGGAAACCGAGATAATCTCAAGTCTAAGGAGAACAATACTATTGATGAGACATACCAATGACACGAACCATGTGGTATTCTCCTGGTGGGTCAATCCAATATATGTTCTCCAATATATATCTTATTAATGATTTAGTAGTACTTACTCATGATCAGTAAAATATGACCATCAATCAACTAACATACTGACGTACATTTATAGCTTGCATACTTAAATAAGTATATTATATATGATTCCGCAAGTATATTTGTCTCCACAAATATCCTATTAATGATCATGGATGATTTAGAATTCGTTTTTCATACTACTCTGTAGTTTACTATCAGAATCACATATTCTGATGATACAAAGCTGAATAACATATTCAAGTTTTATTTTAAATCAAAACAAATAACATAACCAATATGCACTTTATTAAATATTTCTAAACAAATACAAAGTTTGATTCACATAATAGATACAAATAGCATATACAAAGGCCTAGGGCATAAAACCAACAAGGATGACATACATTCGTGCCTTGTGATCAAGACATATCGTAGAACAAAAGGAATAAGCAAACATCTATTCAGATAGCTTTATGATCACTGATCATTTCATTTAATATGGGTAGTCATGACATCAGTCTAGAGGTTACTCATGACTTACGATCTTTGGAAGATCGTTTCCAGCGTTAAGTGGAACCTACACGGTCATACAATGAACTTCATTCATACGGGAAGAAAATACCTCAAAACAGTTATACATATGATGTATAAATTGGTGAACAAAATAATCAACTATTGGATAGTTGATTGAATAAAACAGCACTATCCGTTGGCAACGGAGTAGTTCCGTTCCCAACGGAATGGATATGGAAACTGTAATAACCTTGGCTGCCAAGTTTTCTGTTAAGAAAATACCTATTCCATTGGGAATAGAATAGTTCCATTGGGAACGGAATAGGCACAGGTTAGGATTTTCAGTTATGATAACTGAGAAATAGTTTGCCTCTCTCTCTAATATAAATAGAAGGGCAGTTTCTCTCTATTTGAGACACAATTCTAAAGCCTTAGATGCCGTCGTAATGCAGTAATAGAGAGAGAGAGAGAGAGAGAGAGAGAGAGTTTTGTGAGGTAATTTCATAAAGTATTTTCGGACTCGTCTAGCCGAGTTCGGCTATTCCTTCTGTCTGAACTTCGGATGGATACGAGTAGAGATTCTCTAATTTGAGAACTTGTGAGCGATCATTCTTCATCCCTATGTCTATTCTCCATCTCACAGATCAGGAAGATCTGAAGTATAAATTTTAATAGATAATCTCGTACTTTTATTCCCTTAACCATGATCCTAGGGCGGGTTGAATCCATAGGTTCCGCTGCGCATGTAACGTACATGGCTATTGATTTCCCAACATAGCCGTCATGCTAAAGGAGAAAACAACGACGAAAAGAAAAGAAAGAAGATATCCACAGAAGTGTTGTACGACGGTCGTAATTTAGACGTGACTTTCCGTCGTGTTAACATATTTCCTTAATTTATAATATAGATGACTCCGACATATTTAGAAAAAAAAAATAGTGCTTATGTTACCATATACTCATGCTTGAAAAATATATTGGGTCATTTATTATGTTAGAAGTAACTCACTAACATGGATGCATCTGCCTAAACTTTTTTGTTACAAAAAACGGAGTGACACTAATTCTGTGACACTTGCTCTTTTTGAAACACGCATAGGGTCATTTACTACTTGGGAGATGACTCGTTACATAAAACATTATATAAATACATTCACATCATTTTATTTGTTAAGGTGAGCTCCAATTTCTTTCTCCTAATTTCTATGGCAAATATTATACCAATGAACTTGTTGTATACATAAGAGAATGAGACCCTATGTTACGCGGATACTCCAAAAACTGAGAAGTATTTTGAGGATACGGGTATCCGATACGGATATGACTGTGATACGGCTACGATACATATCAGATGCGCCACATGGCATATTCGATTATTTTAATAATAATAAATTTCTGATATGTTCAGGATACAGCATGATACGTCACGATACGACATGGATACTTCTAAGGGCTAGGATACTTCTTTCATGATACTTCTGGCATATTTTCACTATATATATTGGTTCATTATACTTTTTTTAATCATTTTTTTCCTTAAATCAAATCTTGACCCACATTCAAACCAACCAAAGACTTATTTGTGTTTTATATTTATAAAAATAATTAAAATAAATAAAAAATAATTTTCAAGAAAGCAAGAAATCATTGACTTTCGTTAAATCAAATTTTGAAATTTACGAACATTTAAGTATCAAGTATACGTTTAATTTCATTCACATATTTTGATATTGAATTTGAAATATTAAATATTAAATATTAATTATTAATTTATTAATTTTTTATTATTATATTATATAAATATAATTAAAAAATAAATATATATAGCCGTATCTGTATCCTAAATTTTTTGAGATTTGTCATATTCCCATATCTGTATCGTATCGGATACAATACTCGTACCCGTATCCGTGCAACATAGGTGAGACCAAAAAAAACTTGCAAAATCACACATATCAATATTTGAGAAAATTAAGAGAATTATAAACAATTAGTAATACATACTAGAGGTGGCAAATGAACGGGTTGGATCGGGATCAAACTGGGTCACTTCGAGCTTGGGCCATTCGAGTTACGTGTTATTTGGGTGATGGGTCGTTCGAGTCTTAGCTCATTTGGGTCTCGAGTTGTTTGAGTCTCGTGTCGTTCGGGTTTCGAGTCGTTCGGGTCCCGGGTCGTTCGAGTTTCAAGTCGTTTGGGTCTCAGGTCTTGGGTCAGGCAGAATATGGGTCAACCAGGTTACGGGTCATTCGAGTCTAAGTTTCGGATAATTCGGTCTGTTACAATCTAGTCACAGGACATTTGGCTCTAAGTTTCGTGGTACTTCAAGTCTATATTCAATTTTTGGATCATTCTGGATAATATGTCATTCTACTTAATCGTTAACCTGGATCTTATGACAGATGCTTGATTATTACTCTATATATTTATAAAATTATATTTAGATCTTAGAAACCAACGACACAAGTATTATATGTATATAACTTTCTAAATGAGTATATTGACATTATAAAATCATAATAAGATATTATAAAAAATTTAAAATATTACCATAACAGTTAAATCAACAGTTTTGCACCCCATTCATTTAATAAATTCAAACTCAGAGCATTCAGATTCGGTAATTGGGCATGCCATTTGAGTTCGGGTTCGGGTCTCTTCAGGTCGCTCAAATCTGGGGTATTTCTGGTTTCAGGTTATTCGGGTTCCGGATCATTGAGGTTTCGGATTATTTGAGTTCGGATCAGGTCGGATTTTAGATCGTTGATTTGACAATATTTTTAGGTCCAGTCGGGATTAGATTGGGATTAGTCAGACGAGTTTTTCAAGTCGGGTCAGATTTTACCATCTACTTGTAAGCAACATAATTTGCCCATCTTCTACACACAAAAAAAAAATATGAGCACATGATATAATATTACAAATAAAATAAAATAATATAACTTAAGGTTATTCAATTTTTGGCTTTTCCTAAGTATTTCGCACATCCTTCATTTTGCACACCAAAGGAAGCAAATCATGCGAAGAGCCACAAAAATTATATTCTTACAAATATTTTTGCAAGAGAAAACAAAAAATAATTAATACCCACCGGTCACCACCCATTTACATGTGGTTGTCAAACTATATATATGTAGCAAAAATATCATTCAAAAAAATAATAAAAAATAAAATAAACACTATCGGGTCGGATCATATTGTTTCTTCTCACTACTGCTAACTCCTAGCTGAACTAGAGAACATTGCCCGCTAAAACTCTCCCATCACCTTCAAAAAATATCTCAAAACAAAAAATCCTCCCTCCCTCACTCAAACCAACAACAATGCTCCCTCCTCTCTCTCCTCCTCCTCCGCTCCCTTCTCCTCCTCCCTTCTCCCGCCGGACCCTCCTCCAAACCCTAACCCTAACCCTCTCCCCTCTCTCCTCTCTCTTCCCTCCGCCCGCTCACGCGCGAGGCCTCTTCAGCATGCCCCCCTTCCGCCTCGCCAACCGCTACTTCCTCGTGCGCGCCGGGGAATCCTCCTTCGAGACCGCCGGAGTTATTAATACGAACCCGGTGGGTAAAACGTCGGTGGATAGTGGGTTGTCGGATAAAGGGCTGAGGCAGGCGGGTAAGGCGGCGCTGGAGCTGAAGAGGATCGGAGCTTGTGAGGATGATTGCTGGATCTGGCCGTCGATTACGCAGCGGGCGTATCAGGCAGCTGAGATTATTGCCTCTGTTAATGGAATTAACCGCAGGTCAGGTTTTGGGTAAAAGGACTCTGTTTTATGGTTAAATTGCAAAAAGTGCCCTACATTATTGGAAATTGCAGAAAGGAGCATCTATTCTTAACGAAAAGTAGGATTTTTTTTTTGTAATTTTATAATGATTGAGAACTTCTTTGCAATTCCCAACAATGGAGGGGCTTTTTTGTAATTTAAGCATGATACAGTGGTTTCTTTGTAAATTTCTCTATTTTTTATACTTTGAAGGGTTACAGTATAGATGTTATTTTATATTTTCAACAGGTGTATATATAAATTTTTGAGAGGTAGACTTGAAATTGTCCTTCTAAATTATCTAAAATTATTTTGTAAAATCTAGAGGGACAATTTCATGCCACTAAATGTTTTGGAAAGGATTGCCTTCTCACTTTTAACTTTACTCAATTTCATTTAATAAAATGTGATGATAATTAAATATTTTTGTTTTATTTAGTCACATTGTGCCGGAATATAGTTTCTTGGATGCGAGAGGTTTGGGCTCATTTGAAGGGAGGAGTTTAGGCACTTTAACCGAGGTTCATTAAATTAAAACAATAAATATGTATTTATGTCAAAATAATTGTAATTTGAAGAATCAATCAATTTACTAATGACCTTAATATAGCATTAAATGTTTAGTTACAGTTTTTGGGATTGAAGTGGATTATAGTAGGATCAAATATTTTGATCATATGGTTTTATCAATTATTAATATATACAACTGATTTCAAGTCTGAGAATCAGCTTCAATATTTCCACCAAAAAAAAATAAATAAATAAAAAACTACCATTTAACGTGCAATCAAGCAACAAATTCGGTCAACAAACACCAACAAAGAGAATTAAAACGTCAAAATTTTACTCAAATCCATATCTACTATGAATCCTAATACCTCTTTTTTTAATTAATTACTTATTGGGATAAATGTCCTGTTAGTCCCTCTACCTTGATTGGATTGCAATTTTGTCCTTGTACTATTGATATGAAATTATCGATCCCTGTACTTCATGAAAACATGCACGATTAATCGTACACAATTCCATAAAGTACAAGGACTGAACAGTTCAAATCAATAGTACACGGACTAGATTGCAATCCAATTAAAGTACAGGGACTAGATTTCAATCCAATTAAAGTACAAGGACTAATTATATTCCACATATATGAATCGGACGATATATCCTGGACACAGTAGGATCAAATATTTTGTTCATATTTTGCAATATTTTTATTAGTTGTTAATATATATACTTTTATTTACATATGAAACTACGCACAAGTATAAAAACCTGCTAAAAAATTACATTACTAAATGTGCAATCAAGCACCAAATTTCAAAGAACCAACAACAAAAAAGAGTATTAAAACTGAAAAAAAAAAACTAATCAAATTCATGTCTACTTCACTCCGAATCATATCACACTTCTTATACCGTATGCTTCCAACGCCATTTTCTTTATTTTTGACCACCTATTTAACTACATTCCAGGTATACGAATCCGACAACATATCCCCGGACATAAAGCCCCCGCCGACCACCGACGGGACCCCGAACGAGAGCGTGTCGGACGTCTTCGTCCGCGTCACGCAACTCATGTCCATCTTGGAGACCCAGTACAGTGGCGAAACCGTAATTATCGTCTCGCCTGACTCGGATAATTTGACGGTGCTTCAAGCCGGCTTAACCGGCCTCGACCTCCGCAGGTATGAAAATAAATAAAAAATGATTTATATTAAACTTACTTATTATCTTAATTATTTCTTTAATCTGCATGCGAAGCGGCTTAACCGGCCTCAACCTCCGCAGGTATAAAAAATAAATAAATAATGATTTATATTAAACTAACTTATTATTTTAATTATTTCTTTAATTTGCATGCCTGTCAAGGCCGGTTAATCCGGTTTGAAGAACCGATAAATTATCCAAATCCGGCGAAACGATAATTACATTCCACCCTTGTATTGGGTCTCCAAAATTAAGTTGGTGGCATTTTATCCCCAGATATAAAACCACCGCCGACTCGATGGAATGCCGAACGAGAGCGTGTCGGACGTCTTCGTCCGGGTCACGCAACTCATGTCGCTCTTGGAGACCCAGTACACTGGCGAAACCGTAATTATCGTCTCGCCTGATTCTGATAATTTGACGGTTCTGCAAGCCGGCCTAACAGGCCTCGATCTTCGCAGGTAGAATTAAAAAAAAAAATTAAGAAGTAAATAACTTATTATTTTATTGACTTATATAATTAAATAATTTTTTTTTCATTTTTATTAACTTATTATTTTAATAACTTATAAAATTAAATAACTTGTTATTTTAATAACTTATATAATTAAATAACTTATTATTTTATATATAATTAAATTACATATCATTTTAATTATTTGTTTTATTATGCTTGCGAAGGTCGAGGCCGGTAAATCCGGCTTAAAGCACCGATAAATTATCCGAGTTTGGCAAGACGATAATTACGGTTTCACCACTCTATTGGGTCTCGAGTATTAAGTTGGTGGTTTTTTTTATCTATGACATAAAACCACCGCCGACTCGATGGAATGCCGAACGAGAGCGTGTCGGACGTTTTCGTTCGAGTCACGCAACTCATGTCCATTTTGGAGACCCAGTACAGTGGCGAAACCGTAATTATCGTCTCGCCCGATTCGGATAATTTGACGGTTCTGCAAGCCGGCCTAACAGGCCTTGACCTTCGCAGGTATGTAAAATAAAAAATAAATATAGGGACGAACCGCGCATTTAACTCATTTACATTAAAACTACTTATTATTGTAAATATTTTTCTATTCTACCTGCGAAGAAGGCCAAGGCCAGTTAATCCGGCTTGAAGAACCGATATATTATCCGAATCCGGCGAGATAATAATTACGGTTTCGCCATCATATTGGGTCTCCAAAATTAAGTCGGTGGTGGTTTTTATCCCCATATATAAAATCGCCGCCGACTTCCAATGGAACGCTGAATGAGAGCGTGTTGGACGTCTTCGTCCGAGTCACGCAACTCATGACCATTTTGGAGACCCAATACAGTGGCGAAACCGTAATTATCGTCTCGCCAGATTCTGATAATTTAACTGTACTTCAAGCCGGCCTAACCGGCCTTGACCTTCGCAGGTATTAGAAAATAATAAAAGATTAAATTAGTAATTTATTTGCATTAAAATAACTAATTATTTTGATTTTTTTTTTTTAATTCTGCCTGAGAAGGTCAAGGCCAGTTAATCCAGCTTGACGAACCGATAAATTATCCAAATCCGGAGAAATGATAATTACGGTTTCTCCAAAATTAAATTGTTCTTGGTTTTTATCGCCGGACAAAAAACTGCTGCCGACTTTTGGTGGGATCCCGAACAAGAGTTCAAAAATGAAGCCTTCAGAATTACGCAACTCATTTCCGTTCTGGAGACGTAATTTAGTGGCGGAACCGTAATTATTGTCTCGCCTGACTCGGATAGTCTCACGGTTCTTCAAGCTGGATTAACTGGCTTCGACCTTAATTATTGTCTCGCCTGATTTAAGTTTTTGGAGACCAAATATAGTGGTGAAACTGTAATTATTGTTTGGCCATGTAAATCCCATTATAGCATTCGATACAAGTTTAGTATAAATGACAAAAATTGCAAAAGATTTCCAATACTGCTGAGTCTTGGAAAAAATAATTTTGAATGATAAAATGAGGTTCAAAATATGTTGTGCTAATTAGCCGTAGCCGGAAATTTAGTCCCTATACTTAATTGGATTGAAGTTTAGTTTATTTACTATTGATTTATACATTTTTATACATGTACTCTCTGGGTAACTTAAATGAGTTGTTCTTGAGTCAGGGACCAAAAGTTTAAATCAGTTATGCAAGGACCAAACTGCAATCCAATTAAAGTACTAACGCTCAGTTTTGATGTGTGTATATATTTGCCATTTGATGCAGGCATATCTTAATTTAGATAATTATACTTAATTATTGACGAGATCATTTTTGTTTTTCTTGAAGGCATAATAGCTTGTTTTTTAGTCCTGGTGAAGTTCGAGAAGTGGACCCCGCAAGTATACCGGAATATAAACAACCAGCTTCTGCCGTGTTTAAGTGCATAAATCCTCCAAGTTGTAAATAATTTTGTTTTATTTTTGTTTTCTTTCGCATATAGTTTGTACAGCCATATATACTGTTTATTAATTATCAGAAAGCAGTTGTCTGAAATAGAAATCACCAAAGTTTGATCATTGTCTCTGTTTTAACATAATAGAATTTAGTTTGCCTAGTGAAGTACCAAATTAGATATTTTATTTGTGATGAGAAATAATTCAACGAGCATAAAGCTCATCTAACATATGGTAGTTCTAAATTTGGGAATTTTATTTTTGTTTTTAAGTATATTCGTATTTGTCAATATATTAATATTTTTAGTATAAGTAGATAAATATAGAATAATGTAATGTATTGCATTTGGATAAGATAAAATATTGATGGTCATAAAGCAGAAGTTAAACCAATCAAATGATTTCAATTATCTCAAAATAAAAATGTAGCAAGTGCTACAAACATAACAGATACAGGTATATTTTTGTGATAATGAGAGCAAACAAGTTTATTCTGGCTACCAAAAGCACGATTTAAGAAAAAAAATGAAGAAAGACTGATTATTTAGGTAGAACTGAAGTTACAATCTTAAGAAAAGTTTAATAAAATATATATCAATTGTTTTACTAATCAATTGTCTGCATATAATAATCAACTTTTGGATATACGCAAATGCTGAGTAGCATGCTTCAGATAGATAATATAAGCTCAAAAGATGTAAACAAAAAGCAATGAAATACTTCCATAATTACAATAAAAAATACAAGTGCATTAATTCAACTAATTCACATCATCATCCTAGAAATTCACCCCTAAACTTTCCAAATCATTTTTCAACTCAATCCAAATTCAGAGCTTCACAGGCACAAAAATTGGTGGCAAAAGCCCATGCATTGCAAGATCTCTTAAATTGTAATGACAAATAAAATTAGCCGGAATTCCATGAAGATAATAAAAGAAAAAACTCAGATAAAAATTCAAAGAAGCAACTAAGAACATTTTTCAATAAAAAAATTCATTTTCAAACCAGAACCCACTATGACTTCTAAGCCTTTTCGCACAAAGCACCAATTTTAGCTTGAGTTCCCTTTTAGAGAATTGAGGAGTGAGTATGCTTAGGTTCTAGGAGGATAAGGCCGTTTTGGTGCTTGATCACGACGTGTTTTCCTTCCCCTTTTTGTACGACGACGGTTAATGACATTCTTCCAGCGAACTCTCTTAATATGTTTCTCATTTTCAGTAAACGGTAACAAACCTAAAATACGAGCTTTCTTTATAGCAGCAGTCATTAACCGTTGGTTTGTCATAGACAATCTGGTAACTCGCCTAGGTATTATTTTCCCTTGGTAACCAATAAACCGACCAATTACCCTTATTTTCTTATAATGGATTTGCTTCCTCGATCTAATGAAAAAACGCCTATTTATGCGCCGACCAGATTTCTTACGAACACGAGTATTGGATTCAAGATGTCCGGATTTTGGAATCTCCCGATGAATGGATAAAAGAAATTTTCGAAAGCTAAGATATTTACTCGTCCTTTTTACGGTGGGCTTACGACCACTTTGCTTGGATTTACCAGTAGATGGCTTGATTTTACGGAAAGGGTTCTTGGATTTAGGAACGGGTTGCGCGGATTTATCAGGTGATTGTACTGAAGCCGAAATTACGAGCCTTGGCTTTGCTATTGTTTTGCGCATTGTGACACAACCTTGAAAAATGTTGTTTGAAGTGGGTGGTGCAAGTATTGCTGCCTTACCAGCGAAGGAAGAGGAGATGGCCATTATGATGGTTGCCATTGGATTCGAACTAGAAAGAAACTTGCTTACTCAGCCAACTCAAATTAGCAAACCTCTCATTTCCTTTTTCTACAATAAAAAGAAAGAGAAATAATTCAATGAAAAAATATAAAAATAATTAGAGGTGGGAGATTTTAAGTTTTTATGGCCTTACCGGCTAAGGAAGAGGAATGAATGTGTTACTAAGAGAGTGCTTGAGGATGAATGGCTTGAGGTTTATCTTGAGTGGCTTGAATGGCTCTGAGGTTTATCTTTGAGAAAATTCTTTTGATGTAAGATAAGGTTATGGGTGCATTTTAGTACAGACGTGGAGATATTTGGACCACTATGATGCTGGGCCTTTGGGATAATGTTTGCAATCTATTGTGAGTTGTGATTGGTGGAGCAAGATATCTTCAGCTGAATGTGTATTTTTTTACTAAAGAAAATATAGAAAGCCCTAATCTCCTTTTTCATACATTATTTCATAATTTTCAGATGGTAAAAGAAACATATAATTTACTGGTAGACAAAACATAATTTACTTCTGAATCTGAACATTGTATCCCCATTTTCAACTTCATTAATATGCTTACCATGACAATTTATTTTCTATACGACCACACAATATGGATGGAAAAAAGGTATCGCTTGCGGCATGTGGGAAAGTAAATACCGTCGTGCTCAGTAGACCAAAATTTACATATCATCTTTTAGCTTTATGTTTTTTTGTATATACTATTTTTTTTTATTTTATGTATTATTTTGAGGTGGATTATTCTTTCTCATTGTGTTATATGCAGGCACGGAGCTTGAGTGAATTTATTGGGAGGATAAAAAACTTTTACCTACTAATTGACACTATACATGTATTTCAAAAAAATTTACATTACAACACTACTGATATATACTACTTCGACAAAATCTTTTTTGGGGGGGGAGTCATGCCCCCCAGTCCCTGATCATGTGTTACATTATTATTCTACCGGCAGCACATATCGTAGTTGTAACCTATGTTGCACGGACACGGACACGGGTGTCGTGTCCGACACGACACGGACACGGCGACACGGCAATTTTAGAAAAAGCATCGGACACGACACGTTATATATACATATTATTTTATTATTATTTTAATATAATTAATTATATATCTAAAAATATAAGATAATAAATATGATAATGAAAAGATTCGAGAGGATAACAATAAGAAAGATTATTTTTTCCTATGGAAATGCACGAAGAAAAGAAAAGAAAAGATATCGTCTCTAGTACCTAGTTCTCATAAGTTATGGCTGTTAGAAAAAAATATATAAAAAATGTTATTAGTAAAATAAAAAGAATATATTTTTAGAAAAAAATGAGAAAACATATATACTTATATAAAAAAATATTGATTTAAATTGGACTTTTATATACTGGACTGTGTCCGAAAAGTGTCCAGCCGTGTCCGAACCGTGTCCAGCCGTGCCCGAACCGTGTCCTAGCCGTGTCCTTACTGTGTCCCGCTGTGTCCTGCCGTGTCCAAAAATTATTTAAGATTAAAATATTCGGACACGCCACGTGGCGTGTCCGACACATGTCCGAACCATGTCCGTGCCGTGTCCGCGCAACTAGGTTGTAACTATAAATTTTCCTCTTTTACCACAAGTTTCTCATTTATTTTTATTTTTTTGAATTCTGACCGAAGGCTCAAAGTCCTCCTGGGCAGTATCTCGAAAAAACCCCGGTGTAGCTCGTGATCTTGGGCAGCTGGGACTCGAACTCGGGACGTGATCTTGTCCGTTCCTTCGAGCAGGCATCTTACCAGCTGCGCTAGCAGTGTTACCCATTTCTCATTTATTTTTTTCCTATTGCCACGTGGAAAGTGTTCCAACGGTTTAAATCTTTTCCTAGGACAAATTATATAGGGTTCATACTCCCAAGTTGATTGAACTCATGATATTTGTGCTCCTAGCACAAGTCCTGTGATTCAAGTCGTGATACAATAATGATGCATGCTAGTCTATAAGAATGTATCTTGAACTCCTAGAGCCCTAATACTTCAATATGCAATTAAATTTGAGAAGACATCTTATAATTTTTTATTTAATAAGGTAGCGTTTTTGACAAATGAAATGATAATTGAGATATTGGTGGAAATTGAAGAATAGAAAGAATATGTTAGAAGAGGAACATTAAATTATAATATAACAAATGAATAAAAGTATTGAGTGCAATCGAATTCTATATTTGGCCAAATGCTACAAGTTAACCTTATATATGTAATACATAAAGGCAATAAATAATAATGTCCACATTCCATTGAAAAAACAAGAAAAGAGAAAATTTAGTCTTAAAAGATGAGCCCACAAAATGGGAAAAAAAGAGTTGCCATTACTGAGAGATAGGGCTGGTTAAGAAATAAAAATACAGCTAGTTATGTAATATGATTAATATAAAAGTTGAAATTATATTTTATTTTTCACAAAATTTTGTTTGATAACATATTATGCTTTACTGTAGTGTAGATACAGAAACAGAGTATTACTTATTGAATATGAAATGATTATATGCATGTTATGTCAGTGATTTGGCAAACAATTATACTAGAATTATTTTACTATTAAGCTCGATGTAGCAACTACCGGAAACATACAAATTTAGGTGCATCTTTTTTTTATAATCAGAACAACTAAGTTTATTATTCCATTACCCAATAGCATATTTAAGAGAAAACTTCAAAAAAGGTCAATGGCCACACACATAAAAACACCATGTTTAACCCCAAACATTACAAAAATTTCATAAAATAACTCGTCACATTCTTTCAAGAGAGAATAGTCTCACTTCTGCAATTTTTTTTTCCAAAAAAAACAACAAAACGTACCAAAACTAAAAGAAGTCACTATCTAACTAACTTGTTAATCAAAGCATAATGCAAGAAGATTAACATCCAAAGAAAAGAAAAAAAATTCAACAAGTTTTGAACATAATAAACTAATTAAAAAAGTCCTTTTATTGCCTCAACACCTTATTTCACTTCCTCCTCACTCCACTCTTTACCGCACGTAGTACTAAAAAAACAAAAACTATAACTTGCTGTTTTGTTTACCACCACTATTTGTTTCACTTACCACCAATTGGCTTATGACTTCTCCTTCTGAACCTCTTATTTCGACCCCGCTTTACAACTTCCCTCCAACGAACTCTCTTAATATGCTTCTCATTTTCAGTAAAAGGCAACAAAGCCAAAATACGAGCTTTGTTTATAGAACTAGTCATTAATCGTTGGTTTGTCATAGACAACCTTGTAACTCTTCTAGGTATTATTTTTCCTTCATACCCAATAAACCGACCAATTACCCTTATTTTTTTGTAATGAATATCCTTCCTTGATCTAATGAAAAACCGCCTATTTATACGTTTTTTATTGGATCTTTTACGAGTATTTGGTTTAATGTTTCCAAAATGAGGAATTTGGCGACGAATGGATAGAAGGTATTTACGAAAAGTAAGATATTTGCAAGTCTTGCGAGATTTATTAATAGATTGCTTGGACTTATCAGAAGATTGTTTGGATTTACGAAACGGGTTCTTGGATTTACGACCAATTGGTTGTTGTTCTGATTTATCAAAAGGTTGATTGGATTTTCTGATTGGTTGTTTGGATTTATCAAAAGATTGGATTGATGCTGATACGGGATTTAGCTTTGTTGTTGTTTTGCGCATGGTGAGATGAGACTCAAAAGGAAAAGCTTGAGGAGCAAGTTTTGGTGTTTTAATGGCGAAGGAAAAAGAGAGGGCTGTTATGATGGGTGCCATTGGATTTGATATAAAAGAAGATTAGTTACTTGGCAGACTCAAATTGGCAAATTGGGCATGAATTATGATACTGCATAAAAAAGGAAATAATTAGATGTAAAAATAGAAAAAAGTATGGGTACCACAGTATGATTTGGAATTTCAACAAGTGTAATATCAGATAAAAGAGGGGTCCAGACTGTAATTATTACATTGGAAGAAGGTTAAGGTCACAAAACAGCTTTGATACAAACTTACATAACCTAATGAAATTGTAGGAGATTTATTTAACCAACTCTACATTGCATTCCAAGACATACCAATTACCAACCAGCATATTAAACCAATCTGATTTTGAATTTGAACTAAAATAAAACCGAATTCAATTGCAAATTCACTTTGTTGGAATCAAGCCGTATAAATCAAATCTCTTTCGACTCAACTCAAATCAGTAAAACGAAGACTGGCATACCTTAAATAGAAAATCACGTCTGTTTGGGCGGTGGCTCAGAGCGTTGAACTCACTTCGATCGGTGCTAGCTTCTGATTGGATTTGGATGGATCAGCGATTTGAGCTTCAGTGGAATGAGTGAGAAGGAGAGTTGAGCGCCGTTTTTCAGATGAAAGGGGAAGAATGAAAGGGAGAGAGTGGGAGTGAGGCACGAAAGAAAAACAAAATTTTTCTGTTTTTCTCTATTGTTGGATTAATCAATTGAACGGTTAGGATAAAAGAAACAAAATTAAATAGAGAAATTATTCTTAACGCCACCTTATTTAGCGCCTAAACAGCGCTCGGCCCATTTAAAAGTGCGACTCGGTTAATACGGGGGTTCAACTTAAGTCAGCGGCGCAACTGAACCACGTTCACGGCTCAATTCACATTATTTTCGTTCTGTTACACGCTGCTTTGATTTTGTAGTTACTATTATATCTTTGATTTTGATTAATATATTCTTCTGGGAAGAGTTGGATTGTTATGTTTTTTATATTGTGTTGGATTGATATTCTTTTTTAGTTGTATTATTATGATTTTTTAGTTAAATTTCATCCTAAGTCACTTAACTTTCAAAAATGATCAAATGAGTCACTCAAGTTTCAATTATATCTTAGAAGTCACTAAACTTTCAAAAATCATCAAATAAGTCATCCAAATTTTAATTATCCCCTATACGTCACTTAACTTTTAAAAAATGACCAAATATGTTACCCGGTTAATTAAAATTTGAGTGACATATTTGATTATTTTTGAAAGTTGAGTGACCTATATGGGACAATTGAAAGTTGAGTGACCTATTTGATTATTTTTTAAAGTTGAGTGACCTATAGGGGATAATTGAAAGTTGAGTGACTTTTTTGGTCATTTTTGAAAGTTAAATGATTTATGGTAAATTTACCCGAATATTTCTTTTGTATTGTATCAGATGGATATGTTTTTTAGTTGTATTTATATAACTTTTTAGTTACTAGGTATGTCTTTTAGTTGCATTGATATGATTTTTTAGTTGGTGATTATGTCTTTTTAGTTAGAGCTCGTCTACAGTAATCCACTTTTTTTAATTTAATGATTTCAAGATTTAATCGAGACCCTTGAATTAGTAGGGGTGTTTTCGGTATATAAAATATTAATTGAAGATTTAGTCTTTAATTTGTTTCCATAATATACATGTTTTATTTCCTCTCCATTTGATTTATTCAAGGTATTCTCCATTAAATTTATTTTTCTACCATCAGCACAACACAATCCGTATCTTTTATTATGTGTCAATCAAATAAGCTAAAAAGGAAATTAAAATTCATATAATAAATGCTCATCCTAATATCTCTCTCTATTATTTAGATTTCAGAGAATCATTTGCCTTATTTACCATATCTGTTTTGTCTCTTTAATCCACTACTTTAAATCAAGTCTTTAAGCTTCTAAGCAGAAAAAAAAAAATATATTTGAACTTATTTGATTGAAGATTCTTTTGAATTCTTCTTTTGTTGGATATCTTTTTAGTTTTTTCTAGTCTTTACATTATTACGTGTTGAAAATTTTTGAATCTTTGGCTGCAATTCAATTTATTACATATTCATTATTCATAAAATATTATTATTAATTTGCTTATAGATCTAAAAAGTCAGTTTAATTGTAGAAAACTTCACTATTTCTTTTTTAATTAAATATATGAATTCTTAAAATTCAATTATGCATAGTGAATGAATCAACAATCTTCATAATCGAACAAGCATATCGATATTAATATTTATAATGATATATGAACAAGAATTTGATAGAGTGGTAATTGATCTAGTTGTCATGAGTCGAGTTGAGAGAAGGGAACTGTAAAGCGAGTTAGGAGAGGGAGAATAAACACTTGAATTGGAGAGGAGATAAACGGTAGAAATAGAAATGAACGAAGGAAATGATTTAGGAAGATGAAATTACTTATTTATCCTTTTTCATATATTTTTAAAAAGAAAAAAGAGTCTACTATGCTCCACTTTAGAATTAATATGGACCGTCTGATCTAAATAAATTTATCAATGTGGAGTGCTGTAGACGAGCTCTTTTAGTTAAATGTTATGTCTTTTGTATTGTGTTGGGTTGATATATTTTTTTCGTGGAATGTTATGCCTTTTGTATTTGTGTCTGATCATATGTCTTTTTAGTTGATGATTATGTATTTTTAGTGAAATGTTATGTCTTTTGTATTGTATAGGATTAATATGTCTTTTTTCGTGGAATGTTATGCCTTTTGTATTTGTGTTGGATCATATGTCATTCAGTTACATTTGTAATTTCGTATGGCTTTTCGTTATTGAGTATGTCTTTTTAGTGCATTGTTATGCTTCTTTTATATTGTGTTGGATTGATATGTATTTTAGTTGTATTTATATGACTTTTTAATTATTGTGTATGTGTTTTAGTGGAATGATATGCCTTTTTGTATTGTTGGGCTGTAAAACGAAAAAGGAAAAAAATAAATAAAAAAACAACGAGCGGTGTGTTGATCTGATTCGTCGCTGGAACAATTTTAGAATGTGTGCGTGGGTGGTATTTCCTGGGGACGCGTATATGGAATGCGCCATTGCACGACATGGTGCGTTGTGGTTGGACGGGCGACGTAGCGCTAAATAGCGTGGCGCTCCATATCCAGACTCAATTAAATAATAGAGATGTAAATTAACATTGAAATTTTTTTAATTAACCCCCTAATTGTTGTTGATATTATAAAAAATCCCTCAATTTTGAGATGGAAAAGTCAAAGGCTCAAAAGTGGATAGATAGAACATAGAAGGGTTTTTCGAAAATGAAAAGTTTATCATAGGAAATTTTCTTAAAAATTTGTAAACTAAACGGGGTTTTCTCTAATATTGAGAAAATTAAGGGGACTATTTGAACAATGTTAACATTGCTTTCATTAACGGGTCGGGTACGGGTTATATTTATAAACGGGTAAAAAACCCATTAACTTCAAATCCAATAAATCATATTAAAATTTTCAATTGGGCTGAAAATATAAATAAACCAAATTTACTTGGGCTGCATAAAATCAGATATATATAATTATTTTTTCCCCATAACAAGCCGCCCTTTTTCCCTCGTCTTTTTCCTTCAACACCCTCCTTTTTCTCCCAATTCCAATTCCAATTCCAATTCCGGGCTCATCAAAAACCCTAGTTAGTCGGCAACAATGGCGACGAACGACGTGGATTTCGAGACGGAATGGGCGAGGATTCAGAAGGGCATCGACAGGGTCGTCTCCTTCGTCGACTCCAACGGCGTCAACCCTAATAATCAGAAGGAGAGTCTTTTCTCTCCTGACGAGTGTATTCTTCTCTACTCGTATGGTTTTTTTTGTTTCGTTGATATAGGAAGTTCATAGTTTGGTTAAATTTACTCTTAGAAGTGTTAATTTCTGCCTAAATGCGCTTGCTTTTACATGGAAAGTTTCGTTTCGTGCAAAAACTTGACGCATGTGTGATTATGAAAATCAACTAGGGTTTATGAGAAACTGTGACTTGCATAAATACTGTTTATTTGCACAAAACACCCTTGAAAATTGTTTGTTTGGATAAATACCCTTGAAAATCAACTAATCAGAACAAGTCTCTTTTCTCGCCTGACGAGCGTATTCTTCTGTACTCGTACGGTGTTTTTTGTTTCGTTGATATAAGAAGTTTATTGTTTGCTTAAATTTACTATTAGAAGTGTTGATTTTGGCCTGAATGCGCTTGTTTTTTACATGGAAAGTAATTTTGGAATCGTTCTTGTACTTGTGAAAAATATTTTATATTTTATCATCAATTTATTGATGTAAATGAATATCAAACTCATTTCGTTTTGCATCTCAGATTATGGATTTTGAACCGTCATTTTGTGGCATCAACATAAAATTCGAATACAAACATTTTAAAGTATTTAAATTTTTTTATTATAAATCTTAGAATATGAAGTTCAAATATGGTAGATTTAATAAATCCGTCTGTTCTTTTGGGATCTTCATCAAGATTTAATAGTGTGTTAAATTTGATTAATTATATTAAGCCTGACATCTACCATTAATACAAAGTTTGGCGGCAAAAATTGTCAACTATTGATGCGTGTGTGATTATGATAATCAACAAGGGTTTATTTGAAACTTTTACAGTTTACTTGCATAGATACTGTTTATTGGCACAAAACACCCTTAAAAATTGCTTATTTGCAGAAATACTCTTTATTTTGCCAATTGAAACATTACAGTAGGGCTTCTGGAAATACTTCTGTTTGAACTTTTCCCCTTTCTTTATTCTCTCACAAAAAATAATTCTTATCATTTTTCTATTTTTATTTCTAAATCAGGACAGTATACTCCTTATGCTTGCAAAGAGGCTTTGATTATGATTTTGAGCTTTACAATAGATACAAGCATGTATTTCAATCCTACATAAGTTCAAGAGTAAGTTCTCATTAAATTTTTGCCAATTAATTTATGTACTTCTTTTAAATTACTTAAAAATAATTTATAGACATCTTTTTAATGTAACTATAGGTATTACCTTCTTTGAAGGGGAGAAAAGGAGAATATTTATTAAGAGAAGTTATTAAAAAATGGCACAAACATTTATTTATGGTTCGCTGTTTGACACGTTTCTTTTTTTATTTGGACCAATTTTTTGTGGGGCGCCATTCTCTCCCTTCTATGAAAGAAACTGCTCAAATTGTCTTTTTTGATCGGGTAAATTTTTTTCATTTTTTAAGGTTTTGGAATTTAGGGTTTTGCAAATCAAAAGTAGTAGTGATTTTAGATATTTTTTTGATTTATTTGTACTAGGTGTATCAGGATATGAAAGGGGAAATAATTGGTTCTGTTCTCTCAATGGTATGATTTAATTCACATAATTTTATTTTATTTATCTTTAATTTAATATATATATATAAATCTTTTATGTTTTTTATTTTATTTTATTGTTAGATTAATGAGGATAGAGATGGAAAGCCAATTGACGGAGAGTTAGTGAAGAGTGTTATAAAAATACTTTCGGAATTTAAATTGAATAAATTGGATTTATATCAAAAGGATTTTGAGCCGGCTTTTCTTGATTCAAGTGGGTCTTATTATGATCAAAAGTCGAATATTTGGTTAGAATTGTCACGTTCTAATTACATGTCAAAGGTATAAATAAAATCAATATATCGTTTTTTTGTAGGTTTAAGTTCTAAAATAAAATCAATATATATCATTTTTGTTTATAATATATCATTTTTGTAGGTGGATGAATGCTTGAAGATTGAATCATGTAAAAGTTCGCAATACTTGAACCCAAATACTGTACCGAAATTAATTGAGGTTTGTTGAAATTTTTTAATTTAAACATTATTGTTACGAAATGCTCGAAAAATGTTCATAAATAGATTTATTTATTTTATTTATTTTTGTTTTATTTTGGCAGAGAATAAGATTTGAGTTAGTGGAAAACAAGCTTGATAAAATGGTGAATCATCTTGAACTTGGAAACAATAGAGATTGATTACCAACTAAATTTAACGTTTTAATCATATATAGAATTATATTTAGTATTATATATAGTAGGGAAAAAAACTGATAAATTAATATTATCAAATTTTGTTTTTTGTTAACATTAATATGCGGATGGGTCCTTATTATTATCATTGAATTTTGTTTTCTATCTGATATATAATTATTTTGTTTGTTTTTTTTAATTTGGCAGTGTTAAAGCCTTTCTCATGCTAGTTCATTTTTTTTTGAAATGACCTTACAATACATAAGTGTGCTTTTTTTATTAACTTGGGATTCTTTTCACACATCTTCTATATGTTGTTTTATTTGAAATTGAATTACATGTGTATGTTTCGCCTGTTGCAAGCTCAATATTTGAGTACATGACCGATTGTAACTGTCACTGCTTGGATTATAGTCAACTGATTTGATTGTAACTGTCACTGCTTGGATTATAGTCAACTGATTTTGGTGAAATTAAACGAGAATTGAAAATAATTTATGATAAAAAGCTGGAAACTTTGATTACGGGAGCTAGAGGTGGCAAATGGGCGGGTCGGGTCATATTTGGGTCGGGTCATTTGGGTTCGGGTCCTTTTTATGTCCGGGTCATATTCGGATTTGGTCAACATGGATCGGGTCGGGTCGGTTTGTGATCTTGTTTCGGTCGGATCTTTTTCGGGTCAAGAATTTGTGGGGTGAATTTTGGGTCGGGTCGAGTTGTATTCGGATTTTGTTCTGGCCGGGTTATATGGGTTTGAGTTATTTCGGGTTCGGATTGATTTGATATTCGGGTCATGTGGAATTCAAGTCTCTTCATGTTTCGGGCAAATTGGGTTCGGGCTATTTTATGAATTGTCTCAAGCCCTCCTAACCGGGACCCGAACCGAAATGATCCGAACTTAAAATTGACCTTAACCCGACCTGACCCGATTCCAACCTGATTCTTTCCCAGACCCAAATAACTCTAACTCAAAATTGACCTCAATATGTATCAAACTATCAATATGATACCCGAAATACTTGAACCGAACACGAAATAACCGGACCTGATGGATCTAATGATCTGAAAAAATAACCCGAAAGTCGCCCGATCCACCTGATACCCGACCAGACCCGACCAGACCCGATCCGAATATTTTAGAAATATCAAACTACCCAAAGCCGTCAGACCCGGACCCGAAGAACCCGAGCCAAAATGATCCGAACATAAAACTGACCTAACCCGACCCGACTTAAACCTACTAAAACCCGAGACCCGAGCCGAACACTGACCTGATTTTGTGTCAATATGAAACCGAATGCAACATGTTTACCACCTCTACGTGTTTAGCCCGAATAACCGAACCTGATTCTGACCCGACTCGTCGTTTGCCACCTCTACATAAACCTAAAGCTGCCCACATAACCTGAACCATGACTCGAACCCGAAAGACCGGCCCAACCCGCTCGAAGCCTGAACCCGCCCGACTTAGACTCGATGTACCCAAATCCATATTCTTATGAGTTATGATATATCAATTTGAAATGTAGATAAATTGAATTGGTATAAAATAATATATTTCATATTCAATAAGAAGTATTATGATACATTAAGAACACTATGTTATAAAAACATGTCGAAACATATTGAAAATGATCACTTAATTCATTTGACTTTTTTTTTAAAATAAAATAATAAAATACAAAAAATGGGCAAGAAGTACTAAGAAAAAAATATTTACATTGATTTCAAAGTCCTTGTTAGATTAAATTATTATTTGGGATATGTTCAGGTTTCGGGTTGGTTTAAACCTTTATCCGTTGAAAATGTTTCTGTAATCTCTTTTTCAATATAAACAATTAAATAGTTGGTTAGAAATTCGTCATCCATTTTGTTACGGAGTCTTGTTTTGACGATCTTCATCGCCGAGAAGGCACGTTCAATAGTAGCTGTCGAAACTGGAAGGGTTAAAACAAGACGTAAAAGTCTATCAACTAAATAAAAAATCTCCGATTTGCCAATTTTCACTAACGCTCGACACAATTCAGAAATCGTGGATAAATCTTGCTACATGGGATTTTGTGTCACGTGAATATGGTAATGTTCTAATTGGCCCTTTAACAAAAAAATTTCATGCTCAGAAAAATCAGTCGGGTAAAATTTTTCCGCCAACTCACATATGGCTTCAATGTTAAATGATTTAAATGAATCTTTTGGTTCTAATGTCGTGCTCAACATAAGAAGTTGAGTTACTTGCTCACCGAATCGGTTATTTAGCTCTTGTATTTGTTGATCTATGGCACCAATAAAAACATCAGCGTGATAGTGATGCTCTACGATGAGTTTATCTTTTGCTCGATGCGAACATATTATGTCTGAATACAAAGCACTTAAATCCGGAATTTGGATGTTTTTACGGACGCAAAATAACTTCACATTTTCTAAAAGATCTTCGCATCCATTATTTCTCAAATTTAATAGGAGTGTTTTGGTACTTGAAACCAAATGCAAAGCATTTAAAATATCTTGAGATTTGTGTTGAAAAGTTTTGCACAAAATATCCCTGATACCCATTATCTCTTTTGAAACATGAAGAATGAAAATGAATCCAAATGATTTGAATATTTTAAGAGAAGATCTAGAATTTTCACGTGTTGAATAATTACCGTCACCGGCTATGCTCTCGAGAATACGACAAGTTGGACCATATAACCTTAACAAACTACAACTAGATTTAAAATGTGAACTCCACCTTGTATTACCTGCCCGTTGCAAGGTGCCAATCTGATTGAGTCCACTTCCCGTTTCTAATTCTTCAATTCTACTAGATGTGAAATTTCAGAAATTTGTTCCTCGTGCAACTCATCATTGCGTTTCGAAGAAAAAAATACTACGTTGATAATAAATGCCATTTGTTGGAAGAATGCGTGAATATCTGATACTTCTCTTGATGCAACAACAAGAGCTAATTACAATCGATGAGCTAAACAATGGACATAATATGCATATGAACATTCCCTAAGAATTAAAGCTTACAAACCGTTCCACTCGCCGAGCATGTTACTAGCACCATCATATCCTTGACCTCGAATATTTTGGATAGAAAGATTGTGATGAGATAACACATTCATAATTCACAAACTAACAATTTTAAAAATCACATGAAAGTCCTAAATTACAAATGAAATTTAAAAATGAACTATTACTTTTATATTGATGTTGAACAAAAATAGAATGTATAAATTACCTTTATTTTTTTATTACAATTTTTTTTGAACTATAATATTATTTATTTAAAGAAATATAAAAAATAATAGATATGAAAACATTATAAAATTGAGTACTAACCTTGGAATTGGGAGAGAAGAATTTTTGAAATTTGAATAAAATGGCCACTACACACCTAATTTTTATATTTTATTTGTAATTAGAAGAAGATTTTAGGTTCTTTTGAATTTTTTTTACAAACGGAGGTCTGTGGGGGTGGGGGCGGATTGCATTAGGGGAGAGAAAGAGATGAGAATAAAAGAAATAATAAAGTGGATTTACACATCATTCACGGCACATTGTTGTGTATAGTATATTTCTTTATTTTTTAATTGAATGAGTCATGGATGGATAGTTCCATTTGTGACTTATTTTTTTCACAAAATTACTTTTTGTGCACACATATACTCATTACTCGGCATCATAGGGAGGGCCAAAATTATGAAAATATAAGGGGATAATAAGAAAATTTCTAAATCATGGAGGGAGCCATGGCTCCTCCTGGCACCCCCTTACATCCGTCCATGCCCGACGGACCTGACCCTTTATCTCAATGTAGGAAAACTCGTATCATATTGAACTCGACGAAGTGTTACCTATATTTCAAATGATATGAATATTAGATAAGAAATAAAAAATATTGTAATGAAATGTTAAATATAGGCTAACATCTTGAATAATCGAAATCAAAGTTAACATAAATCAGATCTAAAGTATCTTTCATTTTTCTCGGGAAAGATTACCAAACCGATGAAGGGACATGCGTGAGGCCTCTAGATTTACAGGATCAAGCCTTAGGTTCTTCTCCAGTTCATCAATCACGGCTATTCCGCCTGCATGGATATAAAAATGACCAAAAGCCATCTTAAAATCGGGTATGTAAGGCTTGACTTTGCCATCAAAAATTTGGCAACTAGCATCACAAAAAATAGTTGTTCACTTAATCAGGGCCGGTCTCAGTATAGAAAAAAAAAGACCATGATCTAGGGTCTAGAATTTTAAAGGACCATATTTTCTTGTATTTAATGGTAATAATATGATTAATTTTTTAATTAGCTCAATACAAATTAAAAAATAAATCAACTAAAGGTTCATGAAAGATTAAAATTAAGTAAAATCCATTTTAAATTCTTGCATATTCATTCCATATAGCTCAACAAATAAAATTAAGTCCTTAATTATTGAATAAGATTACTCATTTCCAAGTTGGTCTAGGGGCTCAAAATACCCGTGGCCGGCCCTGCACTTAATGACAAAACGAGGGGACCGAGAATGGTGATATTGGTTTTCAAAGCGTTTCCAATGATGGCCATCAGATATTTTGATAAGGAAACACCTGTTTTTCTCTCGTCGTCTTGTTCTTGGTAGACACACCTATAGGCATTGTCTCTGGCTCCACGATGTGTGCGTATCACATTGAGTAGGCAGTACTTAGAGCAGTTGCGGTCGGTACGACGATTTGAGGGCAGCATGGCAGCACCACCCATGCGGAATAGGCAATTTTTTAGGGGAGCCAGTAGGAGCTCCGAATCTGGGCAGCGTGTGATAGGGAGCTCGGAAGCTCGTAGCGAACAGGAGCTTGTAGGGGTGTTCAAACGGTTCGGTTTTTCGGTCAAATTGGTCCGGTTCGGTTCTAAACTCATTATAGTTCGGTTTTACGGTTTCGGTTCGGTTTTTATTTCAAAAAACTGGTTTAACCGAACCGACCGAAATACTGCATGTGTAACATCTCATAATGCCATATATATACATTATAGACTTGGTGTAGAATTAAAAGTACATTGGAAGTTGCCTTCCTCTTTATTTATTTGATGAGTTACTTAATTTTAAATGTGGTCTTGGTTCATTCAACTAATTATTAAAAAAAAGGGACACTGATTTGGTATTGGTTCGGTTTTGACTGAATAAACCGAAAAAAAAAATCGATTTTTTCGGTTCGGTTTTAATTCGGTTCTTATAGATAATCCGGTCGGTTCAGTTTTCAAAAATCTGGTTCGGTTTTAATCCGGTTCAACATTAACCGGTTCGGTTCAGGCGGAACCGGCTGAATTGACACCCCTAGGAGCTTGGAGCTATTCCGATTGAGCTGGCAATTATTGTGCACGTGGCAAGTTCTCAACACGCGGGAGCTTGCGAACCAAATAAATGGGAGCTAAATTTAATGCTTCTTGGGCCCAAAACGTTTGAAATTACAACCCGACACTATTCATATAGGCTTTCACTTTGAAAATAGTTGTCTTATTACCTTTTAATCAAATCCATATGATACTTCCTTAAATGATTTATCTTAACCCAATTAATTATAATATAAAAAGGGAAATCTGAAAGCGCGACGGAGTTGAGCACGCCCAAAACACGATTGTATACTATTTTTTTTTGTTTTTCAATATATATATTTTTTTCTATATATTGTTTTTTTATTTTACGTATATAATGTTTTACTACATCTAAAAAAATGAATTCTATATATATTTTTGTTTAATTTTATATACAATTTAGCGCATATATGTACTGTCATGTTGCATGATGAAAAAAAGCCATCGTGCAGTATCATGTCCCATAGAAGAAGCCTTAACTTTTTCCTACTTAGCCAATACTCAAAAAAATTTCAGCAAAGATAGTAAAAATGGACTTTTTTTTTAACTGGCTAAAAAAAGAAGATTAATTAAGAAAATAGCCAAGGTTTTCAAATTATTTGGGAAACTAGCCATTTGTTTGCGCTAACAATGCTGCTAATTCATCTAAAAAATACTGTTTCGCCCAGTGGTAGAGCGAAACAACTTTTTTTTTACTATTTTCCCCGCTAAACTGTGGTTAACAAGATAATTTACAGAAAAAAATTGAAAAAATAGGTATTTGGCCCCATGGTGGGGCGAAACAGTCTTTTGGGCCCATTTTTTGGGCAATGGACTGAGCCCACAAAATTTTCAAAATTTTCAAACCGAAAGCCCAAATTTTTGAAAAAATACGTGTTTTGTCCCGTGGTGGGGCGAAACAGTTTTTTTTTTTCATTTTTTTGGGCGGAACGGGCTGAGCCCACAAAAAGTGAGCCCAAAAACCCAAAAAAGGGAAAAATTAGTGGGCGAAATAGCCTTTTTCAACCTTTTTACATGAAAAAAAAAAAATAAAACAATTCTGAAAAAAAAATGATAATAAACAGCTTATTTTTATTCAGAATTTGCATTTTCAAGAGAATCTTTATTTTTTCAGATTGAAATGACAACTCTGATTTAACATGTCAGGCTATAGATGGAATCTTAGCTTTTTTAGGTATAGCATTTAGGTTGGTTTTTCGGGTGTTTGCGTACTTTGATCGGCCATCCAATGATTTATGTGTGATTTCGGATAGGCATGCCGGAATAATTCGTGCAATGAAGGACGGCATATTAGTATGGAAGCAAACTAACAGCTATCATCGGTATTGCATGCGGCATTTAGATATAAATTTCAGTAGCGCTATAGCAGAGAAAACATTGGTTCCATTGATTGCACCACTAGTTAAGGTGCACACCGAATTTAAATTTAAGAAGTTGTATAAAGAATTAGGGAAAAAAAATAAGGAGGGAAAGAAATGGTTACATAATAAACTAATAAAGATAAATCAAAATCGGCTTTCACGTATGACGCCGAAGGTCGTCAGTGGGGCATTCCTACTAGTAATCATGTTGAAGTGATGAATAAGATTTTCAAGGGTATGAAGAAGCTGCCTGTTACGGCTATTGTGATGGAGACATTCGACAAGCTAAATAGTTATTTTGTCAGTAAACGAGAGAAAGCTGCTAATATGGAGATGAATAATAGAATGTGGGCGGATAAAGTGATTGAAAGAATGGAACACAGAACCTACCTTTTTTTTTTTTTTGTAGTTTTTTCGAAATGAGTCGGAATGAATCGAAAAGAGACAGGGGACAATTATTAGAGTTTGTTTCGCCCCATGGCCGGGCGAAACACGAATTTTTCCTTTTTTGGGCTTTTGGGCTCACTTTTCATAGGCTCAACCCGTTTCGCCCAAAAAATGAAAAACGCTATTTCGCCCCACCATGGGGCGAAACACGTATTTTTTTTCAAAATTTTGGGCTTGAAAATTTCGAAAATTTTGTGGGCTCAGTCCGTTGCCCCAAAAATGGGGCCAAAAGACTGTTTCGCCCTAGGGGCGAAACACCTATTTTTTTCAATTTTTTTTGGGTAAATAGTCTTGCTAACCGTAGTTTAGTGGGAAAAATAGTAAAAAAAAGATGTTTCGTCCCACCATTGGACGAAATAGTATTTTTTAGATGAATTAACAGCGTTGTTAGTGTAACAGTGGCTGAGCGAAATGGCTAGCTCGTAAATAATTTGAAAATTTGGCTATTTTTTTAATTAATCTTGTTTTTTTTGGCCGGTTCAAAAAAAGAAGTCATAAAAATGGAAGATGGATCACAAGATAATATGAAAAAAAATCAAACTGAATTGATAAATATTTAACACTTGTTTAACAAAATTCACAAATAACATTTTATAAACAAAGGATATAGTAAATAAACTTTGTTACTATTTGTTTTCTTTAATATTCATCTGGAATTCTATTTGTAATCTTCATTAAACAAATATTGTATGTATATTTTATCAAGAAAATAGCAGAAGAAAGTGTCTGATTTCTCCTAATAATGCTCTAGCACACACCAATATAAATTTCTCAAGGGTTATACATGCAAAACATTATCCATTCAAACAACTCCAAATAAACGGGATAAAACTGTCTTGACCTCTCGCCTTCCCTCTCACTTCTCTCTAATGGAGAACAAAGACCTCAACGCCATGGCCACTGCCAAAGGAAGAATAGAGCGCATAGCCGACCACCTCAACCCATTTCCTCCTCTCCAGTCCTCTTTTCACTGCTCGTCTCCAGCACTCCAGCCGGCAGTTTTGTCGTCAGGAAACGACAGTTACCAGCGCATTCATGGTGACGTGTCAGATAAAGAGGTGACGTGGCAGGCTGCATGTGATGAGGTGGGGAAGGATTTTGTTGATATTATTTATGAGAAGGCAATTGGTGAAGGCATTGCTAAGGCATGTAAATATTATTTCAATATTCATCTTTTTTTGGAAGGAAAATTAGTTTCTGAATTAATAACAATAATTGTGAAAAATGATCAACTAAAAAAAGTGAGATTTCTGAACCTAGTGATTGTAATTAGTAATATTACTAAATTTGTATTTTTCCTTTCTTTTTGAATATTCAGATAACAATAAACCGGCCAGACAGAAGAAATGCGTTTAGACCAAACACAGTGAAAGAGCTCATTCGTGCATTTAATGATGCGCGTGATGATAGTTCCATAGGTGTCATTATATTAACTGGAAAGGTAATTAATTTCATAATTATGTCATATCATTTTTAAAAACGTTTTTTCAATTTTAATTTTCAATTTTTTAAGTAGGGTACAAAAGCATTTTGTAGTGGTGGTGACCAGGCCTTGAGAAAATCGGATGGATATGTAGATTTTGAAAATTTCGGACGGTTAAATGTGTTGGATCTGCAGGTTAATTAATACATTTTAATTTCCATTTATTATTATTTTAATTTATTTATTTTATTATCGCCATTCTTTAGTATTTCAAATGAATGGAATTATCTATTTTCCTTTTATTCAGGTTCAAATTCGCCGCCTTCCCAAGCCAGTAATAGCAATGGTATATACAATTGGCATGTTCATTTAATTTCTTTTTATTATTTTTCTCCTCTCAGTTCAGAATTGTTTATTTTCCTTAATATGTTTCAAGTAAGCTTCAACTATATATTTCACCCTATTAGTAACAACATTTGAAGAATCGGAAATTGAATCGGAGTTCATCCTTCAGGATTCCGATTCAAAATCGGCTGAATCGGATCAGAATCGACCGAATCGGATGAAAAATAGTACCAATATCGATAAAAATTGAATTTAATGTAATCATGAGAATTGGGTATTAATCTGAACAGGGATTGCCTATTCCTATCCGAATCAGATCGGAATTGACTGATTCTTCGAACCATGATTAGTAATAAAAATTGTCTTTTTGTTCAAATCATTTGATTAATGATAAAAAATATCTGAATGTTATATTTAAATAATTATATTCTATTAGGTTGCGGGTTATGCAGTGGGTGGTGGGCATGTTTTGCATATGGTGTGTGATATTACAATTGCAGCTGAAAATGCTATTTTTGGACAGACAGGGCCTAAGGTTATTTTTCATCTCTTTATTTATTTTTTATGCATCTAAATTTTTGTTAAAGAAAAGTAATAATAAAACAAGGTGGAATTACATGTTTACTTGTTTAGTGTATATTCTTCATTCATAAGGAAATAATCATGCTTCTGTTAAACACAAACCATTGAGAGATCAATCGCTACATAAACGAATTTGCTATCGTAATTTTTATCCTATTTATTTCCTCATTTTCCCCTTTTAATCTTGTTTTAACTTAAACAATTTGGGTCACTACACTTGATAGTGAGCATTTCAAATATAGTTTATAGTCTGATTTGTGTTTATGCTATTTTAGCTGAAATATTTGTCTACTAAATTTATTTGTATTATTATGTTGTTTTGTTTCTAAAGATTAGTCAGGAGATTTGGAGTGACAAAAGAGAAAAAAAATAATTGATCATGTGAAATTTTTACATTACTATTTAAGGAGTATCTATTTATTTATTAGCTTACTAACAATTGAATACAAGCAATACATTAATATTTTTTTTATTTATTCGAAGTAAAAGAAGAAAATGAATAAAGGAAACGAAGAAACAAAAATAAGAAAGAAAAAAAGAAATCAAAGTATAAAAAGAAAGATAATTTTTTTTAGAAATCCCAACTCACCGAAAGGAAAAAAATGATCATTACACTTAGATTGCTTGGGGCCTCGAAAATCATAGGACCGACCGGACTCTTCAGTATTCACAGAATATCAATTTAGCATTATAAAATTGAAAATAAATTAAATGTACCTAAACTAAAAACAAGGGAAATTTCAAATTTTTTTGTGTTTGAAATGGGTGAACTTGATTTTTGAGTTTCTTAAAAAGTAAGTTTGATAGATTTTGAGTTTTAGAAAGGTAAATTTGGTAGTTGTACTGTAGGAACGGTAAATTTGATATTTTGAATTTAGTGAAGGGCATATACAAAATATAGTTGATTCTTGTCGGATAGGATTTTATTTTACAAACGGAACGGAAATTTTTTAGGGGCCATTTTGCGATTTTCCAACTCATAGTTTCTTCTTTCAGGTTGGAAGCTTTGATGCTGGCTATGGTTCATCCATCATGTCTCGCTTGGTAAATTAAATATGTAACTTAATTTCCATAATAAAAAATAATCTCTCAGATTCAATTATTCCTTTTTTTAATTAAATCTGTTGACTTTAAATCTGTCTATATTTCAACCAAAAGTTTTCTTTGTCAATTGAATTTTCTATCAAAATCTGGAATATGTTAAGTTTGTGTATTACTAAATTCTGGACTAAATTGTAAATTTAACTACAGTAGAAAATGCATGGATGAATTTAGCTTTTTCTAATAATATTTTTTTTCAAAATATATATTTCTTTTCTATTATCAGGTCGGGCCGAAAAAAGCACGTGAAATGTGGTTTCTTTCGAGATTTTATACAGCACATGAAGCAGAAAGAATGGGCCTTGTAAATACTGTTGTTCCAGTAAGTTTCTTCAAATAAACTAATAAAAATAAAATAAATGATTGAAAATTATTTAATTGAGCCCGAATTTGCCCTAATTAATTGCCAATAAACTTGAAAATAATGCAATCAACCTTTAGCAAACCAAGTTTTACTAAATTTTGCTTTGTAATTGACCCTCAATTTTTCTTCAGTTTCCCCTTAACAGTATAATAAAATGCAAAAGTGACACAAGAAAAAAAGAACCCAATAAAGGGAAAAAAATTGATACTAAAAGTCATGATTAATTTTGTTTTTTTGTGTGTATATTATAGCTTGAGAAATTAGAGCAAGAGACAATAAAATGGTGCAGGGAGATTTTGCGAAATAGTCCGACAGCAATTCGTGTTCTCAAATCAGCACTTAATGCAGTAGATGATGGCCATGCTGGTCTACAGGTACTTAATTGCAAATATATATGAGCAAGTTTCGTTAAATTACATAAAGGTCCTTCATGTTTACCCTGATGAATACTGTTGGGATAAAAAAGAAATGAAAAGAAAAAGCCATATATGGGCAAAGAATTTTAATAAAGTTTATGACAAGAATTTTAATAAAGTTTATGACAAGAATTTGGCCATATATGGGCAAAGAATTTTAGTAAAGTTTATGACAAGAATTTTAATAAAAGAAATGCAATTATATAAAGTATAAACATGAAGGGCCGTTACGTAATTTTAATAAAGTTTATGAATTTGGTCTACAGGTATAAAATCACATATATGAGCAACTTTATTAAAATTACGTAACGGCCCTTCATGTTTATACTTTATATAATTGCATTTTAGTCCCTGACTAAATTTGTTGGCATAAAAAAATGAAAAGAAAATGTCATATATGGGCAGAAAAGAATATGGTCTACAGGTACAAAATCACATATATGAGCAAGTTTATATAAAGGTCCTTCATGTTTCTCTAGTTCCATTTTAGTCCCTGATATATTTTTTTTGATGAATTAATTTTAGTCCCTGATATTTATAAATTCAAGTTTGTTGGTATTGAAAAGGAATTAAAAAATGTGTTTAAATGCTGATTTGGATTGAAAAAGATATAAAAAAGATATTTCTTCAAATAATTATTATTTTGTTGCACATAACTAAAGGGATTAATGCACTATTAATCCATATACTTTGTTTAAGTTGCAAGTCGATCTAAATGTTGATTTTATTTAAATTCGTCTATTTCATAGAATATGGATCATTAGTTATTTTAATAACAAACTACTAGTTGAATGTATTGTGTATAAGATACAATAAGTTAAATTTCTAAATCAATTAGCAACAAATAACGAAAGTAGGCGCTTGAATCTTCTATATTTCATTTAAAAAAAATACTTTTTATAAATCTAATTTCAAAATTTATTTGAAAAGGAAATGGGAGGAAATGCAACGCTTATATTTTACGGAACAGAGGAGGCAAGTGAAGGAAGGACTGCATACATGGAGCGTAGGCGTCCGGATTTCGAGAAATTCCCACGCAAACCATAATTTTTCTCTCTCTTTTGTTTGTCGGTATATTTTCCACATTTTTGGCTATTTTTTTGTAACGAGAATAAGCTTTAAGGCAGTGAGTTATTTGAGTTTGTAGAATAATATTAGGTGAAAATTTTCATTTTCTTTAATAAAAATTGAAGTGTACAACTTACACACGAATTGAATTATTTTATGTTGTAAACTCAGTAAAAAAATTACTCAAGAAACTCCGTACAATTACTTATTTTTTATTTATTTAAGAAACTAGTGTTTGTTCTGTAAACATATGGACATAATTTAAATGTCAAAATAAATAATACAAAGATTAAATTGTAATCCTGTTAGAACAAGGAATACTGTGCAGTTTTCCCTATCACAAATGCCTCCACTTTGTGGCTGGTCGAAAAGAGAACTATAGATTAGAAAAATTTATTGGGTTGATGATTTTAATATGTATTATTATTTCTTTAAATCACAATAAATGGAAAAAAAAGAAAAGAAGAAAAAGACATTACATCCAATCCACATATTGAAATTGGACTATATTGGGCCAAATAATCTAAAATAAATAACTATCAGGCCCAAGTAATCAACAGGCGACCAAATTGGGGATAGTGCATTTTCCCAAAACTGCCTCAAAGTAAAGCTAACTAATCTCACTCCTCCTCACTCACTCCGCTATCAATGGCGTCCTCTCCCCAATCTCCGCCGGAGAACCCCTCTCCGCCTCCTCCTCCTCCTCCATCAAACTCAACTCTTCCTCCTCCTGAAACCTCAACTCCGCCGCCCTCATCAAACTCAACTCTTCCTCCTCCTGAAACCTCAACTCCGCCGCCCTCATCAAACGCAACTCTTCCTCCTCCTCCTCCTCCTCCGCCGGAGACCTCAACTCCGCCACCTCCAGCTCCCTCAACAAACTCAACTCTCCCTCTTCCGCCTCCCTCAAAGAAACCATCCCCCCTTACTTCCCCTCCACTCTCGCCCTCTCAGACCCTCGCCATCGTCGTCCAACCAGATTACCTCACCAACAACAACTCAGAACCAAACCCTAACGGATCCTCCAACCTGACGATCGGAACTTTATTAACCATGAGCGATCTGGCCATGGCGAAGGTCCTCACACCGCCTCCTCATCTGCCGTTGACAGTCAGGCTGAAGGAGATGAGGAGGGTGGAATTGGGGCTTAGGGTTTCGGCCATGGTGCTCTGTTTGATCTCGTTCGCTTTCATGGCGGCTGATTCTGTGCCTGGTTGGGACGGCGATTCATTCAGTAGATATGCGGAGTACTTGTGAGTGAAGGGATTTTCTTGCCCCAATTTTACGGAAATTAACCCTAATTGAGCCTTAATATGTACAATTTAGTTTGGATTAAACCCAATCAAAGTCTTAATTGTGCAATTAAGTCTCAGTTTAATTCAACTTTGTTTCAAGTGACCCAAATTTTGCTAAATTATGAAATAAAAAAACTCAAAAGAGAACTCTTTGTATTTATTCTATTATAAGACTTCCATTTTTTTCACCACAGATATTTGGGGGATATTTTACCCAATTTTACATAAATTAACTCTAATTAAGCCCCAACATGTACAATTGACTTTGAATCAAACCCAAGGAAGGCTATTGCAATTAAGTATCAATTCAATCGAATTTTGTTTCAATTAACCCAAATTGCGCAATTATCAAACCATAAAATAAAATCGAAAGAAAACCCCTCTGGATTTATTCTTTCATTTTCTTCACAACAGATATTTGCTTAGCATAAATGTAATTGGGTGTGCATACTCATTATTTCAAGTAATCGATGAAATTCACCAAACGATGAAAGGAAAACACTTTATCAGCCATCCAATCGGTTTTTGCTTCAATTTGGCTATGGATCAGGCAAGTAAAAAGGAAAAAATACTTCCATTTTTTTTACATCTTTTTTTGCTTCCTGCAAAAATTGTATTAGGGTAAAATATACTGTATTTTGCTCGTTTCTTTTTGTAGTTTAAATCAAGGAAATTACTATGGTTTTTCCTATATTTTTCAGAGTATTCATTGACCAAACCAGATTTCTAATTCCATATATCAATTTTTTTGTAAAAAAGTTCTCTTCCACCATAAATCATTTCTTAATTACGCACCAGAAACTAAATACATCCCTTAATAATATTTCAATTTTTTCGTATATGTGCATATTTCCTATGCTTTATGCAGTAACTAGTGCTCAAACCATATTCATACTCATATTCATTTTATTTAGCCGAACTGACTATGATCACTATCAAATCTCATAACAGAAAATTCTTAAATAACGCACCTAAAATAAAAGCACTCAATTTTTTTCCTTATAAATATTTCATTTTATTTATAGATATTAGCGTATCTTCTACTATCCTCTTCTTCAGCCTCAACATCTCAAATCTCAATTTGGATATCGAGATTCGGATCCGATGATTTCACAAAAATGGTCAACGCTTCGGTTTCCGTTTCGTTTTTCGCGTTTTTGGTTTTTGCTATGAGCTCGGTTTTATCTGCTCGCAATCTTTTCAGCTCTGTTTCGTAATAATATTTTGAATGTAAATGGTATGCATTAACTTAACACTTGTTACTAGTACTCTTTTTTAATGTAAATGTTATGCATTAACTTAATACTTGTTATAACTTAATACTTGTTATAATAGGGCCTGACTTGGATCACTTGTTTTGCTTGTTTATATATTCCAATTATTTAAGCTGATGATTGAGCATGAATAGTTGAATATTTTTGCTTTTTTAATACTCGGTTCTCTTGTTCATAATAATATTTTTATGTAAATGTTATGCGATAGCAGAACACTTGTTATTAGTGGAGCAAGTGATGGGCACTAACTTTGATCACTTGTTATTTTTATTTTGACATGCTTGTTTATTGATATTTATGTTAATGATTGATCATGAATGTGTCAGTTTTGACATAATATTTTGTTTCTTATATAAATTTAAGAAAATAGATGTTTTTGGTTAGTGAACACAGGAGTAATAACATATACTAAGAGGGTTTACAAGTCCACCACCTGTTTCGGTTTCGCTTGTCACATATCATAGCTCAACATGGATTCATATTCACGAAATTTGAAAATGAGTACTAATACAATAGCTCGATATGGATTCATATTCAGAAAACATCTTACATTTGTTGGTTTGTTTTGAAAACTTAACCAAATTTTTTTTTTTTTTAATTAAAAACTATTTTTTTAACAAAATAATACACCTCGTTGTTTCTAAAGGTTAGCCCCTTGTGCTGTACATTTTGTCCTTTTAGTATTTTAGCATTTGAATTGGATAGTTCATTTTCTGTATATAATAACCAACTTCAAGATATGTTAAATTGCATGTGTTGAATTGAGATTTGAGATTAACATGCTTCAAGTTCAGATAGACAACACGCACTCAAAAGATGCAAATGAAAGTAATGAAAAAAACTTCCAATGAGCACAATCAATTAAATACAATTGCACTAATTCAGCTAATTTACATCATCTTACAAACTCATCCCTTAATTTTTCAAAATCCATTTTTCAACCTAATCCAAATTCAGAGCTTCACTTTCCAGGAGCAAAATTGGTGGCGAAAGCCCATGCGTTGTTGTTCACCGGATCTGCAAGGTGGTCAGCTAAGTTCTCGATCGGCCCCTTTCCGGTAACAATTGCCTGAACGAAGAATCCAAACATGGAAAACATGGCAAGTCTGCCATTCTTGATCTCCTTAACCTTCAATTCTGCGAATGCCTCAGGGTCATCCGCAAGACCCAATGGGTCAAAGCTGCCTCCAGGGTAAAGTGGGTCGATCACCTCACCTAGAGGGCCACCGGCAACACGGTATCCCTCCACAGCACCCATAAGAATGACTTGACAAGCCCAGATCGCCAAAATGCTTTGTGCATGGACCAAGCTTGGGTTGCCCAAGTAGTCGAGTCCACCTTCTGAGAAAATTTGTGCCCCGGCCTTGAACCAGACGGCCTCACCGAATTTAACGCCATTGCGGGCAAGGAGCTCGGGGAAGACACATCCTAGCGCGCCAAGCATGGCCCAACGGCAGTGGATGACCTATAAAATGCAAAGTTATTCAGTTTTTGGTTTCAAAATTTTGATAAATAATATGCATTAGGAATTCACTTCTTTAATTAATTTGGTTGGCATAAATGACATATATTAGTAGAAAAGATGTGACAATTTGGAATACATGCTAAGATTTGCATAAAATGAAAAAACTTAAGAACAAACCTCAAGCTCACGATTCTTGGCGAAAGTCTCGGGGTCAGCAGAGAGTCCAGCGGTGTCCCATCCGTAATCACCTGGGAACTCACCAGTGAGGTAGGACGGGGGCTCACCGGAGAGTGGGCCCAAGTACAAGACTCGATCTGCACCGTACCATGGGCTGCTTGATGATACGGGTTTAGCCTTTGCTGCTGTCTTGCGCATGGTGATGCGAGCCTCAAAGTTAGAGGCGGGAGTAAGATTTACTGTCTTACCAGCGAAGGAAGAGGAGAGGGCCATTCTGGTGGTTGCCATTGGATTTGAACTAGAAGAAGCTTTGTTATTATATTTTCTTTGTTGAATGGCTTGAGTTTGAGAACTGAAAGTGAGGAATTTATATTGAGATGGTTGGGTTGGTGAGGTTATCTTGAGAGAAAGAACTGAAAGTGAGGAATTTATATTGAGATGGTTGGGTTGGTGAGGTTATCTTGAGAGAAATCTTTCGCTACAAGGTCATTGGTGCATTTGTGGTGAGAGTGTATTTTCTTGGTGCAAAGGTGGAGATATCTGGGCCACTATAATATTCATACCGTTTGGTCTATTCGATCACCGAACCGGGCTGAACGAGGCATTTGTTCGGTTTTAATATTTGGGTAATTCAATTAGAATCTGGATTCCACTTATCTTTTGTAATTGTTGTCAGTTATTCCCCAAATTAGAAAAAATTGAACCAAGTAAAAATATAACAACCAATTAAAAAGAATACTTTTTTTCCTGTTTATGTTTTAGTCTTTGAAACCTCCTTACAACTAAACATCAAATATTGTTGTATATTTTTGTCTTTGTTTATTTATACATTTTTTTCTTTGATGAGTTGATGTAATAAATATGGAAACTTATTGCTCTCTCTTGTGAACTACTGGGTATTATATTGGACTTGTACAAGTCACAACACAGAAAATGCTCCAAGCGTTGCAGGAGTCGGTCCATAGATAATTAGAAATCGGCAATAGGTCGAACCGGTTAGGAGGCCAAATCGGATCAAAAGTCAGATTAGTTTGTGAAAATAATGGACTTAACATAACCAGCCGAGTCGGTCAAAATCGAATTGGTCATGGCCAACTCCAATTCAAATCGGCCGAATCGGATCGGAGTCGGCCGACTCTCAAAACTTTAGTTTTATTTTATGAACTTGTATTGGATTTGTTTATTAGGATACTATAATTTGTATTTCATGTATATCAGATATTGAAATTACAATGAATTTCATGTTAAAAATCAAGAATGAATAAAAAACCTAAAATGGTTGTAAATTAAACCTAAAATCAAGAATGAATCTGATAAGAAACCGAAGGATTATGGTTGTAAATTAAACCTAAAATGGTTCGAAATCAAGAAATAACAGATCCACTAACATGTTCTCTTCACGTCTGAGCACTAGTGATTGGCAAACCAAGGGGAATCAGGAGGAGAGAGCGACAGAGGTAGAGAGGGGAAGAGAAGGGCGAATCTATATGTAGTTTTTATTTGGATTGTATACGATACGACGTATCCTCTTTGTGGATCTTGATTGTATGTGAAACAACGTATCCTTTTTGAAGATTCGATCTATCCGTGGCGCCTACTGTATACCCCTAAATTAAATTAAGAGTATATGAGGCGTATACTTTTTTTAAGTGCCAAAATATCATCCTAGCCTCAATTTGCATATCGTTCACCAAAACTTGCTCTGAAAATCCAAATAAATGCAGTGAATTTAAACTCAGAACTGATTATATTAACACGAGTTAGCTTCTTTATACAAAATCGATATTATTAAAATAATAAATAGTTTAATTTAACAAATAAAAATTATATACTTTTTGAGTAGATAAAAAGAATATACTTCTAATCTCATAAAACAATTATTAATTTCCAGTTATAAATGTTGGTTATATTTCTAAGAACTTACCAAAATAAATTTTGTTAAATTAATAATAAATTAGTATTTAAAATAAGAATATATTCAATATTGATTTTCTGTGTAAAATAATAAATTTTGCTAAATTAATAATAAATTAGTATTCATATTGGGTAAAATAAATCTAAACATGTATGAATGGCCAATGTGGCAAAGTTCTTACAGCTGATTTGGTTCTATAATTGAGCCATTATTTATTTTTGTTGACTCAAACTCATTAGCGAGTTTAGAGATTTGCTAAATTTCAAATGTGCTAAATGTATTTGTTGAGATTCAAATGTGGAATTTTTATTAAAGTATTAGAGTTGTCTGCCGCTTGAACTAACAAGCCATTGAGGAGTCTTTATTAGTTACTATTAAAAAAAGTTGTTTGTTACTATTACTAATTCAATAGATATCAATTTACTTATTCTTTGGTCAATTATACCCTTCTTTGTTTAATAACTGATCTTGAAGATCCTTAATCAAACAACTACTAAAAAAAGTTGTTTGTTACTATTACTAATTCAATAGATATCAATTTACTTATTCTTTGGTCAATTATACCCTTCTTTGTTTAATAACTGATCTTGAAGATCCTTAATCAAATGCTTCTTCAACTCTTATTTCAACTTTGATAAAATTGAAAATAAACATTATTTACATAACTTATTTGCTTCATCTTCCAAAAGTTGTATAGTTAAATAAAAAAAATGGAGGAGAACTACAAACAATGGTTTGCTTCGTTATCTTTAGAATGAACCGACGATATGTCCTAATTAAACCTAATTACCCCAAAAAAGTTATTTCAGCTATAATTATAGCTGTTTTGCATAAATACGGACTAATTTGGGATAATTAAGTAGAAACATAAAAAGCCTAAAATAAAAAAAAAATTGAAATAGTCAATTAAAATTCAATTTGTATTGAAGCTGAAGTGCAGATTAAATCTCAAGTCTAAATACAATTGCATGAAATTTCAGTTATTGCACACAGAATTTCAATATACTTAAGCAAATTAATTGCAAAACGCATGCAAAGCCTCAATCTCCAGTACCATTTCAGAGTACAATTTCAGTATACACCCAAGCAGCAGCCCAATTAAGCCTCATTTAAACAAAAAATTCCAAAATTGACCCAAATACCTCTCAATTTACGCTCAGTGCTGCTTTAAAATCAGAAATGCAAAGAAGGAAAATTTGAAGAACGGGCCGCAAGAGAGCTCCAATTGTTCAAATCGTTCAAATAAAAAAATCGACTGTTCGAAACGTTCAAACCACTCTAGCCATGAAGTTCAGATCGGGGAACCGATCAGCAATTGTTAAAATGAAGGATCTTAGCAAAACGGATGCAATGTTGAGAGAGAGAGAGAGAAAGGAGGTGCGTTAGAGAGCAGCCAGGGTGGTGTTTCTCACAAACCCTAGAAACGAGAGAGATAGAGAGAGAGATTGTGGTGCGTCTTTGAGGAGCGAGAGTGAGTGGTGAATCTTTGAGTGAGAGAGAGAGAGAGAGAGAGAGAGATGAGAGTTTGGTCGGACAAACTCAGAAAGGAAAGGAGAAAAGGCTTACTGGAGATCTCCTGTGACATGTATTTCATTCCGACATATCACGGGCGGTTTATTTTTCACGCGTGGAGGGCGGGTGTCACGGGACATCTCCAGTGATTATTCTTTTTTATTCTTATACAAGTGCCAAAATGTTATCCTAGCCTCAATTTGCATATCATCTATGTTACGCGGATACTTTAAAAAATCAACCGTATATTTATCGGATACGTATCGGATACGGATACCGCACCGATATGGCACAGATATATTTTGGACACGCCATGTGGCGTATCCGAATATTTTAATATATTTTGACTTTCGGACACGGCTCCGATGCGGCACTGATACGGCTCCGATACGGCACCGATACGGCAGGACACGGCCCAATGTTTTAAATCCCAATTTAATTTTTATTTTTTTCTGTAATTCCATTTTCACTTATTTATTTATTTATTTTGTTAAAAATGATCTTTTTTAAAGCCTATTTTTTTCATATTATTTTTTTCTTTTTTTATTAATGAAAATAACTTATGAGAAACATAACTAAAGACGATAATATATCTCTTCTTTATTTAAAAAAATGATTTTTTTCTGATTTCTCACTCTCATTCTTTTTTTATCGTTTTCTTTATCATATTTAGTTATTTTTTATATTTTTAAAATATTTAGATATATAATTAATAATATAATAATATATATTAGACGTATCGTGTCCACAGATTTTTTGAAATTGCCGTATCGCCATGTCCGTATCGTATCGGATACGATGCGCGTATCCGTATCGGTGCAACATAGCATATCATTCACCAAAACTTGCTCTGAAAATCCAAATAAATGTAGTGAATTTAAACTCAGTACTGATTATATTAGCACGAGTTAGCTTCTTTATACAAAATCGATATTATTAAAATAATAAATAATTTAATTTAACAAATAAAAATTATATACTTTTTTTGAGTAGATAAAAAGAATATACTTTTACAATCTCATAAAACAATTATTAATTTTCACTTATAAATGTTGGTTATATTTCTTAGAACTTACCAAATAAATTTTGTTAAATTAATAATAAATTAGTATTTAAAATAAGAATATTTTCAATATTGATTTTCTGTGTAAAATAATAAATTTTGCCAAATTAATAATAAATTAGTATTCATATTGGGTAAAATAAATCTAACCATGTATGAATGGCCAATTTGGCAAATTTTTTTACAGTGTATTTGGTTCTATAATTGAGCCATTATTTATTTTTGTCGACTCAAACTCATTAGTGAGTTTAGAGAATTGCTAAATTTCAAATGTGCTAAATGTGTTTGCTGAGATTTAAATGTGGGACTTTTATTAAAGTATTAGGGTTGTCTGCCGCTTGAACTAACAAGTCATTGACGAGTCTTTATTAGTTACTATTAAAAAAAGTTGTTTTTACTATTACTATTTCAATAGATATCAATTTACTTATTCTTTGGTCAATTATACCTTTCTTTGTTTATTAACTGATCTTGAAGATCCTTAATCAAATGCTTCTTCAAATCTTATTTCAACTTTGATCAAATTGAAAATAAACATCATTTACATAACTTATTGCTTCATCTTCCAAAAGGTGTATAGTTAAATAAAAAAAATGAGGGAGGACTATAAACAATCGGTTGCTTCGTTATCTTTAGAATGGACCATATGTCATAACTAAATTTTTAAATAAATTTTGTCAGACACGGGATTCAAACCACTCACCTATGAAAAGATGTGGATGATATTATTACGACTAGGCTAACCTAGTGGGGGTAAAGTTGTATAGTTAAATAAATTAGTTTTGTATTACTTTCGACAAAACAAATCATTTCTGATATGTAATCCCCACATGTATACTTAGTTCACAGAATAAATCAATTATGTACACTAAATTCCCACAAACAATAAAAAAACATAAAAAATAAAGAAGACAAAAGAAATTTATTTGCCAATTTCTTCAACCATTGTTTGAATCGATCTATTTCTTTTTTTTAGAGAAATTTTGGAGGAGGCATAATTCTCGCTTCCAAATAATTTATATATATGATCTTGAAAGTTACATATATAGTTTCTTTTTCTTCTACGAATAGAAAAGAAAAGAAAAATCAATGGGCTTATTTTATATAACCCGAATTAGCCCAACCATACACGAATCGATCTATTTCTCATCCTTGTATTGACCATAATTTGGAATGCCATCCACGATCTCCACAGGGTAACTATCTATGCAATCCATCCATGGATTATCTTTAGAAGGTTTTACATTTCGCAATGATTTCCAGACGGCACTGTTACACTTAAATCCGCTGCCAAAGGCAATTTGCCAGATGCGTTGACCACGGCGAATACGACCCTTTGCCTCAGCATATGCCAACTCATACCATATGGAGCTTGACGATGTGTTGCCTGTTTCCATATTAATATTCAAGTTAGAGAAAGACAAACTAAACTAATATTAAGCAAATGTTACTTTGTTACTAAAAAAATGGTACTTGGTTATGCTTCTCAGGTGATTTCAATTTTCATCTTAGGGGAAGGGAGAATGAAACTAAAGGGGACAGAAAAAATAGGCATCATTATTTTTGATAAATCTACAAAAAAACTTCTCTATTTGCGTCCATTTCTTTTAACCTCCAAATATAAGAATGTCAAAATCTCCACTTCCTCAATATTTTGTTACTGTAATGTGGTTAGGATATCTAAATTTTTATGGGGGATTTTTTTTATGACAAATAAATTTTAGGGGGATTTAAGGGTTGGAGATATTCTACAGGCATTTTTATAAGATTCTAGAGGATTTTTTATATATTGTGGGTATAAGTATGTGTGGTTATGCAAGCCTCTGTGTATTTAAAAGAAAAAAAAAAAAAAAAAAGCCATCGCCCTTCTTTTTCAGACTTAACCTCTTATTAGCAAACTTGAAGATGCACCGACAACCAAAATATTTGAGACTGACACACTTTTCAAAAGTGACTCTTACCAAAACGATGGTGTCATGCGTGATGGCTTTTTCAGTCTTAACCTCTTATTAGCAAACTTGAAGATGCACCGACAACCAAAATACTTGAGACTGACACACTTTTCAAAAGTGACTCTTACCAAAACGATGAAGTGTCATGCGTGATGGCTTTTTCAGTCTTAACCTCTTATTAGCAAACTTGAAGATGCACCGACAACCAAAATACTTGAGACTGACACACTTTTCAAAAGTGACTCTTACCAAAACGATGAAGTGTCATTCGTGATGGCTCGACAAGGGCTGGCGTGAGTTGCAGGTGCTTCTCCAGTTCATCGATAACGGCCCGTCCTCCAGCATGTATACAAAAATGATCAAAAGCCATCTTGAAATCCGGTATATACGGCTTGATCTTGGTATTAAAAAGCTTCTTTTGAAGGAATGTCGCCACAAATTGTACTTGTTCGCTTAGTGGCAAGACAAGGGGGCCGAGGGTAGTGATATTGGTTTTCAAAGCACTTCCTGCAATGGCCATGATATCTTTCGATAAGGAGACACCCCTTTTGCCTCCGTCGTCTTCCTGTTGGTATACGCACCGAAAGGCATTGTCGTCCGCCCCAAGATGCGTGCGGACAACATGGGAGAGGCGGTACTTTGAGCGATGGCGGTCGGCACGACGATTGGAAAGGAGCATGGCTGCGCCACCCACGCGAAACAGTACGTTTGATATAAGCATCGACTTCCGATTGCCCATATACCTACAAATGTTACATTATCCTGAATACTGATTATATTGTTCATTGAAAACTAGAGTACTCAGAAAGAAAAAAAATAAATACTTGTTCAGCGTAATGTTCTCCATGGAGACGACGAGAGCGTACGCATTGGGATTTGCCTGAAGGAGGTTACGTGCAAGGTCAATGGAGATAACACCAGCACTGCATCCCATGCCTCCTAGGTTGTACGACTTGATGTTACCGCGAAGTTTGTACTTATTGACGATCATGGCGGATAGAGAGGGAGTCGGGTTGAACAGACTGCAGTTCACTATTACAATGCCTATGTCCTTCGGTTTCACGCCCGTAGCCGCAAATAGGTTGTCAATTGCACCAAACATGACCTATGCAGTTAACCATAAAACTTAGAGAGGTGATACAAGATATATGGACTTGGGAATGCAAATTATTCAAAGCTAATTATCACTTCAAATTTATTAACAAAAGATTACCTGCTCGGCCTCCTTACGAGCATTTGCCATGTTAGGATTAGGCGGGAGACGCATCAAGGCCTCCGGAAGAGCCGTTCGTTGTCCTAGACCGGACCTCTCCAGTATCTTTATCTGAAACTGGAGAGCGTCCTCACCCATATTGCACGATGTTGCGTGGTCTATGGACTTCTGGAATGTCACTTCCCATTCCTCCGGCGGTTTATAACATGCAAAATCCACCAAATAAACTGCTCGTGGTAGAGTAAATAAATACGAGGTGAAAAGAAAGACGACGAGTATAGCGATAATTGACATAGTGACAAAGTTGTTTTGAATGAGTAACAAGATTGCCTGGATATCATTTTGGTTGGTACGGGCTATTATAATGGATATAATCACTATGAGGGGAGTTAGGAGGATTAGTACTAAGAGGTGATTTATGAGGTTATTGGGTTTCCGTACTGGCCGAGCCGGCACCGGTTGAGATGTTGTGTTCATTAAGAAATGTTGGATTTGTACAGTTTAGAGGGAAAAATATTTGGTGCAGTGTGGAAATGAGAGGTGATCAAGTGTTTATAAATAGGAAAAAGTAGACAATTCTCTCTTTTATTATGTTAGAATTGATGTTTTATCAGACTATATTCGTTAAGGGATTTGTCATGTCAATTTCTCCGAGTCAAACCACATAATTTCTAAATCATGAAATTTCTAAATTATTATTCTGCTGCTACTTGTATCTCTTAAAACAATAATTTAGCAATTAAAAATACTAAAAAAAAAACGAGATGTATTTCAGAAAGTGCAATTAATTGAAGTTTAGGGGTTAAAAGATAAAATCCTATTAGTCAGTTTCTAAACTTTTTGTAGATGAATGGCCTCTCGCCCTCAATCCCAACTAAACAAGATAATAATTAGTAAATTTAATTTGCTAACTCCCATTTCCAACATTTATTTTGAATCTATATATTGACATTGAAGATCATTCGTCCATTTGTCCATTCTCCTGTTTAATATACGATATTTATCTCTACATTCTTTGATACTAAAATCAAAATCATATAGCCAAATATTCATATGTTTTTGAGTACTCCTATTTTTTTCCTTCTTTTGATAGATGATTTATGTGAGCCAACGCGTAGCAAAGTTAATATCGAAAACTTCGAAGAGTCGGTTTTGTTATGTCATTTCATTCAAAGTTGATAAGAAATTTCTTTTCTTATGCGTTATATTTTCTATAAATTATTATATTTTATAAATGAGTAAATGAAAGCCGCACATGGCTCTCGATGTTTATGGCCACTAAAGATGTTAAAAGCCGCACATGACTCTCGATATCCATGACCGCTAAAGATGATAGAAGCCGCACATGACTCTCGATGTCTATGGTCGTCAATCATTCAACAACGAGCTCGGAATAATTTATTTAGTATTTATTAATGATTTTGAAAATTTTGTTTTAGTACAAAATATTATATTTTGTTTTTGTAACATATGAGACAGGTACCCTACAAAATATTATATTTTAGTACAAAATATTATATTTTTTTGAAGGTGTAGCCGAAACGGTTACAAAAGATTTTCATTGAAACAAATAAATAGTTGCTACCCTACAAGAGAATTTTGAGGGAGGCATATGGCAATTCCAATTAAAATTTATGCTGTAAATCCAATTAGCTGAGTTTTCTTTTATTGATTTAATTTTGAAGCATTCTGAGTTAATGATAATTTGCTTTTCGTATTTTAAATTTCATGAGTAGAAAATTGACCAAATATAATTAACTATCCTTTCATTTTCTTTTCTGGTATATGCTGCTTAACAGTTAACATCCTAATTATCTTATTACGAAATTATAAACAAAATCTAAATTGACTTGTTCAAGTCAAATCCCCCATTCACGAAAGGAAAAAGAATAAATTAATATATTAGATTTAAAAAAATAAAATAAAATTATTTAATTGCTAGTTCAAATAAAAGATTATTAATTATGTTTAAACAATTTACCCCTGAAGAATGAGTTAAAATAGATTTAACATCCATGAAAATTTTGATATTATACAAGAAAGAAGAGTATTAATAACGTTTAAACAATTTACCCCTAAAGAATTGAGTTCAAACGGGCTTATTTTGTTTGTAGTCTGTGTTGCTTTTTATTTTTTATTTTCAGAACTATGTAATTTTTATCTTCGATTTAACAAAGGTTGAGGTGTCTTACAAATATACTTTTGTAATATTAGTTGGCAATAGCTGGTACCCTCCTTTGAATTATAATTACAATTAATTCCGTAGAAGTAAGAGCAAAAATATTATATATAGGGGGAATTTATTTTATGATGATGGTTGCTTAATCAGACCTGTTCTATAAATGCAACAGTTGTTTGATGTCCAAATGGAATTTTTGTTCAGTTAATTGTTTTCCTTTATTATGATTTATGATTGTACACATCTCCACTCGGAATAATAAGAATTTTATGTATGTAAACAATGATAATTTTTCCAGAAGTAATCCCCAAACATTTTGAAATATATTTTCCCATTATTCTTTCTCATACGATATTCTTAGTTGCAAAAAGAAAGAACAATTGTTCAAGCATACATTTATCCCAAAATATATAATTTTAATTCAACCCAAACAAATCATTTCATCAAGAGAGAAAAAGACATAAAAACATTGATATTGATATTGCCGGCAAAAAATTGATCAAGTCCAAGATATATGAAAAGTCTATTTTACCCTTCAAATAAATGCATCATTTATGTCTCCTTTTATGCCAATTTACGACAGCTTAATATTACCTACATGTATTAATTTCCAACAAATATGCACCCATCCGAGCAAAATGATGAATAAGGCAATAACCATCTTCAAATATTCTCTTACTACGCATATCTTATTTTGTTGATACTATATTATAACTATAATGCTCTACTATTGTTTGTGGATGTAGATAAAATACTTTGATATTGTTTCAGACTTTGATTAAATATCATAATATTTTACGATTATATCTTCATATATTATTTTACTTCTTTCATATTGTAAATATAATTGTTTGATAATATTAAAATATTGTTTTTATGTCATGAAAGAACTAAAATAAATAATACATAATAATAATAATAATAATAATAATAATAATAATAATAATAATAATAATAATAATAATAATAATAATAAATATAATAATAATAATTAGCAAAGAAAATAAATTAGTACATAGACGAATTCGACATAAATTATTTAACAGTTCATTGGAAAGATATATTAGAAAATTAAATATTTAAGAGCATAATATGAAAATAAGGGAATCTAAATTCGAAATACAAAAACCTACTACAAGTATGAATTTTTTTTTTATCATACGGTATGAAATGATGAAAATATATTGTTCTTCGTTTTAATTAATAAGAGCTATTAAAAATATGTGTGTATCTTTCTAGATACAAATTTTTATTCATGCAATGAAAAAAATAGAAATTTTCTGTATTTTAAACCTATTTTGCAATTGTATGATTTTGGATATGTATAATTCGTAAGATACATGCAAATATTTTGTAAGTTTGGTGAAATTCATAAAAGCAATTCAAATATTCATTTAAATTTCAGCATTTTAAAATTATCTCGTACCAGTCCATATCGGCAGTCATATACTCAATGTGATACACGAACCCCTAACTAACCTTCTACCTCATTAACTCTAATTCTGTTAATTACCCTCCAACTACAAAAACCCTAATTCTTCTAATACACCTGCAACCACAATAACCCAACAAAGTCCATGCTATGCAGCCCACAAAATCAGCCAGTGAGCCAGCTTCTTAACCTCAGACGTACGGATGTGAACCCTGTGCGACTAACGGACGTGCCGAAAACCTCTACGATGATGGCTCACCTGAATACTCTGCGACACTGCCACCAAGACCAATCATCACCTGAATACTGTGCGACACTGCCACCAAGACCAAACGGTGCAACACTACGACAAGCGACTGTTACCCAAAATAACCTGAAATAAACCCAAAATAAATAAATGAATAAATAATAAACCAAAAATAAATATATAAGTACATAAATAAACAAAAACAGTAAAAACGCAAAAAATAATAACAAACAGTAAACAAAATTACAAAAAACATAACAAAAAACCTTAAAAACAGCAAAAAAAGTACAAAAAATCAGCTAAAAGAGGAAACTTCAGCACAAAAACAGCAAAAATAAAAGCCAAACAAACAGATAAATTCAGCAAAAAAAAGGAAAAAAATTTGCAAACTTCAGCAAAAAAAACAGTAAAATTCAACAAAAAAAATGAATAATTGAAATTAATTCACCTAAATTAAGTCTATTTAGGCCAAAATTAACCTCTCTTTCAAACAAATAAAAACAATAAAAAAACAGTAACAAAAATCAGTGAAAAAAACAGTAAAACCAGCAGTAAAAAAGAATAAAAAAAACATTAAAATTCAGTAAAAAAAACAACTAAAAAAGCAAAAAAAAAGAAGGGAAATTCAGCCAAATTACCTAAATTAACCCTATTTAGGCCAGCACTAACCTCTGTTTTTAAGAAATTTTTCTAATTATACAAAGTCTAGCTTAATTAACCCAAATTACTCTAAAATTCAGAATAAATAAGAATAATTAGGCCAAATTCAACTTAAATAACCACAACTAGGCATAAATCAGCTTAATTTGACTCTATTTACGACAAAATCCAGCTTAAATACTCATAATTAGGCCAAAAGTCAGCTCAATCAACCATATTTAGACCAAAAAAACCGCTTAATAAACCTTCATTATGCTAAAATCAGCTTAACTAGGCCAAATTCAGCTCAAATAAACCAAAATTCATTGGAAATTGAAATTTTAAATTAACTAAAAGTTGCAAATTGAATACCTGGATGCTCCTTCATTGCTGTACGGATCTGGGGAGAGAGGAAAATTGAGAGACGGAGACCATATCTTATTTGGCACGCATGCGCGCGAGAGAGAGGAGGCCATCGTCGTCAGAGGCGGCCATCTTTTCTTCACGAGAGAGAGAGAGAGGCGGACATCGTGCTGTACAAATTAGGAGAAGGGGAGAGAGAGCGGGAGGGAAAGAGAGAGACGACCGGTGTGAGGGTTCGTTTGAAGAGCTGGGCGGAAAGAGAGGAGCTTCGGACTTTTTTTTTGAAATGGCCAAAAAAAAAAAAATTAATTAAGGGAACGGCCAAGTTTTAAAAATATTTGCAAAAGTAGCCATTTCGCCCAGCCGCCGGGCGAAACACAGGTAGTTTCGCCCTGTAACGGCGCAAAACAGAGCGTAATGTGAATTTGCTTAATTAACCCTGTTTCGCCCAGGCGAAACACAGTGTTTTTAGTATCGGTTTTTAGAAATAACCGTTACAGAATAAACGATTTAGTATCGGTTTTTTCAAAATAACCGTTACAGAAAAAAGAGTTTAGTATCGGTTCTTACAAAATAACCGTTACAGAATAACGCTTTAGTATCGGTTTTTAAAAATAACCGTTACAGAATAAAAACTTTTAGTATCGGTTTTTAGAAATAACCGTTACAGAATAAGACTTTTAGTATCGGTTTTTGTAAATAACCGTTACAGAATAAAGACTTTTAGTATCGGTTTTTATAAATAACCGTTACAGAATGTTCTGTCTAGGCGAAACAGTTGTTTTTTCGAAAATTTTCCAAACAGCCAAAAAAAGGGCGACGCAGAGGCGAAAAAACACAGAAAAATAAATAAAATAAATCTGAGGACGAATAAATAATAATAAATAACTTATTTTGATGGAGAATTTCTTTTTAGTAACTTGTTTTGTTAATTTAGATTGATATTTAAACTATTTTAGAGAGCTCACTATGTGTCTTTAATTTACAAATCAAAATACATAAACATAGAATACAATCCGTAAAATATTACAAATTAAAATACATAAACATAAAATACAGTACATAAAACATAGAATACAAAGCATAAAACATTACAACCCACAATAAATAAACATAAACTACCATACATAAAACACTACAACCTTCTCGGACATTTTGTTTATTTGTCCTCAGATTTATTTTATTTATTTTTCTGTGTTTTTTCGCCTCTTTTTTCGCCTCTGCGTCGCCCTTTTTTTGGCTGTTTGGAAAATTTTCGAAAAAAACAGCTGTTTCGCCCAATGAACTAGCGAAAGAACATTCTGTAACGGTTATTTATAAAAACCGATACTAAAAGTCTTTATACTGTAACGGTTATTTACAAAAACCGATACTAAAAGTCTTTATTCTGTAACGGTTATTTAGAAAAACCGATACTAAAAGTCTTTATTCTGTAACGGTTATTTCTAATAACCGATACTAAAAGTCTTTATTCTGTAACGTTTTTTAAGAAACCGATACTAAAGCGTTATTCTGTAACGCTTATTTTGTAAGAACCGATACTAAAACTCTTTTTTCTGTAACGGTTATTTTGGGAAAACCGATACTAAATCGTTTATTCTGTAACGGTTATTTCTAAAAACCGATACTAAAAACACTGTGTTTCGCCCCACTGTTCGGCGAAACAGGGTTTATTAAGCAAATTCAGATTAGCTCTGTTTCACCCCGTTACTGGGCGAAACTACCTGTGTTTCGCCCGGCGGCTGGGCGAAATGGCTACTTTTGCAAATATTTTTAAAACTTGGCCATTCCCTTAATTAATTTTTTTTTTTTGGCCATTTCAAAAAAAAAGTCGGAGCTTCGTCCATAAGCTTCACCGCGAAGAGAGGGAAGGGCAAGGGGAAGGGACGGAAATGAGGAAGGGACGGCGAAGAAAGAGAGCCCGTTTCATCTCTATCTGAGCGGATCTTGGAGCAAATCCATCCAACGGTTCACGAGGTGTAAGCAAAATCTGACCTTTACATACGTATGTTGTTTAGTCGCTCTCTTCCTTTTATATATATATATATATATATATATATATATATATATATATATATATATATACACTCCATTTTGTTAAAAAAAGCCCAACTGAAGGAACCAAGATGTTAATAGAGACTTTTTTTTTATAGCACTATTAAGAAAAATAAAGCAACAGTTGCCACTGGTTTGAAAATAATGTGGTAACTACCATTTCCGCCACTATTAGTGGCGAAACAACCTGTGTTCCGCCACCAGTAGTGGCGGAACAGATAGATTTTCAGTTCTGCCAAAAACGGTCCATTTTACGCACTAAACGTGGTTAATTAGTATTAAAAATCTTGTTCCGCCACTAGTAGTGGCGGAACATGTTAAAATATTTCATTAAAGATTAACATGGCTCATGAATGGGCAATTAGCGTAAAAATTGAAGAATTACTATGTTCCGGGAACAGTGTAATTAGTAACGGTTTATGAAAGAACCGTTACTAATAGTATTACTATGTTCCGGGAACAGTGTAATTAGTAACGGTTTATGAAAGAACCGTTACTAATAGTGTAATTAGTAACGGTTTTTCTGAAAGAACCGTTACTGATAGTGTAATTAGTAACGGTTTTTATAAAAGAACCGTTACTACTAGTGTATTTAGTAACGGTTTGTTTAAAGAACCGTTACTAATAGTATAATTAAAGCCCAAAATAAATAATGGCCATGGAATTCTCTTATCTATTATTAACCATCTTTAAAGCTTTATTAGTAACGATTCTTTACAAAAAACCGTTACTAAATACATATTAGTAACGGTTCTTTCATAAAAACCGTTACTAATTACACTATCAGTAACTGTTCTTTCAGAAAAACCGTTACTAATTACACTATTAATAACGGTTCTTTTATAAAAACCGTTACTAATTGCACTATTAGTAACGGTTCTTTCAGAAAAACCGTTACTAATTACACTCTTCCGGCGGAACATAGTAATTCTTCAATTTTTACGCTAATTGCCCATTCATGAGCCGTGTGGGGGTAAAGAAATATTTTAACATGTTCCGCCACTACTAGTGGCGGAACAAGATTTTTAATACTAATTAATCACGTTTAGTGCGTAAAATGGACCGTTTTTGGCAGAATTGAAAATCTATCTGTTCCGCCACTACTAGTGGCGGAACACAGGTTGTTCCGCCACTAATAGTGGCGGAAATGGTAGTTACCACATTATTTTCAAACCAGTGGCAACTGTTGCTTCATTTTTCTTAATAGTGCTATAAAAAAAAAAGTCGTTAATAGGAGGGAAATCTATCTACAATCTCCACAGGATATCTGTCAATGCAACCCAACCAAGGGCTACTTTTCAAAAAATTAATATTGCGCAAATTAGCCTGCCATTCTGCACTGTTACATTTGAATCCACTTCCGATGGTAGTTTGCCAGATCTTGTGCCCCCGACGGACCTGACCCTTTAGCTCAGTGTAGGATAACTCGTATCATATTGAACTCGACGAAGTGTTCCTTATATATTTCAAATGGTATGAATATTAGATAAGAAATAAAAAATATTGTAATGAAATGTTAAATATAGGCTAACATCTTGAATAATCGAAATCAAAGTTAACATAATTCAGATCTAAAGTATTTTTCATTTTCTCGGGAAAGATCACCAAACCGATGAAGGGACATGCGTGAGGCCAGGCCTCTAGATGTACAGGATCAAGCCTTAGGTTCTTCTCCAGTTCAAACAATCACGGCTATTCCGCCTGCATGGGTATAAAAATGACCAAAAGCCATCTTAAAATCGGGTATGTAAGGCTTGAATTTGCCTTCAAAAATTTGGCAACTAGCATCGCAAAAAATAGGAGTTGTTCACTTAATGACAAAACGAGGGGACCGAGAATGGTGATATTGGTTTTCAACGCGTTTCTAGCGATGGCCCTCAGATCTTTTGATAAGGAAACACCTGTTTTTCACATTGAATAGGCGGTAATTAGAGCAGTTGCGGTCGGTACGATGATTTGAGAACAGCATGGCAGCACCACCCATGTGGAATAGGCAATTTGTTATGGGAGCCAGTAGGAACTCCGAATCTGGGCAGCGTGTGATAAGGAGCTCGGGAGCTTGGAGCTATTCCGACTGAGCTGCCAATTATTGTGCACGTGGCAAGTTCTCAACGCTCGGGAGCTTGCGAACCAAATAAATGAGAGCTAAATTTAATGTTTCTTGGGCCCAAAATGTTCGAAATTACAACCCAACACCATTCATATAGGCTTTCACTTTGAAAATGTTCTCTTATCACGTTTTAATCAAATCTATATGATACTTCCTTAAATGATTTATCTTAACCCAATTAATTATAATATAAAAAGGGAAATCTGAAAGCGCAATAGAGTTGAGCACACCCAAAACACGACTATTTTTTCTGTTTTTCAATATATTTTTTTGTTTTCTACATATTGTTTTTTTTTACTTTGCGTATATACTGTTTTACTGCATCTAAAAAAATGAATTTTATATATTTTTTGTTTAATTTTATATAAAATTTAGTGCATATATGTACTGTCATGTTGCACGATGAAAAAAAAACCCATCGTTCAGTATCATGTCCCATAGAAAAAGCGTTAACTTTCTCCTACTTAGTCCAATACTCAAAGAATTTCAGCAAAGATAGTAAAAATGGACTTTTTTTTTAACTGGCCAAGAAAAGAAGATTAATTAAGAAAATAGCCAAGTTTTCAAATTATTTGCGAAACTAGTCATTTGTTTGCGCTAACAATGCTGTTAATTCATCTAAAAAATACTGTTTCTCTCTGTGGGGGGGCGAAATAATTTTTTTTTACAATTTTCCCCGCTAAACTGCAGTTAGCAAGATTATTTACCCAAATTTTTTTTGGAAAAATAGGTGTTTAGCCCCATGGTGGGGTGAAACAGTCTTTTGGGCCCATTTTTGAGATATGGACCGAGCCCACAAAATTTTCAAGCCCAATGCCCAAAATTTTGAAACAGTTTTTTTTTTCATTTTTTGGGCGAAAAAGTGAGCCCAAAAGCCCAAAAAAAGAAAAAATTAGTGGGCGAAATAGTCTTTTTCAGCCTTTTGACATGGGGAAAAAAAATAATTCTGAAGAAAAGAAAATGATAATAAACAGCTTATTTTTATTCAGAATTTGCATTTTCTAGAGAATCTTTATTTTTTCAGATTGAAATGACAACTCTGATTTAACATGCCAGGATATAGATGGGATCTTAGCTTTTTTAGGTATAGTATTTAGTATTTAGATGTAGAGTACTAAAGTATCTTTACTTTTTCAGAATGAAATGACAATTTAATTTTTTTTAGTGGGTAATATTGATTGAACATGTTAGGGTATAGGTGGAATCTCAGCTTTTTAGATATAGGATTTACAGTATGGGGTTTAGATTTCTATTTAAAGAGTCTTCTTATTATACTTGATCATCAACAAATCAAATCTTATAAGTCTCGCTTGCAAATTTCTTCTCTTTCTCTCTTTCTCTTTTTCAAGAAAATGCTACAAAATTCAGAAATTTTTCTATATTACAACGGTCAAATTGTTGAATATCGAGCAGATACAATTACTATGCACATGATGCAGTTCTTCTCCCACGTAGTAGAAATAGGAATTATTACATATTGTGTTTATAAATTTATGCTACCACCGGTTGGCCTAATAGTGATGATCTTAAAATTAGTGGTAGGTGTCCTTACCGTATAGGGGATTGTTTAAATTTTAAGATAGTGAAAATTTTGAATGATTCAAAGTTGGCTAGTTTTGCTCAGTACATCAAATATGGTGAACATGGTTGGCCTGAATTAGAAATATACGTTGAACGCATCCAAACTAGAGAATCATGTGTAGGAACTAGTAGTAGATCGAATGTAGCTTTTAATGACGACGAGCCTGAGAGGTTAGAACCTGTAAGAAATCGTGATAGAGTGTTAAGAACTGGTGTTGAAGATGACGAGGAAGATGGTGCTGAAGATAGGTTTGAAGATGTTGAAGAGGACGAATATGATGAAGATGAAGTGCCAAAATGGAAGAAGGCGACGAACCAGAAACAAATGTTATGGACAATTACACGGAATTCAATTATACAGAAGAGGGTAAGATGGTTACACTACTGGAAAAATAGGTATCAGGCACGGTGGTATACCGTGCCTGAAAATCCAAAAAATCGTGCCTGAAGGCTTCAGGCACGATGATCTGTGCCTGAAAGTCTGTGCCTGACGGTGGCGTTGCAGATGCCACTTTCAGGCACGGTTTTACTATTTGTATCAGGCACGGGTCAGTACCGTACCTGAACTATGTCTTTCTAGCACGGGCGGTGCCTGAAAGGGCCTTCAGCGAGGGGTTTTCAGGCACGGGCCGTGCCTGAAAGCTGTACAAATTTCAAATTTTACTTCGTTTGCTGGCACGGCCCGTGCTTGAAAACCGTTTCAGCGAGGGTAGTATCAGGCACGGTCCGTGCCTGATACCTTTATAAATAATAAAATAATTCAGGAATCAGGCACGGCCCGTGTCTAATATTACTGTAATTTTTTTCCAGCACACTTGTTTTTCTAATTCTACCGATTCAAAATTAAAAGAATTACAAGACACACAAAAATCACAATAGTATATTCATACAAACTAATTCGTATCCAAAATATATCGCTAAATGAAATAAAAGTTCATATTCATCTAACATAACAATATTCGTTAATTATTAAAAACACACAAACATTCATTTAAAACCTACAACAAACAAACATAAACTTAATCATCCAACGCGTGACGGATCCTGACCTTTGCGAAATGTTACCTTAAAAACAACAAGAATATTAGTAAATATATCATAAAATAAGCAAATAATGCTAGTAAAAAACAAAATAAAATCCATAAAATAATCAAAATAAATGATCAAGTTCTCTCTTCATATCAGTATTCAAAAGAGTTTGATATCCTTCTCTTCCTCTCCAAAATACATAGTTTTCTCCACCCAAGTAGTGATTAACCTTCCATAAATAAAAAATTAATTAATTAAATAAATAGAAGGAAAAAAAAAATAAAAAAATAAATTTTTTTATGATATTTTTAATTATTTTTTACCTCCATAGTACATATTTTATTTTATTTGTACTATGGTTAAAGATACAAAATACAATAAAATGGTTTGAAATACTGATAAAAAAATACCTCTATCTCAAAGACAAAGGGCGTATTTCCAAAATTCACCGTCACTCTGTCATATAAGATTATAAACAAGTAAAATAAAATTAATAAAATCATATATATGCACATGCACTATATATATAACAAATAGAAACGTATAATTGGAACTATATATAATTAAATAATTAAATAAAAAATGAGAAAAAAATACTCTTCATTTTGACTATGGATAAAGCGGGCCCTTTATTTCCTTCGGAAACGACCCCACCAGATTTCCATCCTCCCCCCCCCCCCCCCCCCCCAAAAAAAAAAAAAAAAAAAAACTCAAACCAACAAATTAAATTTTGTACAAAAACTTCTATACATAATATACTCACTTTTAAAACGGGTTCAAAATATCAAATTTCCCCTTCTAAAATTACAAATATCATATCCCCCCACTCAAAATCTAAAAACAAACTCTCTAAATCTAACAGAACTTACGATTCAGGATAACAAATGTAAAGAAACCTAAAATCCGTTAAACACTTCAGATAAACTTGATAAACTTTATATTTTCTAAATTCGACATATTTAAACTTTAATAGGGTAAATATGACATTTACAATCTCAGAAGCGCAAATTTGACATTTTGAGTTGTTATAGTAAACTCACGTGAAGAAGAAATCCTGAGCCGGGTAACTAATTCCTGCACCGATCGTATCGCCAGCTGTAAAAGTGGGCCCAAAAGACTCCCCTTTTCCTGGCCCTCTGTATAAATATCCATCGTCTCCATGGTACCCACAACTAACCACCTATTAAAAAATAAATTAATTAAAAGGATAAATAATGAATGAAATGTAGAGTGGAGAGACGAGATTTGAACTAATTTTCTTTGTTAATCGCTCAATAATCTTATAGCACACCGCTAGCTCTTTAACTCTTGCTTATTAGCTAGAATTAATTTCAAAATAAAAAACAAAAATAAGTAGAATTCAATACAAATGTAATCGAAAATAACACTAATTAATCCCCAAATAACAAAAATTAGTAACACAAAATTATCCCTAATTAACCTCCAATTTTACTTAAATTACAATTAACCCCCAAAATTGTTGAAACCAAATTTGCAAAGAGGGAGGAGCTACCGGAGAGAGAGGGCGGTGACTGGAGGTGAGCTACCGGACAGATTTGGGCGGATCTAGGATTTGGCCGGACTACTTGAGCTTAGGTTTGGGCGGAGCTAGAGTTTGGGCAGAGTTAGAGTTTGGCGAGGGGAAATATAGAGTACGGTGGGTGGCTGAAGGGGCGGTGGCCTGGAACGGCAGGTGGCTGAACGGAGAAGCTTGTTTCGTTAATTGGGCGGATCTAGGTTTTGGGCGGAGAGGAGAAGGAGGAACTGGAGGAGGCGAGTGGAGAGTCCAGGCGGCGTCGAGGAAGGAGGAACGGCGGAGATGGACATCTCCAGGTTTGCTGAAATCGCTCGCACTATGTGTTGTGATGTGTTTGATTGAAACAGATACTTTGGAGCGCCTGAGTCAGCTTCTGGGTCAACCATATGTGGCCGACTAGGTACCCGTCTGATGACAACCTTATTTACAAAAATAAAACCGTATAAATAATTAAATAAATAAAATAATATAAATAAATAAAACAATATAAATAAAGAAATAAAAATAAATAAATAAATAATAAATAATAATAAATATATACATACATACATACATACATAAATAATTAAATAACATACCTATATATCTAAATATAAATAACACTTTATAGGATTTTTTTAATTTTCCATAAATAAAACTCTAAATAATATACCCAAGAAAGATATCTATGACAAAAAAGAAAATAAACAACCTAAACTAGAAAAAATATATTTAAAAAAATAAATAAGTACATAATCTAATCTAGAAAAAAATAATTACAAAAATAAATATGTACATAACATAAACTAGAAAAAATATTAAAAAAAATCTCACTTTCAATAATCAAATCTTCTTCTTCTCCTTCTCCTTCTTGTTCTTCTTCTTGTTCTAACCAAATCAACAAAGTCAAACAAATCAAACAAATTGAAAACTATTTTTGAACATATAACTTAGTTTCTAAACCTTATTCCAAATCAATTTCAAACAAGTCAAACAAATCTAACAAATAACCAAATTTGAACTAAACCTAAATTCAAAAAAAATAACATACCTTCTAATTCGGCAACCTCCTTACTCCTCCTCCTTCCTTCCTTATCCTTCTTCTCCTTAACTTTTCTTAATTTTTCCGCTTTTTCGCTCTTTTTTTTTCGGTCTTTTCGAACTTAGAAAATGGACAGAGGGAGGCTGAGTTCGCGTATAACAGAGTTTGTTTCGCCCAACGATAGGGCGAAACTAATTATTTTCCTCTATTTCGCCCCACCACATGGCGAATCTAATTATTTTCCATTTTTTTGGGCTTTTGGGTTCAGTTAGTCTAGGCTAAGCCCGTTTCGCCTTAAAAACCTGTTTCGCCAGTTAGCCGGGCGAAACACGTGTTTACGCCTGTTTCGCCCCACCAACGGGCAAACCTCATATTTTTTTCATTTTTTTTATGGGTAAATAATCTTGCTAACCGCTGTTTAGCGGAGAAAATTAAATTTTTAAGATGTTTCGCTCAATGGCCGGGCGAAACAACGATGATTTAGCTAAAAAACTGCAATTTCAGCGCTAGTGTCTGTTTCGCCTTTTCACTGGGCGAAACAACGTATGTTTCGCGCCAGTGGGTGAGCAAAATGGCTACTTTCACAAATAATTTGAAAATTAGGCTATTTTCTAATTAATCTTCTTTTTTTGCCAGTTCGAAAAAAAAGTCTATCGAGTTCCATTGACATCAAAAATTGATATGAGGCAAAAAGTTCCCTTTATTTAACATATCATGTTCTAAATTAATTTAGTTATTTTTATGATATATATATATATATATATATATATATATATATATATATATATATATATATATAGCATGGACATCCTTGCTAAAAAATAAATTGAAATAACAGAAATAAAAAAAAAAATATTATTATTCTACAACCATGAAGTCACAATCACAAGTGAAATTTTCCACATCATAAAAAAGATGTTAAAAAGCAGAATTATTGTAGAAAAGCTTATTTTCTCCACATTTCCCAGACCTGAAATATCCTGTGAACATCATTTTTTCTAAGTTTTGAAGCCCCCTTAACAAATTTAACCAAAAATAGATATGTAAACAGAACGTCTCTAACCAAAAATAGATATGCGGAGCATAAACATATCTTGCTTCTCCAATCCAAACTCACAAAATAGATCGCAAACATACCCCATATATCCTACAATATAGTGGCCCACATATCTCCACGTTTGCACCAGAACAATACACTTACCACAAATGCACCAATGATCTTGTAGCAAAAGATTTTTCTCAAGATAAAACCTCACCAACCATCTCTTTATAAGTTCATCACAATTCAATACTCAAACTCAAGCCATTCGACAAACAAATAAAATCTAGTAACCAAGCTTCTTCTCGTTCAAATTCAATGGCAACCACAAGAATGACCCTATCCTCTTCCTTTGCTGGTAAGGCAGTAAACCTTACTCCTGCCTCTAACTTTGAGGCTCGTGTTACCATGCGTAAGACAGCAGCAAAGGCTAAACCAGTATCATCAAGCAGCCCATGGTACGGTGCGGACCGTGTCTTGTACTTGGGACCACTCTCTGGTGAGCCCCCATCCTACCTTACTGGTGAGTTTCCCGGTGACTACGGATGGGACACTGCTGGACTCTCTGCTGACCCTGAGACCTTCGCCAAGAATCGTGAGCTTGAGGTTTGTGCATTTATAACATTCAAACTAATTAAGAAAGTAAATATGTAAACATAAATGATGTATTCATAATTTTGAACACTCCATATTGAATTGTTTTTCATATGCACAGGTTATCCACTGCCGTTGGGCCATGCTTGGTGCGCTAGGCTGTGTCTTCCCTGAGCTTCTTGCCCGCAATGGCGTTAAATTTGGTGAGGCAGTCTGGTTTAAGGCTGGAGCACAAATTTTCTCGGAAGGTGGGCTCGACTACTTGGGTAACCCAAGCTTGGTTCATGCACAGAGCATTCTGGCGATCTGGGCTTGCCAAGTCATTCTTATGGGTGCTGTGGAGGGATATCGTGTTGCTGGTGGTCCACTTGGTGAGGTGGTCGACCCACTTTACCCTGGTGGTAGCTTTGACCCATTGGGTCTTGCCGATGATCCTGAGGCATTCGCCGAACTGAAGGTTAAGGAGATTAAGAATGGCAGACTTGCCATGTTTTCCATGTTTGGATTTTTCGTTCAGGCGATTGTGACCGGAAAAGGGCCGATCGAAAACTTAGCTGACCACCTTGCAGATCCAGTGAACAACAACGCATGGGCTTTCGCTACCAATTTTGCGCCTGGAAAGTGAAGCTCTGGATTTGATTAAGTAATTGAAAATGAATTTGGAAAATTGTGGAATGAAGTTGTAAGATTGTGTAAATTAGTTAAATTAGCGCAATTGTAATAGTTGTTTTTGCTCATTGGAAGTATTTTTCATTGATTTTAAGTTTGATTATTTATTGGTTAATTTTGAAAATTAAAACAACAAATGTAATATGTTTTATGTATATGCATGGTTAAGCTATTTTCTTTGTCCACTTTCATGTGAATTTGCTTGCCGATGGTTCTGATGGTCGTGAATTTGCTAGCCGATGGTTTCGGATGGTCGTGAATTCTCTAGCCAATGGTTTTGGGACAAGGGAAACCGCAATTGGTGGTAAACAAACAAATAACAAACTAACGAATCGTTTAGTAAAACATGTGGTGAGTGAGACAAGTGGTAAGCCAATTCGAAAGAGGTGGTGAAGAAAGTGATATAGGAATTTTTTTTTTCTTACTACCCATTAAAAGTAATCAGGACGAAATGTGAAACAGTGTTATGGACAAAATAACATTTACCCTTTCAAGAACTATAAATATCAAAATTACTATTCAAAAAATGAAACCATTCTCTGAATTTACAGAGAACAGACAAAGAGATGGTATGAAAAGTGTATCGTGCGAATATAATTTAAGGAGGTCGGCCTTGTGCTATTACTGGTCTGGAAGTCAAAACTATTCTCGGGAAAGAGTTGTTGCCATGGTTACCGGAAACGCTCATCTACTTTTGTAACCCATTTCCGATCATTCCGTATCTGAACGCGAGTCTTAAGCTTACCGGATCACTAGAAATAGCGAATCCGGCTCATAGAAAAAACTGAGAAAAGAAAGCAAAAACAATGAAAAAATAGCCATATTCTCTTCTCTCCTTTCTCTCTTTCCGTGAAAACAAAACCCTAGCGCCACCTCACCGAGAAAGCTCTGACCTAGGGGGAGGTGAGCCCTCCGGTGCCTCCCCCCAGATCTTCTTTGCCCACTCCTCTCCCATAGTATCCCTGACGCATCATCTCCCACTCCAGATCCACACGGAGCTCTCTCAGAAAGGGAACTCGCACGGGTCGCCGGACGACCGCCGCAGGAGATCGCCGGACGAGACACCAAAATCTAGCAACTCGCAATCTAGATCTGTATCAATTAGATATCTGGGACTTGAGCCGTAGCAACTCGCAGATCTGTTCCGGCAGAGGCGGATATGTCAAACTCGCACCGGCACAAACTCGAACCAGACTACCTCACCATGTCTCCGATCTTCTCCGGCAGAGGCAAACTCGCATCGACACAGCTCGACCAGATCTTCTCCGGTAGAGGCAAATCTTCAACAGACACGGCAGATCCATCCGTGATTGACACATCATATCTCGGATTTGTCCGTTTTGGAAAGAGTACAAATAGATCTTGGCCGACCGTTGCACAAAATTTCAGTTTTGAATCGAAATTTGTGGCTGGTATGCCGCCTATTTGGTGCCAGTATGTGACTGATACCGGGTTGTGAAAGGGGACTGACGTAACTGAATTTTGCGTGTATGTAAGCTGAGAAACGGGGCTGCATTTGAACGGTTCTCGCGACTTAAGTTCGGTCTTTGGTTGGCTGATTTTAGGAGCTTCAATGGCTGCAATTTCGGCAGCGGGTTAAAGCACGAACTTGCAATTATTTATTTTTTAGCAATTAGTTTGAGCATGATTTTTTAGCACGAGATTTGAGCAATTAGTTCAAACTTAAGTTTCTGTCTTTAGCTCAAGTTTCTAGCAATCAGTTAAAGCTTAAACCCCTACGGCACCAAGGATGACCTTCTCGACGCTGCAACGGGAAGATGTCAATGGTTCCCCCAAATCCTAGCACGGTTTGTCAACCACTCTGCCGGCAACATCGCGACCCTTCTCCATTTATCGGAGAAAGAACCCCAGCAAGATCAGTCACGAGTCATCTACCTGCACGACGATTTGAAAAGTCAAAGCAAAATGGGCGTAACTTAGTTCTTTTTTTATTTTGTTGATTAGGAATATCATTTGAATCATTTTAAAAGGTGTTATTTGTAATCTCCAATTTGTAGCAACTTCTTAATTTTTAATGAAAGTCTTAAGTAGCTTTTTCCGTTACAATTAAAAAAAAATGAAAAAAATGGCCATATGTAACTTATGTGTAATGATAATTTCTAATTCAACATGACTTCTTTATTTCATCATCCAACTTTTTAATTTTTGATCTAATGAGCCATATATAATTTATGTGTAATGATAATTTCTTTGGTGGTTTTATTATAAAAATAATTTCAAATTGGGCAACATAGATTAGAAAAAATGTACAGTATTGTTTATAATATTTCAAATGCTACGTTTATTTTAAACATGGAATGGAAACAAATACAATGAAAATATTTTTTTTTACAAGGAAATATAGTTTAACATTGTAAAGATATTTCATTCATATAATGCAGTTAAGGAAAGACGCATGACAATATTATTAAGATAATTCATGTATAATGAAAATATAGTATTTTTATATTAAATTTATATATATACATATACACATATATATCACTGTATCAACAGCGAATCCCGTATCGAAAGACCGTACCGTCTAATCATACCTCCCCTCCCCCCCTATATCGCGTATCGGAAGATATAGCGTACCGCGTATCGCATATCCAATGTACCGCGTTTCTGGCAACTATTGTTGTGGCCACATTTAAGCTATTATAGGTCAAAAAGGTTTAGTTATTCGCCGCTGAATGATATCTGGAGCTGAGGACGAGAGAGTTCAAAGTCAAAATGAAAGGGAGTGTCTTCCACTATTTTCATCGTGACAACAACGTAGAAAATGATGGCAAAATAGAAACAATAAACAAACGTTTCTTGGGAGATAACCCAAATGTTTTTTTATTTTCTATAATTTTTGTTAAATTTTTTCTTGCATTTTTTTCTCTTTAATTTGCTTTATTTTCTTTCATACTTTTGTTGGTAGCAAGTGATAAAATTGATATAAAATTGGCTAAGAAGGTTAAAAGATTAAAAATATTTACATATTTAGTAAGAGATCATGAATAAAGTCTGATAAACCCAATGATATAGCATATTTAGAAAGTCTCTCAACCCCAACGGGTTGAAAATCAAGAGAAAAAAAGTAGCATTGACGGCGCATATGGTTATTAAAGAACAAACGAACATTCAAGATATTCATATGATGAACATTAGATTCACAGATTTTCACAGGCTGTTTTGTGAACAATATAAATATTTTATTAAATGTCGGATTAAAATCATATGACCTGAAATGATGAAGATCTATTGAGATTGCTCAAAAGTATTTATAAAGTAATGATATAAGTTTCCACGGTGAAATATTATAAATCATACAAAATTAACAGTTCAAGCAAAAGTTTAGATATGCCAACACTTCCTAGTCGAACAGCTAATTAGTATGATGTGATCTTAACATTCCAAGTTGAATGAAAAATAAAGATTTAGGTTAATTAGTGCTTTCTGTAATATTCCAAAAACTATGTCTCCGAACATATTTAATAAAAGAGTTTAGATATAGAGTGCCAGTATTTTGGAGCGCACAACAGCACCCGATTATAAAAAGTATGATGAAATTACAAAAAAGTTATTTCTGTAAACACAAAAGTTATAGTGAAATTACAAAAATGTATATTTTCAAAAAACTATATTTATAAAAACAAAAGATATATCTAATTGCAAATATATATGTATACAGTTAAAACTGTATGATGAGCGCTTCTAGACACTCCAAAAGCTGGATACTCTAAATATTTTCTCTTAATAAAAATAGATATGGGAAGCAGAACATATCTTAGCTCTTCCAATCACAACACAGGAAATAGATTGCTAATATACCCCTAAATATTCAATTTATTCCATTTACTTCCACCCTTGTTCGGCTGGAATAACCCACTTCTTCCACTCTTATTCCACCTCGCCGAACGCCACCTAAGGGCTTGTTCGGTGAAAGGTGAAATAGTGGAAGAACGGAAGAGTAGAAGAGCGGTTTTTCCATTTTATTCCACAATCGTTCGGCAACATCCATGGAGTACCAAGTTGGTTTAAAAAATTATAAATAATACATAATTACTACAATGCCATTATTCTATTCATATTTTTTTTTTTAATTCTTATTATTCAACCTAAAAGAAAATAAATTTCTTTTTTAAATAAATAAGATAGAAAATAATTTATTTGATTTTACTAAATCATTTATGCATGACAAGAGAAATGGAAAAAATGAACAATGAAAGAAAGATATGGGAGATGGATCTCTTTAGATAGAGAAAAATGAGCATAATTATATTTACATTTTAAATATATGATTTCATAAAATTATTATTGAGAATTGATAGTTTTTTCATCCTTATTTTTCAACAAAAAATTAGGAAAGAAATAAGAGAGATAAACATAGCATTAATTATTAGTGTCATGTCATCTCAAGATGGAAGAAAGAGGGATATTTTTGTCTTAAATTTTATCTTATTTCATGGAAAAAAGATCTTCCATCCCCCTCCCCCTGAGACCCAATAGAAGAAGGAAATTCTACTCTTCCACCTATTTATTTCATTTTCTTCCATTCTTGTTCGGCTGAAATAACCCACTTCTTCCACTCTTATTCCATCTTGCCAAACGTCACCTAAAAAATTCATTTCACCTCATTAATTTGCGTTATTCCCTTCCATAATTTTAGGTAACAACTAGATAAAATTGACATCAAATTCAAGGTTTTTTGGATTAAATGCGGTAGGTTTGTTGCCCTACACGTAATTTGTACTTATTGATACACACATATACCTACATGGCAAAAAAAAAAAAGAAATTAATGTAAGATTTATTATTAAATGCCTTGATAAATGATAAAACCAAGCATGATTTGATGGACGGACAAATCTTCTTCATTTCTCAAAACATAATAGAGGATTATCAATAGATAATTTCAATTTTTTTATGGTCATGGACTCGTCTAATAAGTATTTTTTGTCGAATTTAATTGTTAATATATTTTTCTTACTAGACAATATGTTTTCAATTATTATTATTATTATTATTATTATTATTATTATTATTATTATTATTATTATTATTATTATTATTATTATTATTATTGTATTATTATTTATTATTTCTTGCTTGCATAATTTATATTATTATTTTTCATATCTTTCCCAAGCTACATTTATATGACGAAAGTGTATATGATAAATCCATATGAAAAATGACATCCTACACTCACTTACCCAATTTTGCCTTTTAAGTTACTTAATTAACAATATCTAATGCCAATTAACAATATGATAAATCCATATGAAAAATGTACATCATAGTTAGTCATTCGTAATACGCGAATAATACGATACGCAATACGTTCGTGTATAATTCATATTCGTACGTTTTCAGTTCAGCGAAAAATACAGACCAAAAAAACGAGATCGGCAAATATTTGTATTCGTATACGTTCGTGTATAATATGTTGTCCGTTTAAAATTCGGCAAGAAAAATTCGGCAAATTATATAGCTTGTATTAAGTTTATAATGTCTTGTTTAAACATAACAAACTAATTAAATACAATAATCTCTAGAAATGAACAAAAAATCTAGCATTAATTAATAAATAAAAGTAGTTATCCATTCATAAGAACACTTATAAAGCAAAAATAAGTAGCAAAACTCTAACTTCAACAAAAAAAAAATAGAAAACAAGGACTAAGTTCCAAGCAAAGCATCCAACCAATGTGTATCTTCATTACTTGCCACAACATCTTCTTCAGTATCATTCAAGTTTTCGGGAAGTTCATCAGGTTTGTCTAAATTTATAGCATTTGAATCTTTCAGAACTAACTGTGATGCCTTCTCCATCATTAATGAATTCATTCTTGTATAAACCAGAGTCTCCAACATTTCAGGTGAGAGTTTATTTCTTTTCTTGGTTTGTGCAGCTTCAAATGCACTCCAGTTCCTTTCACATGCTGATGAACTACACGGCTGACTAAGAATTCTTATAGCAATCCTCTGTAGAATAGGTAGATCACCGCCATAAAGTTCCCACCAAATTCCTAAAATTAAAATTTTGTTAGTAATAGTTAAAAGAGCAAGTAAAAAAATTTATGAAGATTGAAAACTTATGAGGATGAGCATCTACCATCATTGCCAAGGAAAGAGTATTAAACAGTTGCGGACTTTTATTTCTATAGAGCAATAACTGGGAAGCAAAACCGGTTCTTTCTTCTACCGTAATCATATTTTCAGCAATATAATTCATACCGGCTCTAATATCTTCTTGCTCATATTTTACCCTCCCATCAAACATCAGACCCGGATTAAGAAATGCAGCAGCTCCATGAACCATATGAAGAATATTCTTCTTCTTTCTCAGCTCAAACAATTGCCACAACTTTCCGTACTTAACAGGATCATTCCGCGACCGTTGCTTCAGAGCTTCCTTTGCTCGATTCATTGCGTCGTACAAGTAGCCAGCCGTAGGTCCTTCTCCATCTACCAAACGAAGAACCAAAACGAGTGGCTCTAACACCAATAACACTTCTTTGGTATCAACCCAAAAACTACTTCTTTGTATAATATCTGTTACTCTTAGTGCATCTGCCGAATTGTTGTAATCCATATTTCTCCACTCAGCAGACGCCACTAGACCTCTCAAGTTATCCTCAACCGCAACAACAGATTGGAGCACTAGAAAATGAGATGCGAATCTTGTTGTGCATGGTTTTTTTTAACTCCTTATTATTTGTGTGGGTTCTCATCAAATTCAATACAATTACGTGCCTGTACATATACTTCACAATTTTATTCGCGTCATCAAACACTTGTCTGACCCAGAGAACATCTTGATAGATATCTTTCAGTAAAAGTTGAATCCCATGTGCCGCGCATCTAATTTTATAGATATGAGGATATCTTCCAACTATCATTTCGCCAATACTGAACCATTATCTGTTATAATTTGCACCACTTTTTCTGGTCCGATCTCTTCCATAACAGCTACTATTATATCCTTAAGATAATGACCAGTTTTTTTATCAGCCGATCGCTCGAAAGAATTTAAGAAAACAGCACCATTTGGGGAATAGGCAACAATATTGATGTAAGACCGCTCTTTCATATCGGTCCAAATGTCAGACATTAATGTACAACCGGTGGTATCCCAAGACTTCTTCACCTCTGATACATATTGGCCTACTTGGTTTCTAGTATTTGGTATTAATTTTCTTCGAAGGGTAGAGTAACTAGGTAAATAATAACCTAACCCAAAATCAGATATGGCTTTGCACATTTGAATAAATGAAGAGGATTGGATCACGTTGAAAGGAATATTATTCATTATAAAAGCTTTGCCAACAAAATTATCAACTGCTTCCTTATCTTTCTTGTTAAAAATTTCTTTGATAGTGATTTGGGTGGTTACCGTAACATTTGATAACCCAATAGAAGATGAAGAAACGTTACCCTCAGCTTCATTGGTGCTCGAAGAAGATGCCACTCGGGATTTTTTGAGCGGACCGACTGCGAGGACAGCCATTGCTTGAACCTCCTCGGTAACCTTATCACATAATGCAATATCACGGCCTTGAATACCAACTAAATGAGCCTTTACTCGTGTAGCTCCTCCAGAAAATTCCTTGGAACAAAAATTACACTTGAATTGACCTTTCAGATCAGTGGCAAACTCCCAAAATCTATCCTTAGATTTCACCATCTCGTACCTGAGAGTATTTTGAGAAAATTACAACATGAAAGATTATCATATGTAAAAAATATTCATGTTGTGTGAAATATGCAAATAAAATTATTAACCTAGTAAAGAAGGGAAATATGATATACCTTAGCAGCTTGGAGCCTTGGACTTAGGAGAAGTTCGAAAGAATCAGAAAACTACAAGAGAGAGAGAAAGAATCAAATTGAATGATGTAATTTAAAATATATAGAATTATAGAGAAGTTTCTCTAAAATATTTGCACTCAAAATGGTAGAGAGTTGAAATAGGGAACAAGTGATCAAATAAATGTTTAAATTATTTTACTTGCCTGTTTTGTTTGATTTATTGCTTTTTCTTACAATTTCTTTCCATTTTTCAGAATTATGGTAATTATGTGGTACTAAATTTGTTGATTTCCTTTCCAACTTTTTATATGTGTGAAAATATTATATTTGGTAAAAATTCGTAAAATACGGGCCGAATTTTTGTCTTGTCAAAAATTCGCGAATGAATGCGTATTATTGAAATGGAGATGCGAATTTCGCATTTTTGGAATTATTCGGAATATACGTGTATAATACGTGAATTATTCACGAATTGACTAACTATGATGTACATATAAAGACGCTTAATTAACAATATCTACTGTCAATTTCTTTTTTCATTTGACATTTATACATCTGCATGTACAATTATTGTACTCAAAAGAGTTTACTCATTTATAATAGGAAATAAAATATCTTATTTAGTGTATATTCATATTATGACAATTAATAGCACTCATAAGGTCAAAATAGACATAAGATGAAAAAAAATTCTTTCTCCGCTCAATTTAAGAAAAGAGTCGCCCAGAATAACCGCGCGCTAATTTAAATTAGCCAAGACGTCATAATCGCACGGCTAAAACAATTATAATGATGCGACCTCTTGCGGACATTTTAGGATGAAAATTAAGGAATTAGGTTATTGGTGTTTTCTATAATATTCCAAAAAACAATGCCTCCGTTTTTAGCATTTTACCGAAAATAGATATGTAAAGAAGAACAAATATAGCTCTTCCAATCACAGCTCACCAAATAGATTGCTAACATACCCCAAATATCTAACATTATAGTGGCCGAAATATCTCCACGTTTGCACCAAAAATGCACCAATGACCTTATAGCAACAGATTTTTCTCAAGATAAACCTCATCAGCCTTCTCTTTATAAATTCTTCATTTTCATTTCTCCTACTCAAGCCAATCAAAAACAACAAAATCTAGTGAGCTAAGCATCTTCTAGTTCAAATCCAATGGCAACCAGCAAAATGGCCTTATCCTCTTCCTTTGCCGGTAAGGCAATAAACCTTGCACCCGCCTCTAAGTTTGAGGCTCGTGTCACCATGCGTAAGACAGCAACAAAGGCTAAGCCTGTATCGTCAGGCAGCCCGTGGTACGGTGCGGAGAGAGTCTTGTACTTGGGCCCCCTCTCCGGTGAGCCTCCGTCCTACCTTACTGGCGAGTTCCCTGGTGACTACGGATGGGACACTGCCGGACTCTCTGCTGACCCCGAGACCTTTGCCAAGAATCGTGAGCTTGAGGTTTGTTTAAGTTTTAATTATCTGCAAAACATAGCATGCATGTCAAAATGGCCTCTATTTTCTAAAAAAATGTCATTCAGGGGCCGTTTGGTTCGTGATATTAAATTAGGATGCCAAGGCATCCAAGTAGGATGGATTTCATTCCTACGTTTGGTATGTCACTAGCTAATAAAGTTAGGTAATCGAGGATTCCCCAGGTTATATTTGGTGGGAATAGGATTACCTCCAAAATAGGTGTCTTTCCACATTCCCACAAGGAGAGAATCCATTTTTCAATTTCCCGCCAAAATTAATGAGAGGAAAATTTCTATAAAAGGTCTCTTTTTCTTTATTGTACATCAGCCGTCCAAGCTTTTTTTTTTTTTTGTGAGATTTTGGTAGCTAGCAAACTTTCATCAGCGTATGAAATCAGGTGCTCTAATATCAAAATATACGAGCATGACAAATTACTTCTTCACACTACCAGATTCTATGAAGGAAGAATATGCGCTTTGGGTACTCGTGCAAGCATAGTTGTTCAATTCGCGAATAATTCATGTATTATACACGTATTTTTCGAATTTTTAAAAATTCGCATCTTCATTTCAATAATTCGCATTCATTTGCGAATTTTCGACATGATAAAAATTCATCCCGTATTTTCCGAATTTTTACCAAATATAATATTTTCTCAATTATTTTTTAAATAAAAAATATATATTTAAATAATTTAATATACAAAATTATTCCGAATAATGATCCGAATTGACGAATTAATACCGTCTTCATTTTATTTGACCGAATATTTGACCAACTTAGAAAACGTTCAATACGAATTATACACGAACGTATCGCGAACCGTATTATTCGCGTATCACGAATGACTAACTATTGTTGCAAGTGATGTTTGAGCAATAGTTTTTATTATGATTATTAGTTGTTGAATTTGTTTCTTTTGATAATGGATTATTAATTTTATTATTAGAATATTCTATTTTGTTTAATTATTTTTTATGTGAGATTTTAATTAATTTATCGAAATATATCTTATAAATGTAGCAAGTCAAATGAATGATGATATTTTACACATTCAAATCATGGAAATGATAGATACACCAACCAAACATGGTAATCACACATGCTTTGGAATGACATTCCTTGGCATCCTTGCATTCCAAAGCATCTATCAAACCACGAACCAAACGGCCCCTTATGCCAACCAAATTAGTTAATAAAGTAAATCTTTAATGTATATTATTTATTCATAGTTTTAAAGGCTTAAAATTGAATTGTTTTTCATATATATAGGTCATTCACTGTCGTTGGGCCATGCTTGGCGCGCTAGGTTGTGTCTTCCCTGAACTCCTTGCTCGCAATGGTGTTAAATTCGGTGAGGCTGTATGGTTCAAGGCTGGAGCACAAATTTTCTCAGAAGGCGGACTCGACTACTTGGGTAACCCAAGCTTGGTCCATGCTCAGAGCATTTTGGCAATCTGGGCTTGCCAAGTCATTCTTATGGGTGCTGTCGAGGGTTACCGTGTTGCCGGTGGTCCTCTCGGTGAGGTGGTCGACCCACTTTACCCCGGTGGCAGCTTTGACCCATTGGGTCTCGCTGATGACCCCGAGGCATTCGCAGAGTTGAAGGTTAAAGAGATTAAGAATGGAAGACTTGCCATGTTTTCCATGTTCGGATTTTTCGTCCAGGCAATTGTTACCGGAAAGGGGCCGCTCGAGAACTTAGCAGACCACCTCGCAGATCCCGTGAACAACAATGCATGGGCTTTTGCCACAAATTTTGCTCCTGGAAAGTGAGCTCTGTATTTTGGATTAAGATGAAAATTTTGTGGGATGAATTGGTAAGATGATGATGTAAATTAGTTTTTGAATTACTGCACTTGGATTAAGTGGTATGATTTTAAAAAGTTGAGTTGAATTTGTAAGAGGAATGATAGCGATGTAAAATAGTTGAAGTCATGCATTTGTATTGCTAGTGCTCATTAATGACATTTGTATTGCTATCTAATATATCCAAAATATGGTTTTATATATACCCAATTCCCCATAAATGATTACTATCCAAATTGACTAGCTGCTATCAATCTGAATATATATTGACAAGCAAAATCAAAACATGTAGTGAAATACGTGATGGGCAAAACAGGTGGTGAGGGAAACAAGTTAGTGGTGAGCAATTTGGGTTTTTTCACTTACTACATGGTAGTGGCGAAATAAAATTTCATTATTAATTTGATTTTGTGGCTGTTATAATAATATTACATGCTGTATTTTTTTTCTGCAAAACTTGTATCATATTTTCTTTTCTCCTAACTTTAACTCATTGTATTATACTTTAATTAAAATATGTTGATGACTGGACTGAATTAAGTCTATAATTCATACATATGTTACACAGGATATAAATTCTTCTTTTAGCTTGAAACTTCTTTGAATTTCTATACATTGTTGTTATTTTTGGCTGAAATTTTGCAAAATTGAAAAGATTATCTCATTAAAGATTGGGAGTTATTTTAAGATATTCTCATTATATGTCAATATTCAGGGGAAATTCCACAATGGCAGCAACGATAGTACAACTCGCCGATGATGAAAGCTCGAAGTGGATCAATTACTGCTAGGTTCTTTCTTTTTGTTTTCCTTTTGAGCTGGAGCCTCCTCTGCTTATACATAGTTGTGCCATTATATATTCCCCTTTTTCTCCTTTTCTTATTTAAAGTATTGTAATATTGAATTTTGTACACTTCTAATTTTTAATGGAATCTTGGCAGTTGCCTCCTGAAGCTTAAAAAAAAAAATGTCCTTAGTAGTTGGTCATGTTTGATGATTGCTACATCGAGATAGTAGAATAATAATTCGAGTAGTATAATTATTTGTTACATCAACATTACAATGCCATAACAGACATTTGATCATTTTATATATGCAATACATTGCATTTTACCTCTCCGCCGTAATATTTTTGAAAAGAACTTATAGTAAATAATATTTGCATAAGCATTTCAGTTTTGTCTGCCAAAAGAGCAATTTTAAACGAATTTTTAAATGACTGGAGTTCGAACATATTTTTGTTGCTTTATTTCCAACATATTTTATTTTGTTCAACCAAAAATAGCATAAAATAATATTAGTGTAAACTATAAATATAGAGAGAAATGTACATATCGATTGTAAACAATAAAAGAGAAAATAATATTTTGTAAACTTTTTACAAAAAACAAAAGAGGAAAAAATATTTCACATAATATAAAATTATAAAATAAAATAATGTTCGTTAAAATTATATCATAAAATATCACATAAATAGTGTGACATATTATCTGACAAGAAGTATTTTTTTCTTTTATTTTATATTTTCGATTGAAGAAAATAAAATATGAAGATAGTTTGTTGAGAGTACGTACTTTGGTGCGGAAAAAAAATCAAATGGTTGAAATGTTAAAGTTAACCATATTGAATGTGGTGTGGTAAAAAAAGTTCAGTTAATTTTATGGAGACTAAATTAGAAAATCTAAATAATGTAGAGGATCTTTTTTTTTTTGGAAGAAAATTGGAGGGGGTTAAAATCCCCATTTCATTAATATTTCAAAATTTACAAGGGATGTTAATTACAAAGATTAATAAACCCCTAATAAACTTTATTTTTACTAATCCTACCCTCCTTAACAATTAAATTAAACCCAAATTAGATTTAAATTATAGGATTAGCCTACAGGCCCACTGAAGTCCCTTTCGGCCCATCATCTTTTATTTTCAACTGAAATGTCTTCTTTTTCAGACCGACAACTGTCGATATCTCTTTCTACTTTCCTCTTTCTTCATTCTCGTAGACTCCGCTGCTACCTCTCTCTCTTTCATATCCATCGCCATTTTCATCCTCTACTTCAGATACTACTACTTTCTTCACCATTAACCACTCTAATAAGATTCCGCTCTACCAATTTCTCTTCTATTAGTATTGAGTTCTCCTTCTTTTCCTCTCCAAAAATCCTTCTACATCTCTCTCGCCAGATGGCAAATTGATATATTGCTATAAGCTGAGATAGAAATCTATCAGCTTGAGGAGTAACAATCAGATCCATCATGGAGGTTAGAGAAGATGAAGTTACAACTGATAGATCAAGCGCGCATCGCAACAGAGACCAATGTTTCTGTACAAACTCGCATTCAACAGCTAAGTGTTTTACATTTTCCTCAGATTTATTGCACAAACTGCATTTACTCGCGAGTTGAAAGCCTCTTCTTTTTAAGTTGTCATGCGTTGAGATTTTGTTTCGATTTGCACACCAAAGAAAGATCTGCATTCTGAGAGGTATTTTAATAGACCAAATATTGCTCAGCTTGTGATGTGAAAGCACACCTAGTTTAATGTTTTCACACACACTTTTCATTGTAAATCTCTTATTTTCTTTCCAAATCCAATTTATTCTAACCTCTGATTCTATTAAATGACATCCTTGGAGGATTTGTTTTAAACTTCGAAGTTCTTGTTGGGGCAAAATACCTCTCACTTCTTCAAAAGTGTGCTCCAGTTTAGTTAAACTCTTGAAATAAGCTAAACTACCCCCTCTCTGTATTGCATGAGAGTATAAATAAGGGTATTGAGTACTCAAAATTGACTCATTCCATTTGGAATGCCAAAAATTTACTCTATCTCCTTTCCCCACCTGAAATCTGGAACTTGCAAAGAAGAATTGTAGATTACTCTTTACATCCCACCAAAAATAGGAGTCCCTCCTAGGCTTCTCCTCTTCCATCTCCCACCATTCTAGTCCTGAAACTAATTGAGTCCAGTCCAAACCTTTACCCCTATTAAAGTATTTCCAGGCCCATTTCATCAGCATGGCCTGGTTAAATATTTTTAAATCCAAAACCCCTAACCCTCCCCCCTTCTTAGGCTTACAAACTTGCTCCCATGCAACTAATGACAAACCAGTTTCATTATTGCCTCTCCACAAAAATTTTCTTCTAATTTTATCAATATCCTCAATTATCCCTTGTGGTATTTTGAAAACTGTGAAATAATATAATGGAAGTGCACTTAGAACAGAGTTAATGAGGACCAATCTTCCTCCTTTGCTTAACAGTGTCCCTTTCCAACCCTGTAATTTCTTGTGAAATCTTTCAATTAAATGATCATAATCTTCCTTCAGTGGCCTCTTCTAGTGTAAAGGATAGCCAAGGTAGGTAAAAGGTAGGGTATTGAACTGGCATCCCAATTCCGATTCAATTATATCTACATCTATGTTGTGGTCTGAAATTAGGGTAAACTCAGATTTGAAAAAATTGATTTTTAACCCTGACGAGTTACTGAAGGCTGATAATATACATTTCAGTCTTCTTAATTGAGAGAGTTCTGGTTTAATGAGGTATAGAGAATCATCAGCGTATAATAGGGATAATTTGAGATTGGGAAGTGGTCTTTCTATAAAGTTTTGAGAAGCTAAGTATTCTAAAACCCTAGCAATTGTGTCCACAGCAATTATAAAAAGATATGGAGAGAAAGGGTCTCCTTGCCTCAGTCCTCTTTTGAGGTGAATTGACTTTCCTGGACTTCCATTAAATAGTAGTTTTGCAGATCCTCTTAACACATACCATTTGACCCATTCAATCCATTGTACCCCAAACCTTCTCGCTTGCAACACTTGTATAATAAATTCCTAAGAGATTCTGTCAAAAGCCTTCTCAATATCTGCTTTAAAAATAAGTAGTGGTTTGTTTGATATGTGAGCTATGTATAATGCTTCCCTTGCATACACATAGCATTCACTTATTTTTCTTCATTTAATGAACCCAAGCTGATTAGGCAGGATTATATCATTGATTATGTGTTGTAATCTATTTTTCTATTTTTCTTCCACTGGTTTAATTTCTTACTAAGTTTCTTCATTTTCTCTTAAAACTCTTTCAATGTTGCTGCTTTATGAGAATTGAGGTGATTTATGATAATTGAGTTAGCTTCTTCATTCTTCAACCAATTGTTTTCAAATCTAAAGCTTTTGTGTATTGGGAATGAGCTGGATGAGATTATTTGTATGGGTATATGGTCTGAGATGTGGCTCGTGAGTGTTGTTTGTTGGAAGCTAGGGAAAGTTTGAGACCAGGGTAAGTTAAAGAGAAATCTGTCTAATCTTGCTTTAGAGATAGAATTTCCCCATGGGTCTTGCCTTTTAATGGTAGATTAAACAGATCTAGATTAAACAGATCTTGAAAGTTTTTTGCCTCTTCTACACTTCTCAAGCTATAATTCGCTCTCTTATTCACTGCTGCAACTAGATTAAAATCTCCTTGTAACAACCATGGGATTCCTGAGCCAGGTGTTGAATTTCTTAACTCATTCAAAAACAGTTTTTTCTCATTTTCCTCTTGAGGCTCATATACACCAGTAACCCTAATTTCTGAATTATTCCATTTGCATACAAGATCAACAGAAATTGAGTGTTCTTTGATAGAGGTAGATATAGCAGAGAAATAATTTGTGTCCCATGCCATTATTATTCCTCATGCTGCACCTTGAGTATTTAGATATACATAGCCTTGCAGTAAATTTTCAAATAATTTTTTATGTAGTATAGTTGAATAATCTCTTAATTTGGATTCTTGCACACATATAATATCTGGTCTCTCTGTGTAAACAAACTCTTTAAAATCTGTTTGCTTATGTACTGCATTTATCCCTCGAACATTCCAGGAAACGATCTTGATAGTTTTTGTATTCATTGAATAACTAATTGTACTTCACTTTGTTTGACTTGCAGTTGAAAACTATCAAACAAGAGCTTGCAATGCTTCTTCTTGCTCTTCAGTCAATTTAACCCCAATGGCTTCTATTATCACTCTTACATGGTCTACATCATAGACCTTGTGCACCGATAAATATCTTGGAAAGCTAGGAGGTTTTAAAAGAAAGGAGGCGCTATTCAAAGGGCTAAGTTGACTTAACTAAGAGCAAATTCAAATTATTTTTAATAAATGCTAGAATTGCCCTTATTTAATGATGATTTTTAAATTAATGCTTGTATCTATTGATGATATTCTTCTCCTGAAATTTAGCAATTAAATCATGTAACTATGAAAACAAATTAAATAGATTTATTACAAAGGTATCTTTATATGCTTTAAAGGAACAATAAACAATTTGAAAAAATTAAGTTGGGAACCATGCAGCCATGCACGGACCATTTCACAGTAACAATGGGCCTTCTATGTGCTCATAAAATAAAAAATTGGAAAAATATGGTTCTTCCACTTAATTCTATTCATCCGCAATGGAGGATCAATGGAATATCGCTTGATTGATGAAATATTAGAAAATTTAAATATAAAGAGTGGCCACTTAGTAAAAAAGAATTTGCTAAAGAGAAACTTGCTGAACTCGTAGGTCCATCTAGAATACTTTTTGGGGATCTGATAGAGCACGACGGCAATGTAGCACGACTATTCACGACAGATCCAATAACAGTATATATAATTTATTTTCTAATAACAATATATACATAACAGTATATATAATTTATTTTCTAATAACAGTATATACATAAAAAGTGAAAATAGTATATAAAATGGGAAAACAGTATATAAAAGTAAAAAAAATAAAAAATACACAAAGAATAAACAACAATATATAAAATGGCAAAACAATACATAAAAATGAGAAAACAGTATATAAAATGGAAAAACAATATATTTACAGCGCCGTCGTACTTTTTGAACCAAATATTAGGTCCCATAAAGACAGGCCAATGATGAAAAAAAAGGCATCAAAAAGCTCCACAAGACGTGATCCTTCAAAATTTGAAATAATGGAGGCGTCGTAAAACCTCTCATGATGAAAATGGCCTCAACACTGATGCCGTCGGTACATCTCAAAACTATTACAACACTTCCTTGCATGAGATGGAAATGCCAACTATGACTCAAGATGAAGACATGTCATATGCGATTGACTTGAGTCTTCCCTTTGCTTTGTCACACTAAAGTTTGTGTAATTGCTAGGATTCTCATTTTTTTCATGATCTCGGCAGTCCTATTACATGACAACTAATAAACAAAGTAACACTTTTGGAATTATAAAATGGTAAGTCTTGACCCCATAGTAATATCCATAATAAATGTCCTTAATATAGTATGATGTATCTAACAAAGCTTTTGGGGATGTTGGATGCTATTGGATCAAATAAGAAAAAAATTGTTTTATTAAGACATTGGAGATAACCATATAAAAGAAAGCTAAAACTTAAATGGAGGTATGTCCTCTTGTATGAATTTTTCTTGTGTTATTCTTTTTTGCCTAGAAAAATCTTTTGCAGCTGATTCTATTTATTTTGTTCTTTTTTATTCATTTTATTTTATTGGTCATCTACCTTAGTGGGTTAGACTTTCAAATAATAGGAGATTAGGTCTCTTATCATTCTTATGAAATTAACAAAAATTAATTATGTTACTGTCTAAAAGGGGCTGAAGACTGTTGGAATGTAGAGGGTACGTTTGAAAGAGAAATACTAAGTGAACCATCGAGGCCAATTAAAATCAAAATAAATATGTAGGAAGTCGAAGCATCGAGGCCTGATCGAGTCTCAAATGGAGATCTTCATGAGTTCTCGAATGGAAGGAGGCCAAGAGTTCACTCAAAATGCATTTGTTTCTACGCGGAAGGAAGGCTCGAGAATCATTTTTCCTATTTTTAGTCATTTATTTGTCGAGTTGTTTCATCATTTTAATTAATTTGAGTTTCTTATATAATGGGAGAGAGAGATTTCTTTATGTAGTTAATATATTTGGAACCCTAATTCTCTCAATTTTTGTTTTGTAAGCACCGACGGCTCTTTGGCCCCGTTAGAGCTAGCAAACATGATCCGAACCCGAAAGACCTGCCCGACCCGTCAGAAATCCGACCCGGTCTGATCCGAAAAATTTGAAAAAGTCAAATGACTCGAACCCGCCCGACCCGGACCCGAAGAACCCAAACCTGAAATGACTGTTGTTTGATAATCACTCTAACCCGACCCGACATAAAGCCCGACTTGTCCGAACCCGATATAACCTGTGACCCGAGAGAATCCGAGACCTGATAAGCCAAGATCTGAACTAACCCGAACCTATATTGACTCTTACAAGACTTTGATTTAATGAAAAAAGACAAGTACCATTACGTTTCAAGTAGACGCAGAAATGCATGAATTTTGATGTTTTTTTTAATTTAAGATGTACTTTTGAATGATGATAGTAAAATTGTGTTTTATTATTTTTTATAATTTGTTAGTACTACATTTGCGAATTTGTCCGGTCCCCCTGATATATACTTTTGGCTCCGTGTCCGCCGTCGGGGGCATAAGATCTGGCAAACTACCTTCGGAAATGGATTCAAATGTAACAGTGCAGTATGGCAGGCTTTGCGCAATATTAAATTTTCGAAAAGCAGCCCTTGGTTGGGTTGCATTGGCAGATATCCTGTGGAGATTGTAGATGGATTTCCCTCCTATTAGCATCTTGGTTCCTTCAGTTGGGCTTTTTTTAACAAAATGGAGTAGGCTTATATATATATACTAGATTAGTTGAGAGTTTGTTAATACTTTAACTACCTTGATGAGGTGTCAAACATTACATATGAGTGTGGTGGTGAGGTGTCCAAAGATTAAGATTTGTGGTTGCTTATAATCTATATATATATATATACACACACTAAATAATTGGGCTTATTTTTTGCAAGTTATATATGTTTTTGGGGTGTTCTAAATGAAGAAATGTTTTTATGTTTTTTTTATCTCTTGATGAAATGATTTGTTTGGGTTGAATTAAAATTATATATTTTGGGATAAATTTATGCTTGAACAATTGTTCTTTCTTTTTGCAACTAAGAATATCGTATGAGAAAGAATAATGGGAAAAATATATTTCAAAATGTTTGGGGATTACTTCTGGAAAAATTATCATTGTTTACTTACATAAAATTCTTATAATTCCGAGTGGAGATGCGTACAATCATAAATCATAATAAAGGAAAACAATTAACTGAACGAAAATTCCATTTCGACATCAAACAACTGTTGCATTTATAGAACAGGTCTGGTTAAGCAACCATCATCATAAAATAAATTCCCCCTATATATATAATATTTTTGCTCTTACTTCTACGGAATTAATTGTAATTATAATTCAAAGGAGGGTACCAGCTATTGCCAACTAAAATTACAAAAGTATATTTGTAAGAAACCTCAACCTTTGTTAAATCGAAGATAAAAATTACATAGTTCTGAAAGGAAAAAATAAAAAGCAACACAGACTACAAACAAAATAAGCCCATTTGAACTCAATTCTTTAGGGGTAAATTATTTAAATGTTATTAATACTCTTCTTTGTTGTATAATATCAAAATTTTCATGGATGTTAAATCTATTTTAACTTATTCTTCAAGGGTAAATTGTTTAAGACAAATTAAAAATCATGCGGGGTGCTGTAGCGATCATGTAGAGACGGATTGAAATTATATGCTGTTTTCTCACGTTCCTATATATGTTATATACCGTTTTCATTTTTTTTAAATATATACTGTTTACCGAATGAATTTTTATATATTGTTTGTTTTTAGTTTATATGTTTGTATATACTGTTTTCATTTTTTTTAAATATATACAGTTTTATAGAATGAATTTTTATATATAATATTTGTTTTTAGTTCGTATGTTTGTATATACTGTTTTCAATTTTTATATACTGTTGCTACAGTGTCGCTACAGTACATCGTGCAATATCAGCTCCCTTTTGTTTAAACATAATTAATAATCTTTTATTTGAACTCGCAATTATTTTTTTAAATCTAATATATTAATTTATTCTTTTTTCCTTTCGTGAATGGGGGATTTGACTTGAACAAGTCAATTTAGATTTTGTTTATAATTTCGTAATAAGATGAATTAGGATGTTAACTGTTAAGCAGCATATACCAGAAAAGAAAATGAAAGGATAGTTAATTATATTTGGTCAATTTTCTACTCAAGAAATTTAAAATACGAAAAGCAAATTTATAATTTATATTTATAATAGATTTAAATCCTAAAAAATTTACTGTTTTACTGTGCTTCCCCGTCATTTTCTTTTCTGAGCCGTTGGATTGAAAAATATTAGTCCATCAGATTTAATCTCAACCTTAGATTGAAAAATTAACCATCAAATTTAACACCAGTTCCACGTGTCCAGCCTTCTCCTTCTCCATCTTTGGCTCCTCCGCCTCCCTCTTCACTTTCGCTCATTCTCTCCTCTCTCTCGCTCACTGACTCTCTCCCTCTCACTTCGCTCACATTTTCTCTCCCTCTCACTCACCCTCTCTCCCCCTCCCACTAAGCAGCGAGCAACCCGATGACGCCGACGACCCCACACCTCCTTCTCTTCAGACGTCGACGACGCCTGACACGCACGCACAACGGACGACGGAACCCACGCACGAGCAGCAAGACTGGAACGCACGCACGAGTCTCTTCTACATTATTTATCTAATTTGCTGAATTTCACACACAAGGACGACATAAATCTAGGTATGCACACAGGCACACACTCTTGCGATGGAAGAGACTCATCATTTACTCTCCCTTTTTCTTGATTGAAGATACCCTATCACATTAATTCTCCAAACCAGTTCTGTCTCCGAAATTATATATTATAATGTTTTCTATTCAAAGTTCATTGATTTTCGTTGAAATCTGTGATTAATTTTGATTGAATCTGGAATAGGCTGATTTTTTTTTGGTGAATTAGGGGTAATTGGCTAGTACTGATTCTTGATGGATTAAAGGATTTCTATTTATCTGAATTTTTGGAATTGTATTTTACTTGGAGAGTTCCGACTAAAAAGGCACCGAATTACATATTAGCAGTATCTATAAAAATAATTTAGAGGTGTTTCTCATGCCTCTTTGTTTCCCGCAGGAACCAATTGAAGAATCAAGAATGGCACAGACAAACCCGCCACTTTGGTCTTTCTTTCAAAGAAAGACCTAGTCTCATGGTGGATGCGGCGCACGATTGTAGACTTGCTCTGAAGCTTTTACAAAAAATCACCTATTTTCTTCGAATTGTGATGTCTCTTTGTGCAAAATTACAACCTGCCTCATGAATATGCATTATGTGATGTGTAAGGATTTTGTTTATGAAAGAACCCTATTAATTTATTTAAATTTACGATTATATTAAAATATTCCATTTGAGTGTACAGTTGATACTTAATTTGTATACATTTAATTCAAATTGAGGCGGATTGGCACAAATAAGGGTCTCTTGAGGATTGAAATGATTTTATATTGATTTAACTGCGAGATGAAGGATACTGAACTCTTGGTGTTGATTGGTGAGGACCAGTGAAAGGACATTGAAAACTTTCTTTGAGTTTAAGGTCAGATTTGTTGATTTGCTTGGCATGTATCATATATTTATTGATTTTCTTGCCATGTTTCTTGAATAATTTGACATTAATATTTGATGATTTTGATTTTGTATGTTTAGGTACTGACATTTGAGGTATTTGTATATTCAATATTTGGTGAATGATATGCGGAAAATCTTACAAATCGAATGATCCTCATATGTAATGTTCATTGCGTAAAAGAGGTACATATATATAAATTTTAAATTTTAAATTTTAAATTTTAAATTTTAAATTATATTGTTAGGAATATAATTTAACCCTGAACAATTTAGCTAAACTTCACTAATAAGCACAAAACTAATTGTTACTGTACTATGCACACTGACAAGCATCTGACCAATTCTTTTTTTTATTATTGATGAGTAGTTGTTTGTGGTGTCATTTTTGATATATATTATCTTTTTATTATTTCAATCCTTTTTTTATGCTCCTTGATTAGGTAAGATAACTGTTTCATTTTTGCACTACGATTTTTGCATCTTTTCATGTATTGTTTTTTCCCCTGTTATTTGCTTTAATCATATTTCATGGCAGGTTTGGGGTCAAACGCCAAATTGGTTCATCTTGCTTCTACGCCTTCGTATTGTTGGCTGTCAAGAGAAGGGGCAACTGGTACGTGATTTTGGAACTATTCTTCAGTTGAAGCACAGGCATTAACTATTTTTATTCAATTTAGATTTAATATGTAGTTTTCAGACTAATGTATTATTTTCCTAAGTACTTCCTAATTTGGTTTAATAGATGTAGGATTGAATAATATTGGGGCATAATCTCAGTATTTTGTGTTAATTTGAGACAAATTGGCTGAATATATTAGGCAAAATTTGACCTATTTTTTAAAAGGTTATAGCAAGGGAATCGAATGAGTTTTCTATATGAATTTTTGAATTTGGTATCCAACAGATTTGGAACAATTTTCACATCTACTTTTTTGTATTATTAGCTCTCAAAAGAAAAGGCAATCAGTACAGTTTACGCTTCTACTTCATTATGTATGGTATATTTAAATATGAATTTTTGAATTTGGTATGTTGAATTAGATTAGATTATTTAAGTTCCTATGAGATATGGGTTTTTTTTTTGTTGAAATTTTCAGAAAGTATATCAGATTGTATTTTCTCAAAATAACTATGTCAAATTGTGCTAATATTTACTCATTTGGTTTTAATTATTTCAGAATGATACAAGAATGATGCAGGGAACAGATGCCAAAGATTAAGCTCTGAACTATTAAGAGATGTAATGTCTTTTTATGTCCCCATAATATTGTATTGAATCAAGTTGTAATAAATACTTATGTATATTGTATTTCTAAAGTATATTCTTCTCATAAAATATGCACCGACTATTATTATAGGTGTTCCAAAATCTCGCGCCAAGTGCGAAGGTCCTGCTAGTTGTCATTAACTCAGAATGCTTCAAAATTGAATCAATAAAAGAAAACTCAGCTAATTGGATTTACAGCATAAATTTTAATTGGAATTGCCATATGCCTCCCTCAAAATTCTCTTGTAGGGTAGCAACTATTTATTTGTTTCAATAAAAATCTTTTGTAACCCGTCTCGGCTGCACCTTCAAAAAAAATCCCCTTGTGTGTACGACGTGTTAAATGAAATTCCGTTCAACACATGATATTAAGTGCAACATGTGATGCCTCATATAACTTGTGATAGATGTTATAACCTAAAGAACCTATTGGGGCATTACAATGATTAAGACTTAAGTACTTAAGAAATGCTTAAGTAGCTCTTTAACTAGATGTGGAACTAAGTCATTTTGGGGTTGATTTTTGTGGAACTTTTCGGTGGACATAGATATTGTGATAGATATTATGACTATATTTCTAAACATTTAGCTTTCAAACTGTTGCTTTGTTATGGTACATTTACTTAATAATAACGAATCGAGTCCATTTTCGCAGGCCAAAACAGAAGCTATATTACTTTTGTTACACCCGACTCTATTTTCTACTTTAGAATGTAACAGTAACAATATCATTACAAAAATCACAAAATAAAAAAATACAACTAATTTTTTTATACTAATTTATAAATTAAATATAATGTGATCTAAGACGTCGCTCCAATCCCGACACTTGAACCCGAAACCTGACACAGAAAAAAGAGGGAATGAGTAACTTAAATACTCAGTAAAGGTACCTATCTCATACGTTACAAAAATAAAATATAATATTTTGTACTAAAATATAATTTCCGAAATCATTAATAAATACTAAATAAATTATTCCGAGCTCATTGTTGAATGATTGACGGCCATGGACATTGAGAGTCAAGTGCGGCTTCTATCATCTTTAGCGGCCATGGACATCGAGAGTCACGTGCGGCTTTTATCATCTTTAGCGGTCATGGACATCGAGAGCCACGTGCGTCTTATAACATTTTTAGTGGTTATGGACATCGAGATTCATGTGCGGCTTTGATTTATTCATTTATAAAATATAATAAATTATAAAATATATAACGCATGAGAAAAGAAATTTCTTACCAACTTTGAATGAAATGACATAACAAAACTGACTCTTCGAAGTTTTCAATATTAACTTTGCTATGCGTCGGCTCACATAAATCATCGATCAAAAGAAGGAAAAAAAATAGGAGTACTTGAAATCATTTGGCAATATGATTTTGATTTTAGTATCAAAGAATGTAGAGAAACATGTTGTGTATTAAACAGGAGAATGGATGATCTTTAATGACAATATATAGATTCAAAATTAATGTTGAAAATGGGAGTTAGCAAATTAAATTTACTAATTAATTCTCTTGTTTAGTGGGGATTGAGGGAGGTACTAGAGGCTATTCATCTACATAAATTTTAGAAATTGACTAATAGAATTTTACCTTTTAACCCCTAAACTTCAATTAATTGCACTTTCTAAAATACACCTCATTTTTTTTTAGTATCTTTAATTGCTAAATTATTGTTTTAAGAGATACAAGTAGGAGAATATTAATTTAGAAATTTCATGATTTTTTTTGTAAATTTACAAAAATACTCAAAAAATTAATTTTAAAAAAATTAGGATTATAACAATATCACCCCCTTAAAAAGATCGTTTGTCCCGACAAACGATAGAAGATAATTTCAATGAAACCTAACAAATTTTTTTTTGAAATGCAGAAGCGATTTTAAGATTTTGAAATACGGAAGCGATTTTCATATATAACCAAACCCCACTCAATCACCGATAACCTAAAGGACTTAATTGTATATTCTGAGAATCATTGCTCTGGTACCATTTCTGTTACACCCCGACTCTATTATTGACTTTAGGATATAACAGTAACAATATCATTACAAAAATCAAACAAAATATAAAAATAAAACTAATTTTATTATACTAATTTATAAATTAAATATAATGTGATCTAAGACGTCACTCCAATCCCGAGACTTGAAACCGAAACCTGAAACTGAAAAAGGAGGGAATGAGTAACTTAAATACTCAGTAAGGGTACTTATCTCATACGTTACAAAAACAAAATATAATATTTTGTACTAAAATATAATTTCAGAAATCATTAATAAATACTAAATAAATTATTCCGAGCTCATTGTTGAATGATTGACGGCCATGGACATCGAGAGCCATGTGCGGCTTCTATCATCTTTAGCGGCCATGGACATCGAGAGTCACGTGCGGCTTTTATCATCTTTAGCGGTCATGGACATCGAGAGCCACGTGCGTCTTTTAACATTTTTAGCGGTTATGGACATCGAGATTCATGTGCGGCTTTGATTTATTCATTTATAAAATATAATAAATTATAGAAAATATAACGCATGAGAAAGGAAATTCCTTACCAACTTTGAATGAAATGACATAACAAAACCGACTCTTCGAAGTTTTCAATATTAACTTTGCTACGCGTCGGCTCACATAAATCATCGATCAAAAGAAAGAAAAAATAGGAGTACTTGAAATCATTTGGCAATATGATTTTGATTTTAGTATCAAAGAATGTAGAGAAACATGTTGTGTATTAAACAGGAGAATGGATGATCTTTAATGACAATATATAGATTCAAAATTAATGTTGAAAATGGGAGTTAGCAAATTAAATTTACTAATTAATTCTCTTGTTTAGTGGGGATTGAGGGAGGTACTAGAGGCTATTCATCTACATAAATTTTAGAAATTGACTAATAGAATTTTACCTTTTAACCCCTAAACTTCAATTAATTGCACTTTCTAAAATACATCTCATTTTTTTTTAGTATCTTTAATTGCTAAATTATTGTTTTAAGAGATACAAGTAGGAGAATATTAATTTAGAAATTTCATGATTTTTTTTGTAAATTTACAAAAATACTCAAAAAATTAATTTTAAAAAAATTAGGATTATAACAATATCACCCCCTTAAAAAGATCGTTTGTCCCGACAAACGATAGAAGATAATTTCAATGAAACCTAACAAATTTTTTTTTTGAAATGCAGAAGCGATTTTAAGATTTTGAAATACGGAAGCGATTTTCATATATAACCAAACCCCACTCAATCACCGATAACCTAAAGGACTTAATTGTATATTCTGAGAATCATTGCTCTGGTACCATTTCTGTTACACCCCGACTCTATTATTGACTTTAGGATATAACAGTAACAATATCATTACAAAAATCAAACAAAATATAAAAATAAAACTAATTTTATTATACTAATTTATAAATTAAATATAATGTGATCTAAGACGTCACTCCAATCTCGAGACTTGAAACCGAAACCTGAAACTGAAAAAGGAGGGAATGAGTAACTTAAATACTCAGTAAGGGTACTTATCTCATACGTTACAAAAACAAAATATAATATTTTGTACTAAAATATAATTTCCGAAATCATTAATAAATACTAAATAAATTATTCCGAGCTCATTGTTGAATGATTGACGGCCATGGACATCGAGAGCCATGTGCGGCTTCTATCATCTTTAGCGGCCATGGACATCGAGAGTCACGTGCGGCTTTTATCATCTTTAGCGGTCATGGACATCGAGAGCCACGTGCGTCTTTTTACTTCTTTAGCGGCCATGGACATCGAGATTCATGTGCGGCTTTTATTTATTCATTTATAAAATATAATAATTTATAGAAAATATAACTCATGAGAAAAAAAATTCCTTACCAACTTTGAATGAAATGACATAACAAAACCGACTCTTCAAAGTTTTCGATATTAACTTTGCTGCGCGTCGGCTCACATAAATCATCGATCAAAAGAAGGAAAAAATAGGAGTACTCTAAATCATATGAATATTTGGCTATATGATTTTGAATTTAGTATCAAAGAATGTAGAGATACATGTCGTGTATTAAACAGGAGAATTGACAAATGGATGGATTATCTTAAATGACAATTTATAGATTCAAAATAAATGTTGGAAATGGGAGTTAGCAAATTAAATTTACTAATTAATTCTCTTGTTTATTGGGGATTGAGGGCGGCACTAGACGCCATTCATCTAAAGAAATTTTAGAAATTGACTAATAGAATTTTACCTTTTAACCCCTAAACTTCAATTAATTGCACTTTCTAAAATACACCTCATTATTTTTGTATTTTTAATTGCTAAATTATTATTTTAAGAGATACAAGCAGCAAAATATTAATTTAGAAATTTCATGATTTTTTTTTGTAAATTTACAAAAATACTCAAGAAATTAATTTCAAAAAAATTAGGATTATAACAATATTACGTCCTTAAAAAGATCGTTTGTCCCGACAAACGATAGAAGATAATTTCAATGAAACCTAACAATTTTTTTTTTTTGAAATGCAGAAGCGATTTTAAGATTTTGAAATACGGAAGCGATTTTCATATATAACCAAACCCCACTCACTCACCGATAACCTAAATGACTTAATTGTATATTCTGAGAATCATTGCTCTGGTACCATTTATGTTGCACCCCGACTATTTTTGACTTTAGGATGTAACAGTAACAATATCATTACAAAGATCACACAAAATATAAAAATACAACTAATTTTTTTATACTAATTTATAAATTAAATATAATGTGATCTAAGACGTCGCTCCAATCCCGACACTTGAACCCGAAACCTGAAACTGAAAAAATGAGGGAATGAGTAATTTAAATACTTAGTAAGGGTACCCATCTCATATGTTACAAAAACAAAATATAATATTTTGTACTAAAATATAATTTCTGTAATCATTAATAAATACTAAATAAATTATTTCGAGCTCATTGTTGAATGATTGACGGCCATGGACATCGAGAGTTATGTGCGGCTTCTATCATATCTTTAGCGGCCATGGAGATCGAGAGTCACATGCGGCTTTTATCATCTTTAGCAGTCATGGACATCGAGATTCATGTGCGGCTTTTATTTATTCATTTATAAAATATAATAATTTATAGAAAATATAACTCATGAGAAAAAAAGAAATTCCTTACCAACTTTGAATGAAATGACATAACAAAACCGACTCTTCGAAGTTTTCGATATCAACTTTGCTACGCGTCGGCTCACATAAATCATCGATCAAAAGAAGGAAAAAATAGGAGTACTTGAAATCATATGAATATTTGGCTATATAATTTTAATTTTAATATCAAAGAATGTAGAGATACATGTCGTGTATTAAACAGGAGAATTGACAAATGGATGGATGATCTTAAATGACAATATATAGATTCAAAATAAATGTTGGAAATGGGAGTTAGCAAATTAAATTTACTAATTAATTCTCTTGTTTAGTGGGGATTGAGGGCGGTACTAGAGGCCATTCATCTACAGACATTTTAGAAATTGACTAATAGGATTTTACCTTTTAACCCCTAAACTTCAATTAATTACACTTTCTAAAATACACCTCATTTTTTTTAGTATTTTTTAATTGCTTAATTATTGTTTTAAGAGATACAAGTAGCAGAATATTAATTTAGAAATTATTTACAAAAATACTCAAGAAATTAATTTTAAAAAAATTAGGATTATAACAGTTTTCTTTTTACATTTTGTATTGTAGACAATAGTGAAGATAAAGAAAGAAAAAGCCTTTTAACTATGTGATTTGACTCTGAGAAATTGACATGATAAATTCCTTAACGAATATAGTCCGGTAAAACATCAATTCTAACATAATAAAAGAGAGAATACTCTACTTTTTCCTATTTATAAACACTTGATCAACTCTCATTTCCACACTGCACCAAAAATAATTTCCTCTAAACTGTACAAAATCCAACATTTCTTAATGAACACAACATCTCAACCGGTGCCGGCTCGGCCAGTATGGAGACCCAATAACCTCATAAATCACCTCTTAGTACTAATCCTCCTAACTCCCTTCATAGTGATTATATCCATTATTATAGCCCGTAAAAAGCAAAATGATATCCAGGCAATCTTGTTACTCACTCAAAACAACTTTGTCACTATGTCAATTATCGCTATACTCGTCATCTTTCTTTTCACCGCGTATTTATTTACTCTGCCACGAGCAGTTTATTTGGTGGATTTTGCATGTTATAAACCGCCGGAGGAATGGGAAGCGCCATTCCAAAAGTCCATAGACCACGCAACATCATGCAATGTGCGTGAGGACGTTCTCCAGTTTCATATAAAGTTACTGGAGAGGTCCGGTCTGGGACAACGAACGGCTCTTCCGGAGGCCTTGATGCGTCTCCCCCCTAATCCTAACATGACAAATGCTCGTAAGGAGGCCGAGCAGGTAAACTTTTGTTAATAAATTTGAAGTGATAATTAGCTTTGAATAATTTGCATTCCCAAGTCCAAATACCTTGTTTCCATTTTTCCAGGAATGCACAGCAAATTCTAACTTTTTAATAGTTTGCATTCCCAAGTCCATATATCTTGTATCACCTCTCTAAAATAAAAGTTTTATGGTTAACTGCATAGGTCATGTTTGGTGCAATTGACAACCTATTTGCGGCGACGGGCGTGAAACCGAAGGACATAGGCATTGTAATAGTGAACTGCAGTCTGTTCAACCCGACTCCCTCTCTATCCGCCATGATCGTGAATAAGTACAAACTTCGCAGTAACATCAAGTCATACAACCTAGGAGGCATGGGATGCAGTGCTGGTGTTATCTCCATTGACCTTGCACGTAACCTCCTCCAAGCAAATCCCAATGCCTACGCTCTCGTCGTCACCACGGAGAACATTACGCTGAACAAGTATTTTTTTTCTTTCTGAGTACTCTAGTTTTCAATGAACAATATAATCAGTATTCAGGATAATGCAACATTTGTAGGTATATGGGAAATCGGAAGTCGATGCTTATATCAAACGTACTGTTTCGCGTGGGTGGCGCAGCCATGCTCCTTTCCAATCGTCGTGCCGACCGCCATCGCTCAAAGTACCGCCTCTCCCATGTTGTCCGCACGCATCTTGGGGCGGACGACAATGCCTTTCGGTGCGTATACCAACAGGAAGACGACGGAGGCAAAAGGGGTGTCTCCTTATCGAAAGATATTATGGCCATTGCAGGAAGTGCTTTGAAAACCAATATCACTACCCTCGGCCCCCTTGTATTGCCATTAAGCGAACAAATACAATTTGCGGCGACATTCCTTCGAAAGAAGCTTTTTAACACCAAGATCAAGCCGTATATACCGTATTTCAAGATGGCTTTTGATCATTTTTGTATACATGCAGGAGGACGGGCCATTATCGATGAACTGGAGAAGCACCTGCAACTCACGCCAGCCCATGTCGAGCCATCACGCATGACACTTCATCGTTTTGGTAAGAGTCACTTTTGAAAAGTGTGTCAGTCTCAAGTATTTTGGTTGTCGGTGCATCTTCAAGTTTGCTAATAAGAGGTTAAGTATGAAAAAGAAGGGCGATGGCTTTTTTTTTTTTTTTTTTAAAAATACACAAAGGCTTGCACAACCACACATACTGATAGCCACAACATATAAAAAATCCTCTAGAATCTTATAAAAATGCCTGTAGAATATCTCCAACCCTTAAATCCCCCTAAAATTTATTCGTCATAAAAAAAATCCCCCATAAAATTTAGATATCCTAACCATTACAGTAACAAAATATTGAGGAAGTTGAGATTTTGACATTCTTATATTTGGAGGTTAAAAGAAATGGAGGCAAAGTTTGTCTTTCTCTAACTTGAATATTAATATGGAAACAGGCAACACATCGTCAAGCTCAATATGGTATGAGTTGGCATATGCTGAGGCAAAGGGTCGTATTCGCTGTGGTCAACGCATCTGGCAAATTGCCTTTGGCAGCGGATTTAAGTGTAACAGTGCAGTCTGGAAATCATTGCGAAATGTAAAACCTTCTAAAGATAATCCATGGATGGATTGCATAGATAATTATCCTGTGGAGATCGTGGATGGCATTCCAAATTATGGTCAATACAAGGATGAGAAATAGATCGATTCGTGTAGAGTTGGGCTAATCCGGGTTATATAGAATAAGCCCATTGATTTTTTTTTCTTTTTTAATTTTCAATTTGTAAAAGAAAAAAAAACTATATAATTTTCAAGATCATATATATAAATCATTTGAAAGGGGAGTTTATGCTCCGTCCAAAATTTCTCTAAAAGAAAGAAATAGATCGATTCAAACAATGGTTGAAGAAATTGGCAAATAAATTTCTTTTGACTTCTTTATTTTTTATTTTTTATCTTTTTTTATTGTTTGTGGGAATTTAGTATACATAATTGATTTATTCTGTGAACTAAGTATATATGTGGGGATTACATATCAGAAATGATTTGTTTTGTCGAAAGTAATACAAAACTAAGTTATTTAACTATACAACTTTACTCCCACTAGGTTAGCCTAGTGGTAATGATATCGACTACATCTTTTTCATAGGTGAGTAGTTCGAATCCCGCGTCTGACAGGATTTATTTAAAAATTCAGTTATGACATATGGTCCATTCTAAAGATAACGAAGCAAGCGATTGTTTGTAGTTCTCCCTCATTTTTTTTATTTAACTATACAACTTTTGGAAGATGAAGCAATAAGTTATGTAAATAATGTTTATTTTCAATTTGATCAAAGTTGAAATAAGATTTGAAGAAGCATTTGATTAAGGATCTTCAAAATCAGTTATTGAACAAAGAAAGGTATAATTGACCAAAGAATAAGTAAATTGATATCTATTGAATTAGTAATAGTAACAAACAACTTTTTTTAATAGTAACTAATAAAGACTCGTCAATGGCTTGTTAGTTCAAGCGGCAGACAACCCTAATACTTTAATAAAAGTTCTACATTTGAATCATAGCAAACATATTTAGCACATTTGAAATTTAGCAATTCTCTAAAGTCACCAATGAGTTTGAGTCGACAAAAATAAATAATGGCTCAATTATAGAACCAAATACACTGTAAAAAATTTTACCAAATTGGCCATTCATACATGGTTAGATTTATTTTACCCAATATGAATACTAATTTATTATTAATTTTGCAAAATTTATTATTTTACACAGAAAATCAATATTGAAAATATTCTTATTTTAAATACTAATTTATTATTAATTTAACAAAATTTATTTTGGTAAGTTCTAAGAAATATAACCAACATTTATAAGTGAAAATTAATAATTGTTTTATGAGATTGTAAAAGTATATTCTTTTTATCTACTCAAAAAAAGTATATAATTTTTATTTGTTAAATTAAATTATTTATTATTTTAATAATACCGATTTTGTATAAAGAAGCTAACTCGTGCTAATATAATCAGTACTGAGTTTAAATTCACTGCATTTATTTGGATTTTCAGAGCAAGTTTTGGTGAATGATATGCAAATTGAGGCTAGGATGATATTTTGGCACTTGTATACGCCTCATATACTCTTAATTTAATTTGGGAAATTCTACGTAGAATCAGGGGTCGAAGAATAAAAAAGAATAATCACTGGAGATGTCCAGTGACAACCGCCCTCCACGCGTGAAAAATAATCCGCACGTGATATGTCGGAATGAAAAACATGTCACAGGAGATCTCCAGTAATCCTTTTCTCCTTTCCTTTCTGAGTCTGTCCGACCAAACTCTCATCTCTCTCTCTCTCTCTCTCTCTCTCTCACAAATATTCACCTCTCACTCTCGCTCCTCAAAGACGCACCACAGTCTCTCTCTCTCTATCTCTCTCATTTCTAGGGTTTGTGAGAAGCACCACTCTGGCTGCTCTCTAACGCACCTCTTTTCTCTCTCTCTCTCTCTCTCTCTCTCTCAACATTGCATCCGTTTTGCTAAGATCCTTGATTTGAACAATTGCTGATTGGTTCCCCGATCTGAACTTCATGGCTGGAGTGGTTTGAACGTTTCGAACTGTCGATTTTTTATTTGAATGATTTGAACAATTGGAGCTCTCTTGTGGCCCGTTCTTCAAATTTTCCTTCTTTGCATTTCTGATTTTAAAGTAGCATTGAGCGTAAATTGAGAGGTATTTGGGTCAATTTTGGAAATTTTTGTTTAAATGAGGCTTAATTGGGCTGCTGCTTGGGTGTATACTGAAATTGTACTCTGAAATGGTACTGGAGATTGAGGCTTTGCATGCGAAAATTGAGGCTTAATATACTGAATCTACATGAGGCTTAATATATTGAAATTTCTTGGAATTAATATACTAAAATTGTACTGCAATTTTTTGCACTAATTTGCTTAAGTATATTGAAATTCTGTGTGCAATAACTGAAATTTCATGCAATTGTATGTAGACTTGGGGTTTAATCTGCACTTCAGCTTCAATACAAATTGAAGTTTTATTGACTATTTCAATTTTTTTTTAATTTTAGGCTTTTTATGTTTCTACTTAATTATCCCAAATTAGTCCGTATTTATGCAAAACAGCTATAATTATAGCTGAAATAACTTTTTTTGGGTAATTAGGTTTAATTAGGATTGTGACCCAAATTTGTCTGTATTTGCTGATTTTGACTTAATTATCCTAGTACAAAACAACTCTTATTAGAACTGCATTGACTGAATTTTTCGGTAATTTATGCAAACCAATTCATATTTCACGATTTCCAGCGAGGTTACTGAAATTACAATCAATGGAACCGGCTCATAAAGTAATTCGGGTGCCCTGTACGGCCTGGTAACGACACATGAGGTCAGCGTACAAGTATCGATTCAAGTTGCGAAAAATGATCCGTTGTCTTCATATTTTGAATTTTTTTCTCATAGGATTTCAAGTTCTTTTCGGATGGTGTATTTGGTTTATGTATGTATGGATATATGAATTATGTATGTTATGTATAGATGGTGTATTTTCTGTATGGATAGATGAATGATTATGGCTGTATTTTATGTATGCATTTATATATGAATGGTCTGATTCTTTATAAGCATTTATCTGACATTTCGTTGTTTGTTTAATTTCTTATCTTTAATTTCAAACTAAGGTTGGTTTGACAGATTATTATTGGTTGGTATGAACTGGTGTATGTCGTCTATGTACCAGTTAAGTTGTATAGTAATTGTTAAAAATCAATAACTTTTATACACATAATTTTTTTGTATTAACAGAAGATACCATTGTTGTTAATATACTTATTTTTACAAATCTTTCGCGGTGATAATAATTATTTTGCTATGAATATACACCTATAAGTACTTAAATTCACCCGTTTATATTACCAGAATATACCGTTGCTGATAATATACTTATTTTTTTTACAAATCTTTGGTGGTAATGATAATTATTTTGTTATGAAGTTATGAATATACACCTATAAGTACCTAAATTCACTCCTATATACTAGAATATAACATTGTTGTTAATATACTTATTTTTTACAAATTTTTCGCGATAATGATAATTATTTTGCTATGAATATACACCTATAAGTATCTAAATTCACCCTCTTATATTACCAGAATATACCCTTGTTAACAAATCTTTCGTGGTAATGATAATTATTTTGCTTCGAATATATATCTATAAGTACCTAAATTCATCATTTTATATTACCAGAATATGTTAGAAAAAATAAAATTGGGAAGAAGAAGAAGAGCACAAAATTTCTCTTATTTAATTATTTTCTTTATTATAATCTTCTTATTATAAATGACACACAAGACACCCTTATATAGAGGCATGCCCTCCTAGAATCTTATCTTCTAGACACACCCTTTCACACACATACACAACCTTTCACACACATACACACCTTTTCACACATACACAACTTTTCACATAACTACACACAACTTTTCACATAACTGCACACACTCAGTCACATATACACACACTCTTTCACAAATAACTACATATAACTACTAATTAATATTAAGTTTACTATTTTCAACATCCCCCTTAAACTTAATATTATTTTCCATCTCATTATTGTATCTCGTCATACGCCAACTTTGACCTTCTTGTAAGTCTTCCTCAAGTGACGATGTTTTACCCGAACATTTACTCTTTGTTGTAGCATGAAATATCTCATCTTAACACTTCATTAAGAGACTCCTCATTAACTACTTCAACTTGTTCACACAGAATACAAGTTACATCGTTTATCGACTCCTCTTGACAACCCGCGTCATGGCGTCTTATGGTTGCTTGGTCGATATTTCTTAATGCCACGGTTGATCTAACTCTGCTGCCCTCACTTTCGGAGTTTATTTTACTCCTCCTTGGCACATAGCCATACTTCTAAGCCGAGACAATTCTCAAGGATTGAACTCTCCCATAACTGGGAACTCTCATCACCGTTGACATCTTTGATCGAACGGGAGCACACATCTTTCCCATGTCGGGAATACCAGCAGAATCACAACCATGCAAAACTTTACAATATCCTCTACTTCACGAGTCTCTTCTCAAATACGTAGTTTTCTTTCTTAACTATGATTTTCCAATTGTGTCATCTTATAGTTTCTCCCGCAAAACTATGAAAGACATCAACGCACAACACCGATGCTACAGTTGAGCCACCAGTAGAAGTCATCAAATTTTGGATGATCTTCTAATCACGTACAATATTTCCACCATACTCAACTTAGATTTATTGAGATTCTTCACTTCTTTTCATCATCTTTTATGATCGCGACTATCGCGCAATCATATCACATCTTCTTTGGCGTTGACTTCTCATCTTCTCAACGGACACCAACATCTTCTCTTGAAATGTTTCGTCCTAAATCTCTTGATTTTCTATATTTTTCTTGTTTCATGGGTCTCAAAAAATCCTATAAATAGAACGATAATTCGTCTAATTTTGAACTCCTAAATCTCTCTAATCAAGTTACGAAGAGCCAACAATGGCATCTCCAACTCCTTTACATCTCTATACTCAAAAAATGACATCCGTCCAACACATCTCTACTCGCACCTTTTCACGATGCCTCCGCTCGTGTCGTCTCTCTTCGATAAGACAACAACAATGTCTCGTCGGTGAAGGTTATGAAGGTACCAGACTACCCACGATGCTCGCAGTAAATGCGTCAGATACATCCTTCGCCAAGTTTCTTATTCTCTCCATTTCGTGCAACTCATATCCAATCTTATAAGATTTGTACGACGCGTATCACCGCAAGACTTTTTTCTTTTTTTTCTTCTTCTTCATCTTTGTCATCTTGATCCCTAAGATCGAATCCGAACGCTCTGATACCACTTGTCAAAAAGAATGAAATTGGGAAGAGGAAGAAGAACACAAATTTTTCTCTCTTTTCTCTTTCTTATTATCTTCTCATTACTTTCTCCAAATATTCCCTTTTCAACAGAATAAACCCTTACTGTCAATATACTTGTTTTTAAAAATCTTTGCGGTAATGATAATTATTTTGCTATAAGCATGCACTTATAAGTACCTAAATTTACTCTTTTATATTAGCAGAATATACCATTGCTGTTAATATACTTATTTTTTACAAATCTTACGCGGTAATGATAATTATTTTGCTTTGAATATATACCTATAAGTATCTAAATTCACCCACTTATATTACCAGATTATATCGTTGCTGTTAATATACTTTTTTTTTACAAATCTTCACGGTAATGATAATTATTTTGCATATCTATAAGTACCTAAATTCATCTTTTTATGTTACCATAATCTACCCTTTTTGTTAATATACTTGTTTTTTAAAAAATCTTCTCGATAATGATAATTATTTTGCTTTGAATATATACATATAATTACCTAAATGCACCTTTTATATTACCAGAATATATCCTTGCTGAAATTGTGATCATTTAAACTGACACAAGTGGATAGCAGGAAGAGGAAAGAAAATGATGCATGGTGTTGGGAAGCAAGATGATGTGTTTGGATTGCAAGAAATAATGCTTTTAGGGGACATTGAACGTAAATGCGAGAAGTAACATTACTCTTGGCTAAGATTTTGCAAAGCATGAAATATGATTGTGTTGTTTGATTGGGATTTGATTTTCACTAGCACGAGTTTAGGGTTATCTCAGTTCCTTTTCATTTAGATATTTTTCTTGTTCATTTTATCTTTCTAATTTGTCATGGTTTTGATGGTTAATATTAATGAAATCTTGTGAGGCAGATTGACTCAATGTGGATTCTTTCTATTATCAGTATCTCTAATATTTGCGGGGAAGTGATATGGGCAGGAAATTATTTGATAGGTGCAGGAAAAATTGTGACAAAAACACTTCTTTACTCTTGTTTGTACATATCAATCAATTGAGTTAAAAAAGACAAGAATATATCACTCTTTATTGTTGATTCCTTCTCTCTCCAACGTAATTATCATCAAAATCTTCAAATTTATGAATATTCATTAAAACCAACTAATTCTTTATAAAATATGTTGTTAACTTATTAATATTAATTATTTTTATTCATGAAATCTTTAGAAAGTTTAATATTAATATACTTATTCAAATAAAGGTTGATTAAGAAAATATACTGGATAAATACTTACCAAACATATACAAGAATAAAAAATAAATTTTCAATATTATGCAATTTCATGAATTCATAATTGCTCCATAAACACGAAATAACAAGTAAATAAAAAGGCCAAAATGACTAACTGATATTTTTTATTTATAAAAAATCTTATAACGGACTAACTAAATTAAAATTTTATTTTTTTGTAGAAGAAAGTCGTTTCTTTTTTCAAAATTATCAATCGCGCCATTTATTTTAATTCGTTAGTATTTGAATATAGTATTATTTTTTTTTATCAAATAGCATTTGATACTTAATATGTTATTTTTGTTTTTCAATTTTAATTTAGTTAGTCCGTTATAATATTTTTTATAAATAAAAAAGATTAGTTAGTCATTTTGGCATTTTTATGTACTTGTTATTTCATGTTTATGGAGCAATTATGAATTCATGAAATTGCATAATAATGAAAATTTATTTTTTATTCTTGTATATGTTTGTAAATATTTAGCCAGTATATTTTCTTAATCAACCTTTATTTGAATAAGTATATTAATATTAAAATTTCTAAAGATTTCATGAACAAAAATAATTAATATTAATAAGTTAACAACATATTTTATAAAGAATTAGTTGGTTTTAATGAATATTCATAAATTTGAAGATTTTGATGATAATTATGTTGGAGAGAGAAGGAATCAACAATAAAGAGTGATATATTCTTGTTTTTTTAACTCAATTGATTGATATGTACAAACAAGGGTAAATAAGTCTTTTTGTCACAATTTTTCTTGCTCCTATCAAATCATTTCCTGCCAATATCATTTCTCATATTTGCGTCCTGATTTTATTTTGCTTTAGTTTAGTTACCACAAATAACACTTCAAATTCAAAATACAATTTCGGTTCTACATGAATCTTGATTGGAGATTTCTTATTCTACATCAGGTCTTGAATACAAAATGGTCTCAATAATTGTCTCAATAATCTCAAAATCAGGTCATAATATAAAAACCATATTTGGTAATACATATATAAATAAGTATATTATATGGTAATTATAATTATTTAGTTATGAATATAATGTTTGTTATAAGTATCTAAATTTACTCTTTTCGTTATCAGGATATACCCTATTTTTTAATATACTTATTTTGACCAATCTTATTTGGTAATGACAATTATTTAGTCATAAATGTACTGTTATAAGTATCTAAATTTATCCTTTTTATTATCAGGATATATCTTTTTATATTAATATAGTTGTTTTAATCAATCTTATAAAATAATGATAAGGGTCAAATGGATAAAATAAAAAATCGTTTCAAATTTCATTAAATAAAAAATATTGCGCCCATAAATGTAAGGGCTCGTTTGGCATCATTTCCATTTTTCTGTTTTTTGTTTCTTTAGAAACAGAAAATAGTTTTCTATTTTTCTATTTTTGTTTTCGAAAAACTGTTTTTATTTTTAAGATGGAACATAAATATTTTAAAAAAAAATTGCAATGAATACCATCACATAACATTGTCAAAAGCTAATAGTCCGAATGAGATACAAAGATTTCTACATCTATTCTATTTTTAAGATAAAAAATGGACGGAACTTTTGAGGACAAAGATATGCCGGAGAGACCGGAGGAGACGGAGGTCTTCTTGGATCTCTCACAAGATATGAAAGATGAGATAAAGACGCCCCGTAATGCTCTAATCATTGATGGTACAGCGGTGCCAGATAAGACTAGAGACAATCTCAAATGGATCCTAATCAGGAACTACACCTGGCCCGACAAATTCGAGCTCGTATACCTGAAGAAGGGTAAACATCTACTGCTTCTGCCAGCAGTGGTGCCTAGAAAGACCTTCCTATCTGCTAGAATCACAGCTCTGAGCAATGCCGGTTTCACTATGTCTCTGTGGTCCATGTCAGCGATCGCAGAGCCAGTTGACAAGCCATTTAAGGTATGGTTCCAATTGCTCAAGTTGCCGTGTTGGAAATCAGATATCATTAAACAAATAGTATAATCTTTTGGTAAACTGAAAACTCATGGTCCATTATCAGAAGTAACCGCCATTGAGGTCCTTGATGTGGAAATTGAAAACACTTCTCTTTCAAAAATCCCTCGCATGCTAAAACTTGTGGTTGAAGAATGCATGTTCTGTGTACTGGCAAAGTCAACTGTCGCAAAGAAGAAGGCCAGATAGCTCACATAAATACTCTCACAATACACATTGACAACAATAAGGAAAATGCACACAATCTAGAGAGCACGAGCACAAACCATAATCCTGCAGTGGCAAATACAGGGGAAATGGTTCCAGTAATTCTCATGCCAGACTAACAGGAAAATACTGAGAGGCAAACCTCGAGTGAAACAGAGGATGACAAGGTAGAAAGTGAGCTATACTGGGCTCAGAAAGAGGGGGAAAAAGACCTCCCACTCCACCGTCCTCGCCTCCGGAGAGGTGGTCTCAGAATTCCGGGTCTCCGGGATCGCATGAGCGTGCAGAAAGAGGACAAATAATGTCAGTTTGAATAAAATTGAGTTTATAATTATATTTCATTTGATATTTCACACTTTCAAGATAGAAGTTTTGTAAGGACCTATAAGATGAAAAGCAGATAAATTATATTTTTATTACAGACTCGTCTTAAGTCATAATGTCATTTAACATGCTAATATTTAATCCAATCGTACTTACCTAAATTCAATTGTCCGTATAAAAAACTTCATCTTGCTTGAAAACACGATTATAAAAAAAAACATAATAGTGCGTTCGAAAGCATAACAATTGAGATCTTGAATGAAAGATCTTATCATTCTTGTTTTATATTTCATTTTTCACAAAAAAATTGAGCTACTATGAAAAATCATATTTTGAAAGAAAACATCAGAAAAAAAAAATTACCTGAGAGAGAAAGAAAGAGAGAGACGCATGGGGCCCATATTCTAATTTTTTTTTTGGAAAATGTTTAATTCATTTTTTTTGTAATTATTTCAGGGAGAGAGAAAGAGAAAATAACCAAACACAAGTAAGTCTAAACTTTTAGACTATATAACAAGTTCTTTTAAAATGAAGTTTTTGTAAGCACCTATAAGATGAAAAATAGGTAAATCATATTTTTATTACAGACTGGTATTGAGTCATAATGCCATCTGATATGGTGGTACTAAATTCAGTCGCACTTACCTCAATTCAATAGCCCATATAAAATTTTTTTATCTTGCTTGAATACACGAGATATTCAAAGTCATTATAAAAAAACAAAATAGTGTGTTCAAAAGTATAACAATTGAGATTTTGAATGAAAGATCCATCATTCTTGTTCTATTTTTCATTTTTTCACAAAAATAATTAGCAATTGAAAAATCATATTTTGAAAATTACCTGAGAGAGAAAGAAAGAGAGAGACGCATGGGGCCAATATACTATTTCTATATTTTTTTTGGAAAATGATTAATTCATTTTTTTTTTCTTTTTTAATTATTTGAGGGAGAGAGAAAGAGAAACATTTTTCTTTTTTGGAAATTATTAATTTATTTTCTTTTTTCTTTTTACTTGAGGGAGAGAGAAAGAGAGATTGACACACGGGACCCACATTTATTTTTAATTTTTTATAAATCATATTTTATTTTATTATTTTTATTTTGGAATTAATTATGTGTAGCGAGTATTCAGTGGTTATTTATATTATAACTCACAACACATAAGTTATACAGTTCAATTTTCAAAATAATTAATTATATTTGATTCGACATTTCACACTAAATCAGGTTAGAACACAGAACACCGAATTCAACCAATCATATTCTTACACTATCTAACTACACAGAAACCGTCATAAAATATCAGAAACTCTAAACGATCGAACGGTCCATATCGAACTACGTCATCACATCCAACGGTCCCCAAAAAAGAGTGACGTGACCTTTGTTTTGGGGGGGGGGGGGGGTTATAGAAAGTATTGTCCTATTGAGATGTAAATTGAAGCTAGGTAACGTTGATATAGGCCTTTTTATTTTCTTTTCGTTATAATTATTGTAAATACGAATGCTTAATTAATACAAAACAACAATAGATGATCAACTATTGCGTATTTTTTCAAGAAAAGAAACAAAATAATGGCTTCATTTTTCCACGAGGTTATTATTTTTCAAATATAAAAATATATATCTTCTGAGAAGATAAGTATGCAATCTTATTCTAGTTCTTACCTTGATCTGACTATGTCAACATGATAAGAAATATATAAATGGAGAATTAAATAGTTCATAAAGATAGAAATCCGCCAGTCCCTTTAGAACTCAAAAGTATATAATTCTGTTTCCTTTTTGTCTATTATTTTAATGAAGAATCCCTTTTTGGATATCTGGGATTGACCAGACCAGTTTATTGTTCTTATCCAATTCATAATCTAAACTAATTAAGTATTATTTCACGTGTATCCTTACAAATCATCAAAATAATATGTATGCCCCTAGTAAACATGACAAAATATCAGTTACCTCCAGACTCTTTAGAAGTATATACTTTTGAGTTGTCCAAACATTATCTAATCTAAGTATCTTAAACTACTGTTTTATTTCTTTATTTAGGGAGAATTTCAAATATGTCATTACAAAAACTCAAAATATCATATTTGTCATTATAAAAACTTAAATATTATATTTGCCATTGTAGAAACTTAAAAATATCATATATGCCATTACAAAAACCTAAAATATCATATTTACCATTTAAAAAACCTAATATATCATATTTGCCATTAAATTTACTCAAAACATAACACCATCCATTTTTTCCGTTAAAATTAACGATCCAATCTTATAATTACCATTATACTCTTGAATTTATTTTATGAATTAGATTTCCTATTAAATCTTCATTCGATTATCTCTCTCTCTCTCTCTCTCTCTCTCTCTCTCTCTCTCTCTCTTTATGATTTAGATTCGTATATAAATAAAAAGATTTTTTTTATTTTAATTAATTGAAGTCTAAAGAATTTGATATGAGATAAATGAATTGATTCTTTTTTTGAATATTTTTTTCTCTCGTGTCAAATTATTTTAACAAATTAAAATGAAGATTTTTTTTATATACAAATTTCAATCATGAAGAGAGAGAGAAAGAATCAATTCATTTCTCTCATATCAAATTCTTTAGACTTCAATTAATTAAAAGAAAAAAATCTTTTTGTTTATATACGAATCTAAATCATAAAGAGAGAGAGAGAGAGAGAGAGAGAGAGAGAGAGAGATCATCAAATATCAAATGAATATTTAATATGAAATCTAATTCATTAACTAAATTTAGGGGTATAATGGTAATTATAAGATTGAACCGTTAATTTTAACGGAAAAAATTGATGATGTTAAGTTTTGAGTAAATTTAATAAAAAATATGATATATTAAATTTTTGTAATAGCAAATATGATATTTTAGGTATTTGTAATGGCATATATGATATTTTTAAGTTTTTTACAATGGTAAATATGATATTTAAGTTTTTATAATGGCAAATATGATATTTCGAGTTTTTGTAATGGCATATATGAAATTCTCCCCTTTATTTAATGTATTGAAGAAATGATAATACAAGGATAATTTCATATTTTTTTATGAAAATGAGAATTGAGAAGTACATAAGTTTTTATATTTTGTAACAATAAGGAGATATTTCTATACTTTATAGGGCAATCAATGATATTTCAGATTTTGTAAGAATTATACATGATAATTTCAGATTTTGTGAAGGTTATACATGAAATTGCCCCTGTATAATCTATAACATACGTGCCCTATGATTAACTAAAAGCATTACAACATTCAAAGAAACTTGACAAGCTTGAACCTTTAAACAAAGCTGCACTAGACAGTTATACTAAGTACTTTCCTTTTATAGGCTACAATTTGTTAAAGAACAAAAGTTGGGTCGTTAAACAAAATATGAGTAGCGATATTAACACGAAAATATTCTTAATTGAATTAAGAAATATGCTTTTGTAACTCTTTTCATGTCAATATCACTACCAATATTGGTGCTGGCATTCCAAAACTCAAAAGGCAAAATCTTGATCCTCATTATCTATACTCATTTAACTAAAAACATCGACTTTATCTCTCTAGACTAAAACGAAATCTAATTGTACGGGAAAAGACCCGTCCGGTCCATAACAGGAAACGATTGTGGTTGCACCATGTTCAATCGCCATGACATGTATGATAAATCACGATTGTCTGGTGTTTCTTCCCCATATGGAGATAAACTAGCGGACTTGCCGACCGAAGATCCATAACAACCCCATTGATGTGAGTTCTGATATCCGTATCCATATTCGTAACCGGATCTGCAATCCATAGTTGGTGTGATTACTGTTGCAGCTGCTGCCGCGCGTCTCTCTTCCTTCTTGTATCGGATTCCACACGCATTGCACAATGACTACATGATGAAAACAATGAAATGTGATTAGAATTAAATGTAGTTTTTAGAAACAGAAATAATCATGTGAAATTTGATTGGTTGTAATACATATTGTCTTTAAATAAGTTTCCGCAAAATAGTTAAGAAAATTGAGCACACATATTTTGTACTTCTCTAGTTATAGTATATCCAATTTATGATAGTTTAATTATTATTTTGCCAAGAAAAATTTGTTTTAGTGAAGGCATCATAGATTTCAATATCTCTTCAAAATCAAATATAAACGAAAAAACAAACAATTTCTCTTTTTGAACAAAAAAATAATAGTACCATTTGTTAATTACATGTTTTATGTCAATCAACCATAGAAAGTACCAAAAACTAAAGAGTCGTATTTGATGCTTTAAATAAAAAGAACTAATTGTTCATTCTCACCTTGGGTCCCTTCGGCCCGTTCCTCCATAAAGGCGTAGATGTGGTATCGCAGTTAGTGCACCGGCGAGTCGGCCGGGTCGACCCGTTAGCCTCTTTTGACCCATTCTTACTTAACTCATTATTACCATTATTATAGTTACTATTTGATTCGGTCGAAACATTCATATCCCATGATAAACTTGACGGTTTTGACCGTGTAGTCTCTGCGTGGCGGGTCGACGGGGTGCCAAGAGAAAGAGTACAATCAACACTAGAAGAGAAGGGTGTGTTGCTTGCATATTCTTGATCAAAAGATTTTGTATTGTTTGCATTGTTAGAATGCTTTGATGAAGTACTAAAAAGGAAAGAGAAGAATGTACTTCCATGGTTGTTGCCATAATGGTGCAACATTTTAATAGAGAGAGAGAGAGAGAGAGAGAGAGAGAGAGAGAGAGATGTGGTTTAGATACAATGGAGGGGGGAAGAGGTGGTATATATGAGGGCGTAAAGTAGGGGAGACAGGAAAGAAAAGGGCGGAGGATATGTGGGGAGTCGAGAAGTGGGAGATCGATCCAGTCCAGGGGTTTGTTTGTTCTTTTGTAGCTTTGCTTTAGGGTTTAGGCCATTAGACCAACCATGAATCTATTTAAAGTATAAACTTCACTTTAATAATCAATATTTAATATAATAAATATATTAAACAATATATAAAATGAGTTGGATGGAATCAATGTGTTTACATGTAAGTTACTTTACTTGGATAACTAAGCTTCTTAACAATATATATGCAATACATGAAGCATTTAATTATCAACCATTTGATTCATGTGAGTTTATAACTAAAATTGATTGAAACATATATTCATTTTTATTTCCATTAATATCTTATTTCATGCATATGTATAAGAATAAGATAGGTAGAGAGAGAAAGAAGAGAGAGAAGGAAGGGGGGCGGTCAAAAGAAGGCACGTGAAATGAGGAACAGTCTTCTATGCAAATCTCTCTCTTACGCTTGCTCCGATCACGAGGTTACCTAGACTGCACTCTTTTTTTAACACATTATTCTCTCTCTCTTTTGTTTCTCTCTCTTGTTCAATGCATAGACATAGAGTGAGAAAAAACACGACATCCATCGTATCAACCAGTGAATGAAGTGAGTCCATCCAAGTTTTCTCCAATACCAATGGAATTTATGTTTTGACAGTCCAAAATTCAAAAACGATGACAAATCAAATATATTTATTATCTGTTAATCTCAATGTATCAACATGTTTATGGGAATAATTTTTTAATTTTGATCGTCCGACTTGAGGTCTGTTTATAGCTCCGCATGTATAATAACTAAGTACATTTGAGGATAATAATTCAATTTTATAATTTGATTAAATAGAGTCATGGACCACGGCAATTTTCAAATGCCTCCTCCTTGTTGCCGGATTTTTAATTTGGCAAATTAGACCACTCTTAACATTTTTTTTTCTCTAGATAAAAATGATTTGTGAAGTCCACGATCAGTTCAATAACCAAAATTATATTAAAATTAATTTAGTGGCATGAATCTGTTTAGTGATTGGACATGATAAAAAATTTATATTAATTAAAATTTAATGATTCATTATGCACTAACATAATATTGAAGTTTTGCCACATGATGTGTTATATTATTAAATGTAGAGTAGAGAGACGAGATTTGAATAAAACTTTTTTATTAATCGCTAAAATTACAACCATACTATTTCTATATTATTGAATCTCCAACTAAATTACTACAACACTCATTACTTTTTATTTGAGAGAGAAATTCTTGATTTGTAGCTTGATGCAAATTGTGAGAATGACTCTTATTTATACTTGAGAGATGGAGGACTCTAGAGGCTAACTATTAAGAGCATGACTCTAGAATCTTCTTTATTTTTGGATTGGACTTAGTGTTGCAAATTTAACACTCCTCCTCAACACTAAGTCCTCTGAATTGTTGATCGGCTGAGCACTCCAAGTTGAGTGCGCATCTCCTCAAACTTCTTTGTGTTAAGACTCTTGGTGAAAATGTCAGCGACTTGCTCTTCTGTCGGCGTCAACTTCATTTGAATCTCTCCTTGTAGAAGCTTTTATTGTATGAAGTGGTGGACCAGCCACGTGCTTTCTTGTGCATCAGTAGCTACTACTTTGTACTCCGCTTCTGTGGTAGAGAGGGATACGGTAGGTTGTCTTTTGCTACACAAAGACATTGCTCCTGATCCCAAACTGAAGACATAACCGGTTGTTGATCTTCTTGTATCACAATCTCCAGCATAGTCGGCATCACAATAACCGACTAGTTAATATCCTTCGCCTCTATGGAACATGATACCGTAGTCTAAGGTACCATTCACGTATCGAAGTATCCGCCTAACTACCTTCAAGTGTGGCTTCTTCGGGTTCTTCATTTGACGGCTTACTACTCCACTGGCGAAGCCTATAGCAGGTCAGGTAAGAGTCAGATAGATGAGACTTTCCACCAATTGTCGATACATTCGAGTGACTTGTAAGTCATTCCCTTCTCTAGCGCAAAGCTTCACATTCTTTTCCATCGACGTAGACATTGGCTTGCTCACCAACATCCCGTATGCCACTAGAAGATCCTTTGCGTATATTTGTTGGCAAAGGTATACATCTTTACTCGTCTTCTCTATCTCGAGCCCCAAGAAATGCTTTAACTCTTCGAGTTCCTTCATTTGGAACCGGACTGATAGGTTCTCCTTCGTTTGTCGAATCTCCTCTACGAGACCACCGGTTAAGACGAGGTCATCCACATACACCAAGACTATAGCGAAGTTGCCTTCAACGTTCTTGGTGAATAGGCTCAAGTCTGCTGTCTATCACTACTATATAGCCCCTCTGTATGAGAAACTCTAGGAGGGCTGTTTTAGCCCACACAACGCCTTATTGAGCTTGCTCACATACTCCGAGTGAGATTTACTCACAAATCCTTGCGGTTGATCCATGTATATTTTCGATCAACCTCACCATGCAGGAAGGCATTCTTCACGTCCATCTGTCAGATCTTCCACCCTTTACTTGTCGCAAGTGCTAGAAGGACTCGTATTAGTTTTACTCCATTTGGTTGTGGTACCAACACCCATGTTTGGTTTTGCCTTAGAGCCATCATCTCCTCCTCCATTGCCTCTCTCCACTTGCTGCTCTTAGCTGCTTCTTCGTGGATTGTCGGCTCTTGAATCGAGTTCACCTCACCGACCGCAGCGTTTGTGTACTTCGGGTTTGGACAGCTTGCTCTTGATGACTTTCTTATTGGCGGGGGCATTTCTTCTACCTCTTCTTGTAGGTCCGAAGTCGTACCTTCACCATCTTCGAGTACTCCAGTCTTCCACGGACTCTTGGTTTTTGGGACGTCTGGAATTTGTCCCTTTTTCATTGTAGACGTCGGTATCTCGACATCTTTTTTGGCCTGGCCGCTGGTTCTTTCCTCAAATTGTGCCTCGAGATCCTCCAAATTTGGTTGGATTGTGCCTTCGGTTGGCCATCATGATGAGGCTTCGTCAAAAATTATGTTTCTTGAGGTGTGGATGCACCCTGTAGTTGGATACAACACTTTCATCATTTCCTTGCATCATCATACCCGACAAAGATACATTGAACCACCTTTTTGTCAAATTTGGTCCGAAGATGATCAGGCAGAACACGTAGCACACACATCCGAACACAGTGACTTACTTAGGGTTTGAGTTTCCAGAGTTTTTGGAATGACGAGGCATAACCCATCTTTTGATGTGTGATAATGTCTTCATGCACTCGACCAAAAATCTCGCTGGCACATTTTTGGCATGCAATATGCTCCGGCAAATCTCCGCAATATGTCGGTTCTTCTTCTCAGCTACTCCATTCTGTTGTGGGGTGTTGGGGCAGGTTAATTGCCTCCGGATCTTGTGATCCTTCATGTAGGTGTCAAACTCTCGTGATACGTACTCTCTTCCATTATCTGTACGGAGATATCGCACTTTCTTGTTGAGTTCAATTTGCGTCTTTTTCTTGAACTCCTTGAACTTGGATAACGCCTCCGATTTCTCTTTCATGAAGAACACCCAGACATACCTTGAGAAGTCATCAATGAAGGTCACCATGTACTTCGATCCACTTATTGAAAATTGCTTAATCGGACCGAAGACATCCGAGTGTACCAACTCCAAAGGTTCTTTAGCTTTGTACTTCGATTGCTGGAAGGGAAGATACTATGTCGGTCCGGGAAGACCTTTGACCATCGACCTCTCGACCATCAACTTAAGCGTGTGGTAACTCACTTGCCCCAATCGCCAATGCCAAAGATCCGCCGTATCATTCCTCCGAGTTTTGTCTACGTAAGCTGATTGTGCTGACATTACGCAGATCAACTCCATTTTGCGGCCCTCCATTATTGGTGTGCCCGAAGCTTTGAGATTGCGGTACACCTTCACCTCCTGTGGCCCGAACATTACGTAATTCCCTTGCGCTGCCAGTTGCGATACCGACAACAGATTCTTCTTCATGACTGGAACATGGTAGACTCTTTGCGGCAGGAATTCCTTCGGACCGATGTAGGGAGAGATTACCATTCTACCGGCATAGCTGATTGGCAGCTTGGAGTTGTTAGCTGTCACATTCACTTGGTTTCCCTTATATTCCTGTAAGCGTTCTAGCTTCTTGATATCATCGGTGATGTGATTTGAGTGACCGGAGTCAACGATCCAGTCACTCTCATAGTCAATCCTCCCCGGTTTGATTACTACCATCAAAGCAACTTCTTCTTTCTCCTTCTTGGTTAGCATTAGTGGAGTCGACCAACCTTGGACTGCTACCATAAACCCACTATACTCGAGTTTCAAGTTGTTAACTATTATTCTCCTCATTCGTTGCTCGCTTATTTTCTCTTCAGAGGTGATTTGTGCGATCTCGCTGCAGATGGACTTCACCTTCGTGAAATATTGACTGATCGTCATGCTCTCTTGTGAGATCGTCATGAGCTCCTTCTCTAGAAGGCGGGCGTCGTTCTTCTGGAGAATAGTGTTACGAGGATGTCCTAAGCGGCTTTCGGGGTGGCCGCTTCTCTAATGTACTCAAGCAGATCTTCCTTGACTGAGGTCCTGAGTACATACATCGTCCTTCAGGCCTTCATACGCCATTTTTGCAGAACTTCATTCTTCTGGTTTATCGCGGACGGGGCCTTCTTCTCCTGGGTTTGTTTCGGTTCACCGGCAGTTCCAGATACTGTCTCTTTTTCCGTAGCGACCTCTAGCGGAGTCATCTCATATCTGCCTATCACCTCCCATAGATCATGTCCTTGTAGGTAGGATTCTATGCAGGCCTTCCAGTAGATGTAATTGTTGCCGTTCAACCACTTCAAACCGGTAGTTGAACCTCCGAAATCCATGGCTGTAACTTGGTCTCTTGGCGTCAAGTAAGACTTCTCTCTTCAGGCAACTACTCTAAAAGAATGTTGACACACGGCTACTCGAACTACTTGCAAACACCCGGCACTATATTCTCACCCTCACCGTCAACTTCGACATCACTGACCCGTCAACCTCGTTCTGATACCAGTTTATAGAGTAGGGAGACGAAATTTGAATAAAACTTCTTTATTACTCGCTCAATAATATTACAATATACCTCTACTACTCAATTATCAAACCTCAAAGATTACAACCCTACTACTTCTATATTATCGAACCTCCAACTAAACTACTACAAAACTCACTACTCTTTATTTGAGAGAGGAATTCTTGATTTTTGGCTTGATGCAAATGATGAGAATGAGACTCTTATTTATACTAGAGGAATGGAGGACTCTAGACCTAAGAATTATTCTATAAACAAAATATTCCAAGCATATTCCCTAACTAGATATTTTCATAGAATCTTCTTTATTTTGGATTGGGCTTAGTGTTCCAAATTAAAAAAAAAAATTTAGTACTAGAGAAATCTGAAAATATAATGGGTTTGAGCATGCCAAAAACGCAACGATATGCTATTTTTTTTTTCTGATTTTCAATATATTTTTTATTTTTAATATATTCTTTTCATTATTTTATGTATATATTATTTATTGCTTCTAAAAAAATGAATTATATATATTATTTTTTTAATTTTATGTACTATTTACTGTATTTATATTTATTTTTTCACATTGTGCAACATCATGCCCCTTAATAATATTATGTGGTATGTTATTGAACTTTGAGGTCATCAAGGCACCTGATGATATACACGCTATGCGCTATTTCCACTAAGAAATTGATGAAGAATTAACTTTTGGATAAATTGAAATTTAAGTGGTTGTAAGTGGACAATTGAAATTTGATTGATCAACCCCAAATTGCAATAATTAAGTGGTCTAAAATAAAATTTTCTCGTATAATATAACATATTATTCTTGTATGCAGCTATGAGCGTTGGCGTTGGCGTTGTGTCATGCCGAGGGGCTTTTATGTTATACAATTTTTTTTTTATATATTTCTATAAAAACAGTTATTTCTCTCTAAAAAGTATATTTTTAGAAAAACATTATATATATTTAAGAAATAGTATATATTTTCATAAACATAAAAATAGTATATGCTTTTATAAAAAAAAGTATGTAGTTTTATGATAAATATTATATTTTATTTCCTTAAAAAAATACATATTATAATTATAATGTACTTTATAACATAATATATAGATATTGTAAAAACAATATATATGTTAGGTGTTATGAAATAAAAATAGCAAGTGGCATAATGATCTTATTGTCACGATCCACTGAGATTCAGATTCTTGTCGAACGAATTCGTCCCATAAAAAAACACTAACAAGATGATAGGATAATATGATTTGAGTAAAATCATAAATAATTTTTTATAGCTAAAATCCCATATATATTAATAAATAAATATCCCAAAATAATACATTAAAGACTAGTATATACATGAATTGACATTAATACAAAGGGGTGTCGTACATTAGGCGACTACGTATCCAAATCCCATTTAAACAAAAGGGTGTTTTAATCAATCTGAGTTGGAATGATATACTATGTCTACCTAATAAATGAGAATTAGGTAGACATAGTATATTATACCATACCAGTGGTAAGTGATAAATACATGATAAATCACATATACGGATGCCAATATGTCTCTCTGTCACGTGCCAAACATGGTCAATCACGTGATCACCAAGACACCAAAAAAAAGAGCAAAGGAAAAACATAGAAAGAAAAAGAAAAAGAAAAAAATATTTAAAAGAGTGATTGGGAAATCAAAAAACAAAAAATAAAGGAAATGCATGGAGAAGCTAACGTGATGATGAGGGACGAATCAAAAGAAAGTTACGAATCCAAATCATCGGTCCAAGAAACGGTCGGTCATACTCTCATTACTTTGAACATCCCGCCTTTTCTTTCTTTTCACTTTCTTGTTTTCCTTTTTATGGAAAAAATATTTAATCAGACTCTGTTCTAGCATTATGAACAGTGTTTTTATACATCTGACCAGTCACAGAGTACCAATCCACTAAATAATTTGGATAATTAATCTATAATTTTGGTTTATATTTGCATGAAGACTTTTAAGATTAAAAGATCATCATTTTTTTATTCTCTTTGATTTCTTATATCATTATCTCTTGATATATTATATTAGAAAAAAAATTAAGTATTAATCAGACTTAGATGAGGGAGACCAGAAAAAATAAAAATGCAAGATAATTGATTTCATGAATTTTTGTTGAAATTATATATGATTTAATTATAAATGATTAACTTTAAAAAAGATACAAAATAATAATTATATTTAACATGATGTTTAAAAATTAAAATATGATATTATATATATTGAAAAATTATGTATATTATACATAGAAAACTATAACATGACTCATTTTCTACAAAAAATTGTCACCACAATATTTCCTATTATTATTTTTTTAGTTGTTAAAATGATATGAATTATGTATAAACTAGTCACATATGTTTATTTGAAACACGTAATACATTAAGTAATATAATATAATTCTTAACACTTTGATTTTTGTTTTATATGATAGTTCTCACGTAATTGGAAATATAACACAAAACATTGTGGTTAAGATTCAAATGAAAAGCTGAGATTTGAGAATATTTTTGATCCAACAACCGAGAGAAAATTGATGATAAAACTCTTGAGAAAGCTCAATGTGAGATAAAAAAATAAGGTAGGACTATGTTCACATATTTTAACAAGAAGAAAAATTAAAGTGGAACCATAGCAATATGAAATTCAAAATAAAGAAAAAATTCCAACAAATTTATATTTGACGATTTTAACATGAGAAATAAAATGTTTCACTAAGAATTATTAATTTTTAAGGAAGAAAAGAAAAATTATTTATATTTTAATCAATGAACTTTTCGTATTCTATTTGTATTAATATAACTTTGCAACATGATTCATTAAAAACAATATGATTAAGATATGATGGTCAGAAATAAATTCACAACGGTTCTCACTAAATCGGGGATGAAACAAAAAATACCAATTCAACCAATCATATAACTATTTTTTAATAACCACATATGTTGCCATAAAATATTAATAAATTTGAGAGAAATAAAGGATTATGATTTAACAAAAAAATTGATCTAACGATTTAAATAAAAATGATGTTGTGGCATTTTGAGGATGTTCAAAAGTAGATGAAAAATAAGAGATTGGGATTAATATTGTTACAATTGAGATTAAAGAAAAGTAAAAAAAGCTAATAAGAATATATTGATCATACAAACATCGAATGTAATATCATCAGAAAATATTCATTCGATTGCACAACATAATTCATATTAACATAAGATCAACATTTTTTCTTGACACTTAAAATGTAATAAATGGAAGCAAAACTAAATCTTGATATATATATATATATATATATATATATATATATATAATTAATTAATTAATTAATTAATTATGTTACTTCATTTGATTCTCTGCGTATATAGATTATAGACTAACACAATACAAACCATATATCCGTACTGGCTATAGAGTGTTGGAAGGAACTCCTATAGATTGGTTCAACTCAAATAAAAAACAGTGCAAGAAAAAAAGAGAAAGAGGATCAGGGATCTAACTGTGCAGTATCTCATCATCTCATCTAATCACCTTTTCTCTTTCTTGAGCTTCGTACTACCAATCACCATCTCTCCTCTCTCTCTAGTTCTGGTCAGATATTTTGTCCAAGTCAAAGGAGGATCAAAGAGAAAGGAAAAGGTGGAGCCCATCATTCTATTTGTTTGATTCTTAGGAAATGACTGAAATGCCACTCCCACCACTCTGGCCGACAGGACAGTCATCTGCTGCCCGGAGCTGGCAGAGACATGTCACGAAGTGAAGAAGTGACTATTACAATAGGGCACTGCCACGTGTCTGCATTTATTTAGACTGCAACTTGACTATGCATGGTTGCTTTCAGCTTTGAAGAAGTACTGTTCATGTGTCGTTTGGATGGATGTGTTTAGGAAATTGATGAGGAAGTTTTGGTTCAGAAGAAAATAATAATTCTACAGCCACTGACAATTCTATAAGTTCTTTAACATAATTAGTATTATAGGTTAATATATTATTTATAATTTCCACAACCTTTACGTATTATAAATAGTTTCTAATATAGAAAAAACATGCATAATAGAAGTATAAAACTATGTACCTTTACACGTTTAAATGCTTCTTCTATACAGTGCACGCTAACAAAAAAATTACGTGGCATTTTAATCTGATTATAAATTATAGGGAAATTTACAAAAAACCCCCTATCTTTTCTGAATATTACAAATAACCCCCTGCATTTTCGTTTATTATAAAAAACCCCCTGTCAGAAGAAGTTTTCTTTCAAATACCCCCTACATCACTATTCCATCCATTCCAAAGTTAATTTTTTTAAAAATGACTAAAACGCCCTTATTCATATTGAATATATTTAATTAACAAATTAATTAAATAAACAAACAAAATAAATTAAATAAAAATAAGTAAAAAAATAAATTAAATAAAAATTGTTAAACGCATAAAAAACAATTCATTAAAAAATAAAATTCATTAAAAAGAAATAAAACTAATTAAAATAAATAAATTAAAAAATAAAAAGAATTAAAAAGAAAAGGTTAATAAAATAATTAAATAGTTAAAAATAAAAAAGTAAAAAATAACTCAATAACAATTAATTAAAATAAAAAATATATACATATTTAAAAATCTAGAAATAATTAAACAAAATATAATAAATAAATAAATAAATAAATAAAAATTAAGTAAAGATAGAAATAAAATAATAAAATTATTATTAATGTGGTGTTGACCTGATTGTTGCACTGTGCCAGTTAATGCATTAGGCACTTACACTATGTTATAATAAATAGAGTTGTAATTATTACTATTTTTAAAAATTGATTTTTCTTCTATTATTTTATTTTATTTTATTTTTTAAATTTTTTTGTATTTTATAATATTCAAATAAGTTAGGGGTTTTTTTGTAAATTTCCCTATTTTATAACATTAATTATAATTTTATAATTTTATTTTTTATCGTTACTTAATTTTATTTATTTATTTAATTATTATATTTTGTTTCATTATTTCTAGATTTTTAATTATGTATATTTTGTTTATTTTAATTAATTGTTATTGAGTTATTTTTTACTTTTTATTTTTAACTATTTAATTATTTTATTTTTTAACCTTTTATTTTTAATTATTTTTATTTTTTAATTAGTTTTATTTATTTTTAATGAATTATTTTTTATGTGTTCAACAATTTTTATTTAATTTATTTTGTTTGTTTATTTAATTAATTTGTTAATTAAATAATACATGAGGGTATTTTCGTCATTTTAAAAATAAATAACTTTGGAATGGATGGAATAGTGATGTAGGGGGGTATTTGAAAGAAAACTTCTTCTGACAGGGGGTTTTTTGTAATAAACGAAAATACAGGGGGTTATTTGTAATATTCAGAAAAGATAGGGGGTTTTTTGTAAATTTCCCTAAATTATAACATGATTTATAAAACGCTATTTCTCAATTTAGCCCTCCATTAAAAGCCCAATTAGACCATAGGTAGTCAATATGGGCCACTAGACATGATCTATCTGATATGTGGGCTCCATGAAATCCTTTTTTCTTCATTTTCATGTAAAAATTAAAAAAGCCCTACTCGCAACACCTTTTAAAACATTGGTACGTATCTTAGGGACTGAAACCGAGATTGACTGAAACCTCGGGGGCTGTTGCGTTAAAAAAAGCAAAATTATTTTGCTGCTCTTTCAGCAAACATTAAGTTGTAAATTTGGACAACCTTTGAACGAAAAAAAGAAGTAATAAGGTGTTTAGATTAGAAAATTGCAATTTTTATAAAAGACAAGAAACTTAAATAATATTTGCAAAATTTGGTGGGACGGCTATAATTAAAATACAATCTTCACCCCATTTGTCTCAGTGGTCTTCTTGTTTGTATATACTTTGTATAATGCCATAATGGTACTCCATACATGATTTAATTTTAACTATGTCTCAATTAATGTCACGTCCAAAAACTAGAATGCGACTAGTAGTGATGTATATGGATTGCATACGATAGGATGTATCCTTTTTGTGGATCTTGATTGTATGCGAAACAACGTATCCTTTTTGAAGATTTGATCTATCTGTGGCGCCCTGCAGTGCAGAAAACTTGAATCAGCACCAAAGAATCACCAATCTGTACGTGACACATGTCATCTGCAGTGCAGAAATCGCGTTTGGCCGACCCTGTGCTACATGCCCTGCAGCAACCATGTGTTCACAGGGTCTATCATGGACCGCGAAATTCTACAAAGCCATAAAATGACCGCTACCCCAACCAGGAATCGAACCCTGGCTCCCTAACTCCTTGAAATGTTGGCTAACCACTACACCAAACTTTGTTATTGTCTAAACAAATACAATAATAGTTACATAGTAAGTTAAAAACGAATTCTCTATCAAAATAGAAATTGAATTATAAAATACATACAATTAAAATAAAGTCTAATAAATAATTACATGCCACTCCAAAAATAAATAATTAATTAAGAGATTAAAGTATTTTTTTTACTAACATGGAATAAAATAATAAAAATAATAAAAATAATAATAATAATAATAATAATAATAATAATAATAATAATAATAATAATAATAATAATAATAATAATATACCCACAAAATATGTACAAATATACATAAACATAGAAATGTATCTACGAGAACTATCATTAATATTTTATTACTGACAGTTTTAAGTACTAAAACACAACCTTATAAGAAATCTTAATGTACATATTTATTTATTGTACTCTCAAATTAAGATCTAACAGTCACCACTAATTTAATGTTTATTGTTCAATATGAGAAACGTGTTTTTTGTGGTTTCAATTTCTGATTGTATGTACATGAGCAATACAAATAATATTTTCTGATACTTCAAATATGGGTAAATTCTTGTAAAAGAAAGAATATATTCTGGTACTACCAACTGTATATTCAGTAATTGAATATTGATATAATTTTTTGATACTTCAAATATGGGTACTAGTTTCTGATACTTCAAATAATAATAAGTTCTTGTGCAGAAATGATAAATTATGGTGCAACCAACTATATTTTCAGAAAAAGAATATTGGTACTGATTACTAATACTTCAAACAATAATAAATTATGACCGCATGTTTCGTACAATCTTATGAATCTGGCTCTCAAATTCAAATGCAAAAAAACATAATTCTAAATTAACCTCGTTCAGGGCTCATGAGTATCAAAAAGAGAATTCTCGAATTCTCAATTATCATTATCACATAAGATTGATCGAAACAATTATATTAATATAAAAGGTATATCCTGATAATAAAAAAGGTAAATTTAGGTACTTATAATAATATATATATATATATATATATATATATGACAAAATAATTATCATTGTCACATAAGATTGATTAAAATAATTATATTAATTATAGAAGGTATATCCTGATACTACAAAAGGGTAACTTATAACAGTACATTTATGACTAAATGTATATTCAATATTTAATATTTATATTTTTAATATTTTTGTGTTTTTTTCCTTTCAACTAACTTTCACTTGCGCGCCTGCATCCCCATTTCAAGACTCAATCCAGCCTCTTCAATTGAAAGAGAGAAATAATCAAAATATATCTAATATTCTAATCTAATCTGACTAACATGTCATATTTTTTTATTACGATGCAGATGAGGGAAATGCTGGAACTGCTGGTGCACGCGTCCCAATGCAGGTGCCTGCCCTGCGAGTACCCGAACTGCCTCAAAGTGAAGGGGCTTTTCCGGCATGGCATCCACTGCGAGACCCGCGCGTCCGGTGGCTGTCTTCTCTGCAAGAAGATGTGGTACATTCTTTCGTTGCACGCTCGCGCGTGCAAGGTTGCTGAGTGTACCGTCCCTCGCTGCAAGTATGTTAGAAAATAAACTTTTTATTACTATTTTTTAATGTTATTATTGTTATTATAATTACTGTTATTATTATTGTTATTTGTTAATTTTTTATTATTATTATTATTATTATTATTATTATTATTTATTTTTTATTGTTATAATTATTATTGTTATTATTATTACTATTATTATTTACTATTACTATTACTATTGTTATTATTATTATTATCATTAAAAAATTTAATATTATGTTTATTTGAAAATATATTTGTTGGAAATTTGATGATACAGGGATTTGAAGGAGCATTTTTGGAGGTTAAAACAACAGTCAGAATCGAGGCGTAGAGTCATAATATCAATAATCATTGAATACTTGCTACACATAATTCATTCTTAAATAAAAATAATAAAATAAAATTATGATTTATCAAAAAAAAATATGGGTCCCATTTGTCACTCTCTCTTTCTCTCTCCCTCAAATAAAAAGAAAAAAAGGAAATAAATTAATAATTTTCAAAAAAAAAGAAGAAGAATGTGGTCCCTCTCTTTCTCTCTCCCTAAAATAACTAAAAATATAATCATTTTCCAAAAAAGAAAATAAATAAATAGAATGTGAGCTCCATGCGTCTCTCTCTTTCTTACTCTCTGAATAATTTTTTCTTGACGTTTTCTTTCAAAATATGGTTTTTCAATAACTTAATTTTTTGTTAAAAAATGAAAAATAGAACAAGGATGACGAGATCTTTCATTCAAGATCTAAATTATTATACTTTTGAATGCACCATTATGTTTTCTCATAATGACTTTCAATATCTCGTGTCTTCAAGCAATATGAAGTTTTTTATACGGACTGTTGAATTGAGGTAAGGGCGACTGGATTGAATATCACCATGTCAGATGGCATTATGACTTAAGACCAGTATGTAATAAAAATGTGATTTATCTATTTTTCATCTTATAGTTGCTTACAGTCATGATACACCAAGATTTGTGAACAAATAATGTTGTATAAAAAGTACATGATTGAATTTTTAGCTGAGAAATTAACATGTAAGTGTGAGATTTGCATTTAAAAAAATAACTTATGTCCAAATTATGAATCAAATGTATTATATAATGTTGATATCTACAACCAAAGTTTTTTATATGATATAAATTGTGAGAAATATACAAATTAATTGTTGTGAAAAGAAAGATGAAATTATAATCAATTTATAAAATAAAAATTTACTTTATTTTGTTTAAATATCGCATCGATGAGAAAACAAAGTTTAAATTTGTTGATGTCAGTATTACATATTTTGTATTATGACTTTTATAAATCTTATTTGATTCAGATATAATTTCTAATAAAAATATGAATAATTCATTATTTTTTTCTATTATAAATTATTTCTTGAGATAATTTATGTAAACTTTTTATGATTATCAATTCATAATATTAACTTAATGTGCTAATCGCAAAATACATCATTACTCACATCTAAGTAGTAATGTATTTTTTATGCATAATCATACTAGAATTATGTTTCTACTAATGTATTTAACATTAGACTTAACTTGTGAATATTTGCTTTTTATGATGATATTATTTTTTCTTTAGGTTATTTATTTATCCTCAGATATTTGACATATACAAAATAATCATAAATGGTTTTATAATGTAATAGACTTTAAATTTGCATGTATATTTGACATGTTCCTAATCCTACATTCTATTTTCTTTGTCAAAAAAACCTCTGTTAGTATATAGCTTTAATTATAATTTTACCTCTATATATTTTTTTGAGAAATATAGTTAACAAAATTATAAAAAACGCAGCGAAGCGTGTAGAATTTTCCTAGTAAACTATAATAAGGTAGTATTCCATACTCCTACTTCCTGACCACAGTCCCTCCATTGCTGCACCATTTGCCGAATGTGTTCTCCATTAAGGGTATGTGGCTTGCTTGTTGACTTGAAAATCCTCCTTTTCCTTTCAAGCCAAATTTGCCAGTTGTCCAAACTTGGTCCCACAGTTTTCATTTTTCTGGCTTAATGGGGATTCTATTTTTTATGCCATCCGTCTATAATTGATGCTTGCATCCTCAACCCTATAGGGAAGATGAGATCATCGATCTCTCTCCAGATTTTGCCAACCAAATCACATTCGGCGAAAATGTGGTTAATTAGTAGCTTCTTCTGCTCTTTTGCTGAGTGAACATCTCGATGGTCCCTGCCATCCTCTTTCCCTCAGGATTTCGGCTGTTAAGATTTTGTTTGATCCACTACTTTGTTTCTCCTAGAATATTACTATATGTATGAACTAGTATTAATTACACGTTTATAATTCAGGAACGGAATCGTAACAGAGGATGATTTATACAACATAACATATTATGGTGAAGGAAGATTGCCTGTAAGTAACACATGTCAAATATTCCAACATTAGATAACTAAAATTAATGTAGTACTAAATTTGAAATTAGGGCTTTGGGGAGAATTGTGCACCGAGAGGCCAGTGCACATTCGGGGCCAAGATTGAAAGAAGATGAGATCTGAAGTCTCGCAGAATTCGTCAAGTTACAAGCTGATAATGGATGGCCGAAGATTGAAAATTAATTCATTCATGTTGCAACTTAGCTTGTCTAAAACACCAACAAACTATTTCATGTACAAAGCATTAGAGATTAATTCATTAATATTGCAATTTACTTTGTCTAAAACAAATTATTTCATTTACAACTGTATAATATAAGAATGTTGACTGATTATTATTAGATAAATTATTTAGTATAACAAACAATTTTACTTCAAATTATCTGGAAACTAAGGGCCAATAAAGCCCAGTCAAAATTACATCCTAACGCAAAAAATACGAACGGAAAAATTTCATACATACCCTTTCAAAACTCAAAATAAGAAATACACGCATTTGAGCAAAAAATAGTGCAGGGACTTCCCTTGAGCGGGCTCAATGCCAAAAGGCCCAAATTGGGCTTTCTGCTTGCCTCTCAGCTCATCAAAAATAGAACGGAAATGATAATTGGAGGATTAAATTCGTAGATGGTAATTCAGTTCAACGCATACTTTTCTGTTTTGTCTTTAGAAAGGGATAAATTATTATTTTGAGGATTATTTTAAAATAAATTTGAAACAATTTGTTGTTATATAGTTCTTGTATTATCTAAGCTGAGAGGTTTTATTTAGATTTAGATGTAGATGTAGATTTTTTTTTTTTTTTTTTTTTTTTAATGTAGATGTGGATTAGTTATAAATTGTGAAAGCTGTGTGCTGGACTCATGTTACACGCATGAATTAATTGCTTTATCATTCAAAGCTTATGAAGTGGTTAAGGAGTAATATTATATAAAGTGGTTAAGGAATTATACCATCAAATGAGAGATTTTTATTTGCTTGGAAATATCTAAGAGAAGACTCTCAAAACGATGTTGAAAATTGTATAATCTTTTACCTTTGATTCTCTCTAATCTAGAGAGAATAATGGAGAGTGTGTAGTTTTCCCTAGTAACAGTATATTCAAAGTCAATTTCTTGTGGGATATTAGATGGAATCTGAATGTATTATGTGCCAATTTATACCTTTCGGTATATGTCATTTTTTAATAGCATTTTTTTACTCGTATCACTTGTGTTTTACACACCTGTAACTATTTGCTCTCTTTTTTCGTGTGTGTTTAGGTGGTTGTGGATCAAGTGGCGGTTCTGAACGAGTTGGCGGTTAGAGGATTTGTGGCGGACGAGGTCCATGTGGATGATCAAGCCGGTGTGGAGGGGTGTGAAAGCTCCCGCTAGTTTGGAGGGACAAGTGGTAGAACCGGTAATATCTCACTTCTTCCATTATTTTATAGTTTTTGTATTTTATTGCATGGTCCCGAACTATATAGCTCGAATGTACATACAAGTTTATAACTTCCACTAATCTCATTGCTCTCCCATCAAAAGGAAGAATACAAAATTCATTCAAATCAATTTAAACAATTTCCTTCTTGCCATGGTTAATATGACCATATGCAAAACAATAGACTTGAGGGCAAAGTGCTAGTTCTCTCTCTTGAATATTCTCTTCTTTATTTCATATATGTGAGTTTAGGTGCAACTGGATTGAAGAGAGATCTGGTCTCTAGCTAATTAATTTTGGATGGAATAACTACCAGCAAACTTGAGCTCAACCGTATGCATTATATTTTTCCCTTTTTGATACAATTCGTAACTTTGATATAATGTTATTAAAATTCTTATTATTTGACTCATTTTTATATTGCAGCTCGATTGTCTCCGCGATGTCAACAAAATGGCGACAATATTTAAAAGCATAGTTTTTGTAAATATTTTTTATCCTGAGAAAATTGCAAGTAAACATAATGAAATATATAATAATTTTATAATTACTTGTAATTGTGAACTGGATAATCAACGAGCAAGAGTAAATAATTTCAAAGATAAAAATTCGGACCTTATTTTTATATTTTATTTCAAAAGGAATAATTTTTGTTACTTGGAAACATTGACTTTGTTGTTTTTTCTTATTTTGATAAGACATTTGATTTGATTGTTAATTTTACGTTATATCTAACATAAAACAAACAGTAATGTTACATAATTATTTATGTTATCATAATTATTGTTAATTGAGAAAAATCACTAAAAAATATTCTCAGAAGGATGCCAAAATTCTCAACAATATATGAATTAAAATTAGATTAGAAAGTATAATATACAATTTTCTTGCAGATATTAGATGTTAGATGGAAGCGGAGCATACAATGTGCCTTAATTTTTTACTTGAATGGTATATCATTTTTTAATTATATATATTTTTTTAATTCAGTTACTTATGATTTTATTAAAATTTAATTTTCAAATTTTAATTAAGAATTAGTTTCTTCTAATTTGAACTAGTAAATCCTTCACGCGTTGCGCGAAATTTCTATAATATTACTTAAAAATTAATTTAAACATAATTTATATAATAATCATATTTGTATTCAAATATAATAAAAATTACTATTATTACAATTATTATAAAACGTAATATTAATTTAGTCAAAAATAAATACTACATGTATGTCAAAAATTTACAGTATAGTATATATAATATAAACACAACAAAGAAAAGTCAAAAGTACATATTCGACAAAGATTTAAAATATCAACAATGAGGATATGAATACGAGTAGCTTCACATACGAATTCAGTTCAGATATTTAAACGGATACGAATGCAGTTTCAATAAATACTCATTCATTATTTAAACGAATACTTATCCGTATTATTTTACTTACACTTAAATATTTCTGACGACAAAGTTAATAAATTATTACAACTTTTAAGAAAAAAATTGAAAGAATTAGCAACAAAATATTAATATGGATGTGGATAGTATCCATAGCTGAATATGATTAAAAATAAAAAAAACCAAACATTCATACTTGTATCTGTACATATATCCGTATGTATATCTATATAGAGTGAAATATCTAAAAACAGATATTATCCGAATAATAAATTATCATGATACATATATTATTTGTATTCGTATCTGCGAGCCAAATAGATAACCAAATTCATATCCGAATAAAATTATCCTAATGTGTATCCCTATCCGGCCTGATACAGATAATTTTTATTTGGATAACTTTTTTGCGGATATGGATACATATCGGTTTGATAATATTCATCATGTTTACATCTTACATGTACAAAATATTAACATGGATATGAATAATATCCGTATCCGGAGGATATAATAAAAAAGCAAGATATCCATACATGAATCCGTATAAATATATATATTCCATATAGAGTGAAATATATGAAAACGGATACTATCCAAATAATAAATTATCCGTATCCGGGAGTCAAATCAATAATCAAATCAGTATCCATATCCGGCCAGATACGGATAATTTTTATTCGGAGGCAATTTTTTTACGGAGACAGTTACGGGTCGGTCCGATAATATTTTGCCCGTTTATACCCTTACATTAATATGAGTTAAATCTTGAATTAAAAAAAAAAAAGACTTATGATACATGATTAAAGCTTAACCTTTATATGATCCAATCAATGGTCGATATCAAATGCCTATATGGATTAATGTGATGAGAGAATTTATTTTTAGAATTATAATCTATTAATATTTGATGGTTAGAAAGCTTTTTTTGATCTTTATATTTGAATTGGATGGTAAGTTCGACCTTTAGATATGAATTGGATGATGAAGATTTTGTTTTTATTGAATGGATGGTGAGGATTTAAAAAATGATGTGATTTAATGTGAGAGCAAGATTTTCTTTTAGGATTAAGTACTATTAATAATTTTAGGAAATAATTGTTAAGGTGAAAAATTGAATTTTATGTAGAAATATAGGCATTAGACCGTAGTCTTTTGGAGTATTGGTACCTTATTTGTTGGACACGTAATTGCCTTTGACTTATAGGTAACTTAAATATTATCCGATAATATTTTACTTACACTTAAATATTTCTGACGACAAAGTTAATTTTTATGGTTTAATGTTTAAATATTTCTGACGACAAAGTTAATTTTTATGGTTTAATGTTTAAGGAACGATACATTTTTCCTATTGTTGTTTTGGGTTCATGACATATATAATGTTGGTTCAAGTTCTAAGCTGTTATTAGTAATTTATTGATTGACATGTATTACATGTTTTTATTATTGAAATATATGTTTATTATATTATGTTATGATGAATTATATGTTTTGGTATTATGATATTTGATAATGATAACAACAATAACAATCATTATAAGCACTAACCATCATAGTGGTAATGGTACCAGCCCATCTTTTCATAGTGAGGGGTTCAAATCTCGTGTCTAGCAGAATTGATTTAAAATTTAGAGAGGATATATGAGTCCATTCTAAAGAGAACGAAACAGATGATTGTAGTTCTCCCTCAATCATTGTAAGCACTAAGCATAATTGTAATAAGAGAGAGGCCGGTGCACATTCAGGCCAAGACTTCAAAGATGAAATCATGTTTTCAAATTTTATCGTTAGAAACTGATAATTGATGGGCCTAAGATTGAAAGACGGGAGATTAATTCAATCATATTGCTAGTTATTTTGTCTAAATATAAGCAAATCCAGGTAGAAGTATAGAAGAAGAAGAAGAAGAAGAAGAAGAAGAAGAAGAAGATATCTGATTGTTATTAGACAAATTAATTAGCATATCAAACAATTTTACTAAAGATTTCAAAATTTGACCAAATCCATGAAGGCCTAAGAAGCGCGGTCTAACATTAGCATATCTACCAACATTTCAATCGAAATTAAGAAAAGAGAAAATTTCATACACGCCCATTAAAAACTAAAAATATCAACACATGGCTTTGGGATTCCCTCAATTCTCGTTTCATGTCTAAAAGCAATCGGAATCAATCTGATCAGCCATGAGAGAGCAAAATGATAGAGAAGATGAAGAGGGAGGAAACAAAGAAGCGTCTCTTCCCATCCCTTCCAAATGCAATTGCCTCCACCGATCTCTAGCCGATTGTCTCTGCCAATCGGGCCATGGCGGAATGCGTCGTGTCGGCAATGTGCCCTGATGAGGCGGAGGCGGTGAGGAGCCAGGTTGGTGTAAACCGCGTAAAACCGTCGTTAAATTTCACACAATTTAGCAAAACAATTTATAATTTTCCCTAGCTTCACTCTTAAGTGTATATATGGTCTTTTGAGTTTTAGGGGTCGAACACAAGGAGAATGGCCTTGAGATATTACAATTCTTTTCAAAAGTAGGTCTTGTTTTGTTCAAATGTTGTAGATTGTTTAAGAAGGTTAATGATGTATTAGATGGAATTTAATCAAGTTCGTACACAATTCTTTTGAAAATTCTTTAATAATAGTTTCAAATGTCCAAAAGTTGCAAATGATATGTCAATGAAAACTAGAGAATGAGATCTTCACAATGCAAGGCAAATCAATTATCACTTTTGTTCATATTTTTATGTAATTTTCGTTTTAGTCCACACTTTTCATAATCAATCAACAGAGTTTTTCATAAAATCATAGAAAATCGAAAATTACTTCAAAAATCACCAAACTTTAACAGAAATTAGGAAAGCAAGTTCAGATTATGTGGTAAAAATCTCAGATCAAAAGGATTGTTCTTCCAAGAATTATGGTCAAAACTCAGAACATATGACAGAATTAGACAGAGAATGATATGTGTTGCCAAAAGGGGGTGGAATTCAAATTTTATCCAAACAACAATTCAATTAAAATTCAGATTAAGAAACTAAACTTCAAAATTATTTACTGAGATCCAGATTTTTTATTTATAGGATTTTTTTACTAAATTCTAAAAATTGTAGAAAAATAGACAGATTCAAAAATCAAGAACAGAAAATTTAAAAAAAAATCAAAACTTTGCACAGATTTTATCTTACAAATTTAACATAAAAGCATTGGGCACATATTATATGAAAGTTGTTCTAAAATATCTAAAGAAACACAAAATATTTTTTTTATAATTTTCTTTGATCAGATTTGAAGTCAAACAATTTTGTACTGAAACTGACAGAAACTAAATGCAGAAAAATGTATTTTTGAATTTATAGGATAAAAGTAGGGATTTTTAAGGCAATTTGATCAAGAATTGTATCATTAATCACTAAATATACTAGTGTTTGATCTCAAATTTTGAACTAAAAACTTCACTAAACCAAGCAAAAACCTTAACCAAGATTCAAGATGATAAAATTGACTAACATGCATGAAAATCCAGTTCTAAATGACCTAATTAATCCAACCAAATCGATTAAATCAAGAAAATCCAGATTTAACAGCATATTATGAACAGTAACCAAATCAGTCAAATTACTTCAAATTAAAACAAGATTTCAAACAATTCTATCACAAAAAGCCTATCCCTACAAGATTCTACTCACACATGATAAGTTCAACCGAAATTAGGCATGTGTTCATCATATTTTTTACAAATTGGATCTTGTGATCTAAAATTGAATACAAGAGATTAAATGAAAATTGGATCAAACCGAGATGTAGAAGATCAACCAGAAACTTCCTTGAGCCGATTTGAACCTCCAACTGATGCTTGATCCCAGCCGGAACCGATCAATTGCCTTTTTCACCAAAATCAGCCCGAATTGGTGAATTTCACTCAAACTCGAAAATTGAAGCTCGAAAAGCTCTGAGATTCAGTAATGGAGTTACTGAAGCTTAAAGAAGGTGATTGGAGAGTAATGTGTTGAAAGAATTTGGGAAGAATGATTTTTATGAATGGGTTGATCGGTCGAATTTATAGAGAGGCTGGTCTGGAGAGTGGGGGACAAACCGAGCGATTCCATTAGCTCAGGCAGATCAAGTGGGGTGTACTGAAGATCTGGACGAAATTTCGTTAAATTTGGTTGAGAGTTGGCCGAGATTCAGGCGGAAGATTGATGCTTTGTTTGGCGAAAAATGCTTCAGATCGGATCCGAAATGAAGTACTAACAGTTAAGACTGTTGTTTCTCTGACTGACGGGCCCCACTGGATTTGCTGCGCTGAAACGGGTCATAAATCGCGTGAAACGAGTCGCGTGCTGTTCTTCAGAATAGCGCTGAGTTTTTGAACGTCTTTTTGATCTTTTATGGCGGAACGGGTCGAACGCGCGTGAAATGGGTCATTTCTGAGCGAGAATGGCGCTGAATTCATTTTGAACGAAGATTGCTTGATCTTCTGTGGATCGCGAGCTACAACCGGTACTAAAACGAAGCTCTGACAGACTAGTGTGAAGCGAATATGTATTTTGGATCCAATTTCGCATTGATTTTCAGACCCGTATTCGCTTCTTCTTCAATCCGTGAGTTGAGCTCGCACGATTCTTCACTTCTGCTCGTGTTCTCACTCCCAATGGCTTCCTCTCATTGCCACGAATCTATAGAGCTTTGAAACGCAGAAAATGGTTGAGAGTTCATCGAGTTTTCCTCATTTTTCTCCCGTCTCAGTTCGTTTCCGCCATTGATGGCTGTTCGAGCTTAAAGCTCGCTCTTTGAGCAGCGGCAGCTCAATCCAGAGCTCAGGCTTCCTTCCTCACTTCCTCACGATGACCTGCGTTGCGTTTTATGCGTCAATTCTTCCCTTAATTCATGAGTTTCCGCCATTAACCGAACTCAGCGAAAATAACCCATCAGAACATAAAATCGTGAATCAAAACGAGATTTCAAGTTGTTTTTCTATCGAATTGAGGCTTCGGAATCCATTAAGAGACCCCACTGAAGCTATTCGACTCGTCAAACATCATCACTGTGTGAGAAAAATGCGAGAAGACCGATCGAATTCATCACATTGCCGAAATTTCGACCGTTGGATCATCCAGTTTGAAAAGTTCATTGAGGATTTCGTCGAACAGATTACACAAACACGGATTTCTCGCTCGATTTTGCATCATTCAATGAGTTCTTCATACGGTTAGAAAGGGTAGACGATGGAGAAGAGAATGAGATCGGTTTTGGCTCGAATGGATGATGGTGGATGGCACGGCAGATCAACCATGGTTTCGGTCCGTTTTTGGCACCTGTTTTGGCCGAATTCCGGCGATCGCCGGAACTTTCAAGACCGGAGAATGGCACCGGCATGTTCCTCTCGTCATGCTGAATCCATGGCTGGCTGGTTGGTTCAGTTTCGAGCAAAATTTCGGAATTTGGATGTTGAAGAAGACGGATTTGACCTGGTCAACCGTTGACTTTGACCAGTTTGATTTGATTTTCAATTGGTGATTCTGAGAGTTATAGAAGGTTTCTGATCGTGAGGCTTGTACCGTTGGGTTTATTTCGTCGAGCTCTTCGTTTTGGTATACCGTTTGACCCGTTTCGAAAAGGTTGAGTTTTGGTCAACTCAGCGCTTTTTGGCATTTGACTTGAGTTGACTTGATTGAAAAAGGTTTTTGAAGCGTCGTAAAAGTTTGGGGGAATTTTTTGTAGAGTGTTTGAGGTTTTTAGTTGGCCATCTTTGGCCCATTATTTGCGTTTTGGTCCAATACTTCATTTAATGGCCTTTTCGCCTGTAAAATCACACAAAAACGTATTAAGAGGTTTTAAATTATGTTTTATGAATTATGAGCATTTTTCATACATTTAATGTGAATTATGATTGAATTTGAGATGATAAAAACCCTAAAAATGTGTATAAAAATACACATTACAGTTGGTAGTGCAGGGACTTCGCTTAAGCGGGCTCAACGCCAAAATGTCCAAATTGGACTTTCTGCTTGTCTCTCGGTCCAACAACAATGAAGCAAAGAAAGAACGGCTCTTTTGCTCTTTCGCTAGAAGACAATTTTGGGCGATTTCAATGGCGATTTTTGAAATTGAAAGGCAACAACAAAACTCCTGGACTCTCTTCTCTCCCTCCGACTTCTCTTATCTCCTTCTTCAAGGGAGAACTCTCCCTCAACCAATCACCATAGCAGAGGTCTCACTACGGCACAAAGCCTATTAGATAACTTAGTGCAATTTACATTAACATATAGTAAAACAAGCTCATAGCAAAGCATTATCCTATAGCAAATCAAAAATCTAAGCAAAACAAAATGACAACAAATCTAGCCCACATCATATCACATCTTCTAAGTACTTTGACAACTAAGTTCTCACAGCACTAGCACCTTCTTTTCTGCTTCTTCCATCTATCAAGCGAGCTGTCAAGCAGTGTGCAGGCTCCATTTTCAGCATTGTTTTCAAATAAACAAACATAAAAAGCAATAATCATACAAGATTACAAAATAGCTTGGGTCAAACTCAAACTACAAAGCATACTCAAATTTGAAATCAGAACCTTTTTCAACCCAAAAGCAAGATTGCACAATGGGTAAAAGGAGGTTAGTCAAGATAGATCAAGACTGGTATTGTTACCAATGGAAAGAAAGCAAGAATAGGCAAGTCTCTTCTACACAAGCAAGTCACCACTCCCACAGATACCATATTAGGCTCTCCTCAACAGAGACAACTTTTTTCACTCTAGCTGATGCATCAAGTGCCAACCCTTATCATATATACCACTCCTTCACTGCAGCTCAATTATCCACCTCAAATAGAGAAAAAAACGAGCTTAAAGAGCTAAACTCATTGCATCTCAAAATAAAAGCAAAGCAACTGAGATCCACAGCAAAGCACAAGAGTGCAGAAAGAAAGCAAGAGAAAGTAGTGTCAAAATTGCAGAAAGAATCAAAGAGGCTATGTCTCAAACAAGCTCAACAACATGATTCAACTCTGCATCCAGAGGTGACAAGGGGAAAAACCCAATGCACCCCAATGCTTATGGAAAATACAACAAATATAAGCAGCAAAAAAGCGAAGAAATTAGAATAGAGTTTAACCCCATAGCAAAATCAAACGCACACCCCCACTCTCAGTCCTCAGCTCCCCCATTATCTGACAGTCACTAGCCTATCAGATCTTACACCCTTAAAAAAGTCATTTCTCAATAAGTCTTTGACCTCAAACATACAAAAAACAATAGAGCAAAGGAAAAATGCATCCCTCCACCTTCCTTTTCCAGCAAACCCCTACAACCTTTATTGGCAAAACAGATGCCTAAACTGCTATACCGTTGGCCACATCACAATCAACTGTCCATTTCCCTTCCACTGCACTGAATGTGACCAAGCAGGCCATATTCAGAAGCATTGCACAACCATAGACCCTATTATCCCCCAAAAAATGCAACCAGACCAAGCCATGCCTGAATTTAGAATAAAAATCTTGCAATATCATGTTAAAGAAACCGAGCTTGCTGAAAAGGATCTAGAGAGGTATTCATCTTGTATCATCATTGATGCAAGGCTTGTTAAAGGGCACTCAGTGACTAAAGTAAAGAGGATAATTGAGAAAAGCAACGCCATTAATGGCCTAACTCAAATTGCTCACCTCAAAGGCAGCCAATACATTCTATCTCTGCCAAATGATATCTCTCCACTCGAATGCTCTGATTTTCCACCATCAGAATTGGTGGATCAAAGCTATGTGGCATTCCCATGTTCTAGATGCCACAAAACTTTTAAATGCCCTTACACTGTCAAAGTGTGGATTGATCTATACAATCTGCCCACATTTGGGTGGAGAGCATATCATCTCCACAACATGATAGTAAGTTTTGGGTCCCTTGAACACCATGGGCCACTGGTAAACATTCAATCTCTTGAAACGTTAAGAATTGTTGTATTAGCATCAGGCCTACACTCGATCTCTGAATTGATTACAATGCATCTCAAGGGACTGAAAACTGAAGTGCTCTTCCATGTGTTAGGATGGAAAGATGAACTTCATAAGGCCAAGCTACCTTTCAACTATGAGCCAGATGAGGTACATTTTAGAGAATTGGCTGACAACCTCAAGGAGGTCAAAGCAAGTAAAGGTAGCAAAGAGGTTGGATCTAGGCTTAATGAGGCCATCTCTCCCCCTCCAAAATATTGCAAGAAAAGAGGCATTACTCACAGGTCTCCTTAAAATGGACATGTCCAAAGAGGAAACAGAGAACATCCTGGGCCTATTAGCCAATGTGGCTAAGGAAAAAGCAAGCTTCCACACCATCCATGGTTGTGGACGGAAAGTCCACTTCATCTCCACAAGAGATGAGGAAGACAAGCAACAAAAGTCTTACACTTTCCAGGCATAGTCAAAAGCACCAGCTCAGAAATCTACCCAAACAACAACTCAATACCTCATCACCTCTCTAAGCAAGAAGAGGAAAATTGGTGAGCTAGAACTCACTAAAGCACTCAGCCTCATGGCTCGTTCCTCAACCCTAGCACGTCAGTTGGAGTCTACAGGGCCAGCACTTGACCCAGCAGGTACTCAACAGTCTGAGGTGAGGAGGAGCTCAAGGCAGAAAGATAAGTCAGCCTTAGTCGAAGAACTGGCACCCAAATCAAATGAACTCAGGGGCAAGTTTGAAGCTTTGTCCCCAATTGCTCGAAAAGCAATTCTCACAAGTCTCAATTTGGACACTTTATTCAATTTGCCACTGGATGAGAAGGCAGCACAGCAAATTGCCTCCTTTTGTGGAGCCTCACTCGAGGAACTCACCCCTCGTAAAATCCATCAATTTAGAGAGGGTCTCAACGACCTCAAAGATGACTTAATATTGAATGCAACAGAAGAGGGAGAAATTCATGATGCTGTCATGGATGAGGTGCAGAACCCCCATGAGTTAGAGGATGAGATCGACGAAAAAGAGGGGGTGTTCGAGTCAGAGCTCCCCAGTGAAGGACAGGGTGAAGAGGAACCAGATCTGGTTGCCTTCAAGCTCTCAAGGAAGCGATTAAGGAAGAGAATGAGAAGAGGGTTTTGGAAGAGAGTGGAAGGGCGGCGGAAGAAACGAGGGAGAAAGAAGAGTGTGGAGACGGGACGAACGAGGAGATGGTTTTTTTTTTTGAGGAAGTAGGTGAAATGAGGCCGGCTCGCCTTCAATAATTTGGAGATGCATCTGACCCAATAGATATGTCTATTTGGGCCATATTTTTTTAGTTATCTAATGTTTTGTTATCTTGTATTTTTTTTAGCACTCTTTTGTAATGAATTTAAGTAGACTATCGGTAATCTCGTGGAATGTACGGGATATCGGCTCCGAGCAGAAATGTAATGTTGTTAAGAATTCTATTAGGAATTTTAATTATAATTTATTATATTTGCAAAAAAAAAAAAAGTGAAATGAAGTATCCACATTCACACATACACTTGTGTGCCTGCCTCATATTAATAATGTTATCGCTAAGCCAGCCATTAATGTAGCTTACGCCCTATTAACAGCATGGTCAAATAACTACCAATACGCTTTCTCATCTACTAAAGGATTCTCTATTACTTGCATTTTGCAACTTAACCAAAATTTTGAATTTATGATCACTAATGTTTATGGTCCAACCTCATCGGCATTGCAAAAAACTGCCTTTCTTAACGAACTTAAACAAGTAAGAGAACTAAATGGCTTGCCTTGGCTAGTGGTGGGAGACTTTAATATGAATAGGGACTTCCAGGAGTCCACTGGAAATAATCATACCCTAGAATCTATTATAGAATTTAATTCCGCCATCAATGATTTAGAGCTCCATGAGCTGGACATGCAAGGGAGAAATTACACATGGTCCAGCAAAAGGCCATTTCCCACATTCATCAAGCTTCATAGATGTTTTACGTCACATCACTGGCTCACAATAAACCACCTACTCAATCTTAACGCACAGACAACAACCACTTCTGACCACGTGCCATTGCAACAAAGAAGCAAGCCTAACAAAAAATGATTCAAATTTGCACTCTATTGGCCGAAGTTCGAAGAGGCAAGAAGAATAGTCCAAGACAGCTGGGGTACTCAAAAAATATCACCCAATCCAGGGAAGAATTTTGCTATAAAACACAACAAACTCAGACTAGCGCTACAGGCTTGGGTGATCAAGAAATTCCAAAGACTAAACGAAGAAACACAATGTGCTACTTCCATTCTAGGCATTCTAGACAAATTGGAGGAACTGCGACCTCTGACAAGCACTGAGAATAAACTAAAAATAGCACTGCGAGTAAAAATCCATGACACAACAAATCTAGATAAAATTAAATGGAAGCAACGCTCACGGTATAAATGGCTCAAGGTGGGAGATAAAAACAGCATGTACTTCCACCTTATTGCCTCAGTTAACAGGCAGAGCAATGAAATCACATCCCTACAGCTAGGGGATACTATTGTCACATCTCCGTAAGAGATAACAATAGAAGTACAAGCCCATTATGAAGCAACACTAGGGCAAAATGCTAATAGCCCCACCAACGCACAACACTTTCTAAGCTCCATACCCCAAATACAGGGGCTAACGGACATGGCCAAAGAAATCTCAGAGCAGGAGCTCAAAAACGCAGTATTTGATTTAGCAAAAGGAAAGGCTTCCGGACCGGATGGGTTCCTGAATAAGTTCTACCAGCATTACTGGAAAATAATTCGGGAAGACCTACTCTGGCTAAGCAAAACCTTCCAAGATAACTCCCTAGAACTATGGATAATAAATAAAGCGCAAATCTCACTGGTCCCTAAGACAAAAGAAGCAGCCTGTATAAAAGACTACAGGACCATTAGTGTAATAGATGGACCAATTAAGATTTTCTCCAAAATTTTAGCAACACAACTACAGGCAAAAATGCCACAACTAATAAGCACAGAACAAATAATATTCATTAAAAATAAGCAAATTCTAGAGTCCTTCCTAGCAGCTAGGGAAACAATTAACTTCCTCCATAAAAGCAAAACTCTATACGTCCTCTATAAAGTGGACTTTAGCAAAGCTTTTGACACGGTTAGCTTGCCATTTCTGATGCAAATCCTAGAGCGACGGGGTTTTCCACATAAATGGAATAACTGGATTCTCAGCTTGCTCACCTCAGCATCATCTGCATTAAAGATTAATGGCCAGCTATAGCCATTCTTATGGCACAAGTAAGGCCTCAGGCAAGGAGACCCACTATCGCCGCTACTATTCAATATAGTAGCCGATTTCCTGCAATATCTCATACGCTACATCGCATCAATAGGGCCTCCGGTGGCTAAACTGCCGATCTCAACGATACAATATGCAGATGACACAATTATATCTCGGATGCACAAAGAGAAAAGCTGCAGCTAATTGATATGGCTATCTTATGCTTTGGATCCATGACAGGCCTTAAAATTAACCATGCAAAGTCATCCTTCACACCCATCCAGATTCCTCACGATATGGAAAAATTGATCAGGTAAATTTTGCATTGCGAGAAACAAATTTTCCTAGTAACATACCCAGGATTACCTCTAAACATCTCAAAGTCCCCCAAGGAAATCATCCTACTACTTATCGAAAGGATGAGGAAAAAGGTAGCAGGTGAAAGGAAACACGTAGTCTCAGATGCACAACGGAACAAAGTTTTTACCCGTTTCCTAACCGAGGATCCGTGTAATATCAATCAAATCAGAAAAGGTAAATCTAATTTATATCTCGAATTCGGCTAATCCGGTTAGTAGGGCTTCGCGATTCGTCCTCGAACGATCTCCCTGTGTCTCTTGCGGATCTGATCACGAAAGGCGCTATGACTCCGGCCCCGCCCTCTACACGTATCCACACGCGAATTGCACTCGTTGGCGGAGAAACCGAGATGACGAGATCCGTTTTTTCTTTCTCAAAAGGCGTCTAGGATGTTTCAGAATCTACTGACCTAATCAGACGAACCATTCATCTATTTATAGCATCTCATGCTTACACCTCTTCACCTTCCTTTTGATTTTCTGTTGAGTTAATTCTGTTTGTGTGCGATCCTGTAGATTCATTTAATATTGGCAATAAACTTCAAGTTTATAAATCATAAGTAGCATATAGTACAATGTTATGATTACCCAAATTAAATCAATGATACATGATCATAACCTATACATCAATTATGTATTTAGTCCCTTTGTTAAACGATATTTATATGGATCATAAGGCATGATTTTGTGTCATCCTTATTATGATCAATTGTCTTTCCTAAATTATAATTAGACTGAATAAATTAAAAGATATTAACAACGCATGCTAATTCTTTCGTACACGGCCGTGTGTTTTCCTTCAGTCTCAATTTATTAAGGGGCCCTGAGATATCTTTCTCATATAATAGGGTAACAAATTCTATCTTGATCATTCACATTCCAACTTATGATTTACTAAATACCCGATCATAGCTTTTATAATTATCCGGTTAAAGACAACGTTTGACTATGTCAAAGTATGAAGATATACATGCAGGAATCTATGATGACCTCAAGTCAAATGACTACTCATACATTAGATGATGAGAAAACACTAATGACATATACCATGTATATTCTTATAATGGGTCGATCTAATATATATTCTCCAACATATATTTATATTAATGAATTGATATCCAATATCCATGATTAGTAAAACGTGATGATCATCCAAATAACATACTAGTAACTATATATATGATTTGAGATTTTTAAATATGTTTGTCTTACAAACATCTCATATATGACTAGGGATAATTTAGAATTATATTCACTTTGCTTTATGATTTTACTATCAGAATCACATATTCTGATGACGTATAACGGACATACATATTCATGGTTAATTAATAAACTAACAACCTTCACGCACAATTATTATATGAAAAATTTTATGAGATAAAACATCTAATACAAAAATATAATGTCTGATATATAATCCGTTTCCCACACTGCAAAACGGTTTGGCCTAGGGTATTATTACTTTCAGCAGGATGGTCCACAAAGTTTCTCTCCCTAGGCGGACGCATAACGCTCATCAATGCTATTCTATCAGCCATACCTCTATATTTCATACAAGCATTCCTCCTACCCCAATGGGTAATTAAGGAAATGGAGCTATCAGAAGAAACTTCCTATGGGGTGGTGGAACTAAGTACAAAAAAAGAAAACACCTAACAAATTGGAAACTCACATGCACCCCTAAAGCAAACGGAGGACTAGGCATCAAAGACCTCAAATTGTATAACCAAACTCTGCTTTTGAAATGGCACTGAAAAATTAAGACCCGTCAAGATGGACTGTGGGCTAGCACAATCCAAAAATGCTATGACAACAATATTTGGCAAAATAGAGACAAAAGCTATTTTATCCAGGACCTTAATACGATCAAACACATGTTTGACAACAGGATATCTTACAAAATTGGCAATGGGGAGGATACCCTATTCTGGAAAGATTACTGGAATGGGGACGCTATCCTCGAGCACAAATTCCCTCAGCTATTCAAAAGAGCAATCAACAAAAACATCTCTGTGTGAGAGGTGCTGCTTAATCACCAATCGCTACATTGGGATAGAGCGCTTAACTCGAGGCTGACAGTTTCGCTTACGGAACTAATAAACCCGATTCAGACATTTCAGCTCTCAGAGCACAAGGATGAAATCATCTGGAATCAGCCCCCTCAAGGGAAAGGGTTCCTACTCAAGAAGGCATACGATTTCTTTAGCAATCGAGGGCATAAAGACCCCTTGCAGCAGCAGCTATGGAAGATAAAAGCACCGCCGTGAATTAAAATATTTGCATGGCAGGCAACCAAGGAAAAATTACTAACTAGGGATAAGCTCATGAGACGAGGCTGGGTTGAATCAGACACTTGCCCGCTCTGTAACACAGGACAAACGGAGAACGTTGGCGACATGCTGGCAACCTGCACTTTCGCTAGGCCCATCTGGCAAAAGGCTTTCAGTCTAGTTGGAGCTCGGCCACAAGATTCAATGCAAACTGCACGAGACAGATGGATGGTACCATCTAACATGCTCCCAAAGGAAAAGAAAAGGTCATGGGCCACCCTATGACTAGCCTGTTGTTGGGAAATATAAAAGGAACGCAACCGACGGGTCTTCAAGTCAACTTCAATGCCTCACGCGAGTGTGCTCAATCTGGCGCAATAAAGCTGGATCGAGTGGACTCGTAATTGTTAACCCTATTTAGAAATAGGGTGTAGGAAGCTAGCTTGTAATAGCATTAGGCTTTCTTTATATCTGTATCGCTTGTATGCAATGCTTGTACCAAACTATTTTTATTAATATAAGTCTAAAGTAGGCAACCGCCTACTGATTAAAAAAAAATCAACAATGAAGCAGGAATGAATAAAGAGGAGGATTAAATAATGCTTAAAGATGGTAATTCAAACACTTTTCAGTTTTTCATTTGGAAGGTCATGTATTTATGTTTTGGTAATTTAAATACTTTTAGACTTTTCCTTTTTTTTTGAGTCTCGGTAGGCTTGCCTACGGAGTATTTTCATTAAAAAAATTAAAAAAATAGTTTTTACATCCACACCACCACCACCATCACCAACAACAACAACAAAAACAACAAGGAAATTAAACAAGAATTACAAGTCTATGCCTAAAATTTCCCCCCTAAATTTTCCTCTCCCCCTAGGCCCTAAGGTACTGATAATTATGGCCTAAAGTGGGGCGAATAGGCCTAAACGTGCGGAAGTATGGATTTAATGATTTTTAGGTTTTATTACTTTTTAGGTTATTCAACTTTTAGACAGATCAATTGTATTAATTAACAATAATAAGCAAATGTAGAATAAATAAATAAATAAGAGTAAATAAAGATAGCAAACACACGATATGTTGACGAAGTTCGGCGAGGCGGTTGCGTAAGCTGTAACCGCCCGTTCTCACTAGTGATCCTTGTCACGTTCACGAGTGCCTACTCTCTGGGTATGACTTTTCGGCTCTTTGTTCAACTAATCTAAATAACGTTCTTACAAACTTCAATCAACGACCACTTTACAAACTCTTGGCAATTCGTCAAAACAAAACAACTAATTTCTTTCAATCAAACAAACAAATTGATCTATTCCAATCGAACTAAACAAAATAACTAGATCTCTCTATTCTCTCTTAAATTTACTCGAAATTATTGAGTAAATTTAATTAGACACTAGAGAGAGAATTGTATTGATTTTGCTTAGAAAAGTTGGTTTTTGAATGAATTAGGGCTGTTTCTTTTTAAAGAGGAAAGAAGCAGCCAACAAAAATGAAAATTGCCACTGGTCCGTTCGAACTGAGTAGTGCTCCGTTCGAACTGTGACAGTTTAGAAACTTTCTGACAATGCTCCGTTCGAACTGAGCAGTACAAAATCTTCAGCTTTGACATTTAGATCCATTCGAACGGATGAAGGGTTATGTTCGGACGGAATATAATTCAGAACTTAGTTTATTTAATTCTCTCTCTAGTATTTAATTAGCTTATTCAAATTGAAATATAAATACTAGACACACTCGGGAGATCTTCAAATATTGTACGTCTTGAGTGTAAAGTTTTGAGGTTTTCGAGATCGTCTATTGATTGTGCTGCGTCCTTTGCGATTAGGTCTTCATATACATCCTTTTGAACTCTTGTTTATCTAATCTTATTCATAAAACTCAAATATAATTAGGAGTTCGGAATTGTTTTAAACATCATCAAATAGATAACAACAGATGAAACAAATTCATTATACTTTATAGGGACTAAAGGAGATAATTTAAAAATATGGAGGAGTTTTCACAATTATAAAAAAAGTTAGGGGGTTTTGAAAATATTTCCCTTAATTTTATGATTTCTTTAATTTCCCACTTTATGCAAAACTAGACAATTTATTGCTCTCAGTGTTTAATTTTGCTTGGCTCTTACTTTTATCAAATATGACCCCAGATTAACTGTTTGTACCCAAAAAATATACTACTATGAAACTAAAATAATAATAGAGGAAATGGAATCCGTCCACATGGTTTGTTACAGTGACGAAACTTGCCTCTATTTATTGAAGAGGCAAAAATAAAATTCTTCCTATTAATTAGTACTATACATTTTTTTTTGAAAGAGTCAAATACAAAAAAAAAATGCATGTATTTCAAAAAAACACTACTGATGTACAAAAATTATAGAGGACGTTTAATTCACAGTAATGTGAGATTACTATAGTAAACATATCCCAATAAATGTTATTCCTTGGAATCACATTATCATTTCATAATAATATTTTTGTTTACCAAACAAATTCAAGTTTGTTTTTTATTTACTTTATGTTTAAATATAAAATGATAGAATATCAATACGTATAGTTATTATTAGCTAGCATAATATATTTTATAAGCAAATATAACTATTATATAATTATGTTTAATTCCTAATTTAATTTATTACAATTCAATATATCATTTATAATCGTGGTATAATTTTTCATTAATTCTATTTAATTACATTTTTTTTAAATTAATAACTTAAAATAAAATATAATGTACAATAGACGTTAAAAAATATTCTTATAATAAATATTATAAATGAGAATATATTGGTAATAAGCATATGAATGTAACATTATTATGTTTTTTTATGAAAATTACATTCCTATAATTTGGGATAATATCATTTTCTACGGAAATATTATATTATCGCAACGTAGGATTTTTATGTAAAAATTAAATAAAGAAATATGATTCTTACATCCAAATTTTTGTGAGAATGGAGAACTTTTTCCGTAAACATAACCATAGATTAGAGACCCTACCCCCGGTCCTCTATAAACCTCCTCCGTTACTGTCTCTTATACAAAGGCTCCCGATTTCAACTCTTTACAAGCCAAATTTCAACTCTTTACAAGTCAGGCCAGGTCATACCAATATTTTGCTTCTTCCTGATCCTGACAAGGAGCCCATTTCTTGTCTCTCTCTCTCTAATCAGTATTTTCTCTCAGTAATAGTTTTGTTAATAGTTTTATGTTCCATCAAATTCTCTTCTCGATGGGAGAAAAAGAGTAAAAATTCCTAACTCAATCCAACCCTTGTCAGTCAGCGACTTTCTCTCTCTCTCTCTCTCTCTCTCTCTTTCCGAACTCAAATCCTTTCTTCTCCCACCTCTCTCGATGAACTGAACCAAATCTGTCCTCTCTCGTGCAAATCAGCAATAAGGAATCCTCTCCTTCACTAACCCTAGACGGCGACGGTGACTTGGTTGATCCCGTCAGTGCAAGGCTCGCTCTGCCCCTCTCTCTCTGTTTTGGAAATCGATAGCTAGCCAGCTGAAGGTAATTACGGCTGAGTTTTTTATGCTCGGGACTGACTGATTTGAGGTTGAATTTTGATAATTAGAGGATGATTTGGTTTTGGGGTTGAATCTGATAGGCTATTGAACTATTTTCTAATAATGAAATCGGTTCGAAGAAATACTCTTGCAATGCAAAGAGATGGGTCATCAAATCAATTCCAAGAAACTGTGGACAATTCACCTTCTCCCACCAAATTATACCATTCAAAGACCTTTTTAACCTTGAGAGGTCTTCTAACTTCCTTGCCATTCTCTCTCGATTTCTTACCCATCAGAAGATCCAAAACCGGTTCGACCGGTAATTTGGCGCAAAGACACCAAAGATCAAAAGGGTTTAAATGGAAACGAGCCTTGTTCAATTTGCTTCTGTGTTTTGTTTTTGGGGCGTTTGTGGGATTCACTCCGTTTTTCTCAATTAACATGCCGGAACTCAACGTCTTCACCCCTGATAGGCAAAAGGATACCCAAAAAAATGAAATTATGGATTTAGATTCACATATTCTATCAAAACCAAACTTAGTCGAACCTGAAATATTAGTAAAGGAGGAACTAAAATCACCATTATTAGAGGATGAATCAACAATCGAGTTGTTAAAGAACGATGAGTTGGTGAAAAATGATGAGTTGAATAAAACAGAAGATAAGGACGCAAAAAAACTTCTAATAATCGTTACAACAACACACGTTAGGCCATTTCAAGCGTATTATCTGAACCGGCTGGCTCACACTTTGAGTGTGGTTCCAAGGCCGCTTTTGTGGATCGTTGTGGACCGGTATTACCAGTCCATGGAAACCGCACGGATTTTGATGGCGACCGGCTTGATGTACCGCCATTTCTCCTGCATGATGAACGTGACCAACATGAGAAAAATGGTCAACTGTCAGCGAAATATCGCCATTTATCATATTAAAAAGCACCATATAAACGGGATTGTTTATTTTGCCGACGATGACGGTATTTATTCCCTCGAACTTTTCGAAGAGATGCGGAAAATCAAGTGAGTTCTTTTCTCAATTTTTGACTTGATATTGTACTAAGTGACCGGACTGTAGCACGCTCAAATTACGATGACAGTATATATACCTAATGATAGGGTAAAAATAGTATATATAATTCATTTTTTATAACAGTATATACGTAAATTAAAAAACAGTATAGACAAATTCCAAAAATAAATAATACATATAAAATAAAAATAGGTCTAATACAGTGAAAACAATATATAGAAAAAATAAGTACATTGAAAAGCAGAAAAATAATATATATATAGTCCGTCCTGATTTGGCCGTGCTACAGTGCGTCGTGATATCACATTTCCTTTTTACTAATACTAATACACCCTTATTCTTCTTTTTTTTCAGACGGTTTGGTACATGGCCAGTGGCAACATTGCAAGACCCGCACAAGAGGATTCTTCTAGAAGGCCCTCTGTGTAATGGAAAAAGGGTTTTGGGTTGGCATTCGAACCAGAATTCAAAGGCGGTACGGAGATTCCACACGAGTCTTTCGGGCTTCGCATTTAATAGCTCCATCATTTGGGATTCCAAGAAGTGGAGGCGCCATCCGAGGTCCATCATTTTTCACAGTACTGGAAAAGGAAGCATGCAAGTAAGTTTTGAATTTTTTTATTATGAAGTTTTGAATTTTCGTGTTTTTATGAGCGTTGAAGAAAATTGGACTTATATGTGAGGGTCGATTGTGGCTAATTTGGTTTATGGGGGAACTTAATCGGCTTAGTTTAGTGGATTGATTGCGTAATTCGGAATTAGTTGTTGATAATTGAGGTCAATTAAACAGTTAATGGTCATCTCAGTTTGACCAGGTCAAACTGGACCTAAATTGGCTTCATTTGGTCCACTTAGGTTAATTGAGTTAAATCTAGAAGCCATTCAGCTCAATTGGACCAATCTGACCATTTACTTTCCAATTTTTAAACCCTGGAATATCACAAACTAAAATGATGAAATATTTGGGTGTGATTGAGTTAAATCTAGAGGCATTTAGCTCAACTGGACCAATCTGACCAGATTTCCTGTTTACTTTTCCAAATATCAAACCCTAGCATCTCACCAACTAAAGATGAAATATTTGGGTGTAACTGTCAAACCCTATCATATCTTCACCAACTAAAGATGAAATATTTGGGTGTAATTGCAGGATTCGAAATTTGTGGAGTTGCTAATAGAGGATGAGAGACAAATGGAAGGTTTGGGTGATAACTGCACCAAAATTATGGTGTGGCGATCCAGTTTAGAAGCTCCTCAGCTCAACTACCCGTCAGGCTGGTCCATTCAGAATAATTTACAAGCTTTCGTTCCTCTCTTGTAGTTCCTGATTTCTAATTGTAAGTATTATTAGTTCACTAAGACCTTATTTGGTTCTATAATTTGTAGCAATTAATTGTTAATATGTCATTGTTTATTTTAGTTTTGCAGGTTTGGGTGAAATTCTACAGTTCATGACTGAGCCGTTCTGTATTCTTTATTCTGTGCTTATTTCATTCTTTTCACTTTTACCTGGTATGGTAGACCGTCCATGTTGTAAAATCGTTTTTGAGTTCTTATCTATTTTTTTGTTCATTTTAACAATTATGGAAAGTTGTTGTAATTTGTTGCAAAGTCCCAGTACAGATAAATAGAAACATATTTCTTTGCCCATCTCTTTAATTTTTTTTTTCTTTCCAATAATTATATCCGTGCTTGTAGATTTAAGCGGGCAGGTAAGTCCCTTTATTCTTGTCGCCTTCTGACTTGTTTTCAACAAAGTTATTGGTTTGTTAGCATGTAGCCATTATGGTACAACCTTTCCATTGGTACCTAACACTAAGACTTATTTATAGTATTAAGGACGTGTTGTTAAATAATTGACATTTGTAGTTGTAGTTGGTGAGATGCTTGCAACTTTTTGGTAACTTCGAAGATTTGATTTGAGTCGAATTGTTATAGGGGTTGTTAGATTGGTGTTTTAAAATAAGGATGAGACATCCATCATTATCATTCATGTTAACATGTTTATCAAATCACATGGAAATCAATTCCTAGATAATATTTGCCTGAATGTGACGGCATCTCAATTGGGAAAAATTATAAGCTGGCGTGGTTTCATGTATTAATGAATGAAATCGCCAAATTAAAATTTGGTTTGTGTTTTTTGATAAATTTTAAAGTTAACTTATAAGCTTTAGTGGGCCCCCTTAAAAACACTTCTACCATGTCTTAAAACTTTAAGAGTGAAATGGTGTCACCAAATAGTTTCTCCTAACTTGTTTGGGCTTGATATGCTAACACAACTTTCATTGGAAGAAAATATTATGTTGAAAAGTCCAATTTAAAGTTTTAGATTTTATAATTTAACAATGATACAAAACAATATTTTAAATCTTTATATTTTTCATATATTAAATGTTAGATCTTCAATCTTAATATTTGAATTTTAAATATTAAAGTTTAAATAATTATATTTTTAATTTTTAGTTTCAAGTTTCAAGTTTCAAGTTTTAATTGTTGAATTTGAATCTCGAAATTTTAAATTTTAAATTTCTGCATGTGCTTTGATTGATACCTTTTCAGGTGTGTCCAGGAGGCAGTCTCATTGGTTTTTGGGGATTATTTTCAAAACTATCTAGATTTTCTTGTATTTATGAAAAGGGACATGATGCTATACGATGGGAATATTCTGTTGTGCATCACCATAGAAAATTTTATTTTATTTGATAATTTTTTTGCGAAACAATATATCTCTTTTAAACAGTACAAACAAATCAAAAAACAATATATAAAATGAAAATGAGTACATATAACAAAAATATATAGGTCTCTCTTTCCTTCTTTCTCTGCTGTGAGAAGAAACCCTAGCCGCCATTTGAAATTTCCGATCTAGGGGGTGGTGACACCTCCGGCGCCTCCCCCGGGTCTTCTGGCGGCGCCCCTCCCCTCCCTCCTCCCTCCTCCCCCTCCCCCTCCTAATACCGACTCCTCCTGTCCCTACTCCCTCCAATCCCACCCCTAACCTCACCCCTTACCGGATCCACCACCTGCCCTCACAGATCCGCCCTTTCACTTCCCGTTTCCTTCAAGGTCGTCTCCACCGGCCGTAATCTACCCTTCCCCCCGCCCCATCACCCCTCCCTTGATATCCCGTTTCCCCTTTATTCCAAATCCCGTTAATCCTCTCCCCGCTTCAATCGTGATCTTTTCTCTTTTCTTTTGTGCCGACGGGTTATGTGGCTCTTATGGCGAAACCCGAGCTAAGGCGATATTGGGCGTCATCCTCCGCTCGTGGCGAAACCCTAGCCATACCTTAGCCATGACACTTCCACTCTTCTTCCACTTGTGACGAAACCCTAGCAGTGGCTCTATTAGGCGTCATCCTCCCCTTGTAGTGAAAATCTAGCCGTGCCGGTATTGAGCGTCATCTCCCCTTATGGAGAAAGACTAGCCGTGGCGGTATTGAACGTCATCCTCCCCTCATGGCAAAACCCTAGCCGTGACGTTCTTGGGTGCCATCTTCCACTCGTGGTGAACCCGAGCTGTGGGGATATGGGATACCATCTCCTTGAAGCGAACTCTAGCCATGGTGCCCTCTTCCTCAAACCCTAGTCCGTAACTCTCTTGATGTCATCTTCTTCTTGGAGCGAAATCCTAGCCTGTACCTATAATGACATCATTTTCCTCCTTGAGGTGAAGACGTAGGTTAACCGGTAATCTGTCATTGAGATGGTGACAAAGTTTCGTATCTTTAGGGCTAGAACTCATTTGGAGTTATTTTTATTAGCTTTTTATTTTTTATTTTTAATTCTCTTGTAATTGTAACTTCTTATTAATATAAGTAACAATAAGCGATCGCTTATTGAGCAATTCTCAAAAAAAAAAAAAAAAAAAAATACAGAATAAAAAAGCAGTATACAAATCAAAGAATAGTCTATAAATCCTGAAAATAGTATATCTAAATAATAATAATAATATATAAACAACACAAAACAATATAGATAAAAATAGTGTACAAAATATAAACCACATAAAAAGTATGAATACTATATTTTGTGTGTTATATACTGTTTCTTATAAACAATGATATAACGTAGAATAAAAAAATTCGTAACACATCGCCGTGCTCTAATAAGATATCATGATCATAGCTGGTCAATTCGTGAATAATTCACGTATTATATACGTATATTCCGAATAATTCAAAAAACGCGAAATTTGCGTCTCCATTTCAATAATACGCATTCATTCGCGAATTTTTGACAAGAAAAAAATTCGGCCCGTATTTTACGAATTTTTACCAAATATAATATTTTCACACATATAAAAAGTTGGAAAGGAAATCAACAAATTTATTACCATATAATCACCAGAATTCTGAAAAATGGAAAGAAATTGTAAGAAAAAGCAATAAATCAAACAAAGCAGGCAAGTAAAATAATTTATTTATTTGATCATTTGTTCCCTATTTCAACTCTCTGCCATTTTGAGTGCAAATATTTTAGAGAAACTTCTCTATAATTCTATATATTTTAAATTACATCATTCAATTTGATTCTTTCTCTCTCTCTTGTAGTTTGAAGCTGCACAAACTAAGAAAAGAAATAAACTCTCACCTGAAATGTTGGAGACTCTGGTTTATACAAGAATGAATTCATTAATGATAGAGAAGGCATCACAATTAGTTCTGAAAGATTCAAACGCTATAAATTTAGACAAACTTGATGAACTTCCCGAAAATTTGAATGATACTGAAGAAGATGTTGTGGCAAGTGATGAAGATACACATTAGTTGGATGCTTTGCTTGGAACATAGTTCTTGTTTTCTTTTGTTAAAGTTAGAGTTTTGCTACTTATTTTTACTTTATAAGTGTTCTTATGAATGGATAACTACTTTTATTTATTAATTAATGCTAGATTTTTTGTTCATTTCTAGAGATTATTGTATTTAATTAGTTTGTTATGTTTAAACAAGACATTATAAGCTTAATACAAGCTATATAATTTGCCGAATTTTTCTTGCCGAATTTTAAACGGACAACATATTATACACGAACGTATACGAATACGAATATTTGCCGATCTCGTTTTTTAGATCCGTATTTTTCGCCGAACTGAAAATGTACGAATATGAATTATACACGAACGTATTGTGTATCGTATTATTCGCGTATTACGAATGACTAACTATGATCATGATATCCAATTTATATTTTATAAAAAATCTTCCTTTTCACTTCCACTTATATAAGCCAAAGTCGGAATCCTTACTATTTCATATCACCTCTTATTTTATGACAATATTTTTAAGAAAATAGTTTTCAAAAAAATAATTTTTTTGTAAAATATATTTAATAAAATATTTTTCGACAAATAATTTTAGAAAATATATTTCAGGAAATATATTTTCGACAATTATTTTTCAAAAAAAAAAAATTCGAAATTTTTTTTCATAAAATATTTTCTCAACAATTATTCCAGAAAATATTTTGAAAATATTTTTTCGTTCTCAAAACTCTTAAAATATAATTTTTAGATAGATTTTTTCAAAAAATATTGAATGAAGAAATTTTTTATTTTCGAAATATTTTAATGAAGAAATTTTTATTTTCGAAATATTTTCATAGGAAGGTATTTTCATAATATAAATTGACAGCGTCAGATTGCAAGCATTATTTTGAAGCAAATCACATCTTTTTTGAAAGTACAATTTTGGGCCCCCAATATGAATGAAAGATCGAATTTTTTGGAAAACTCTCACTTAAAATACGACAGAACAAATTGAAAGCGCAACTCTAATAAAAGATTTACAAGTTTTGAGAGAGAGAAGCTCCCAGTGATTCAACACAGAAGAGAGTTTGGAATCGAGAGAGCGAATGTGTGGGTAAGACGTAAGAGAGAGATGCTTGCAGGTTGCAGCTTAAAAGATAAGAAAAGATATTTCCTTGTTTTTATTGATTAAATACTTAGCGTAAGGTATATTGTTATGAATATGAAAATATAATAGCTAGAATATAACGTATATTGTTGTGATATGAAGATATATTATTTTTTTTTTGACGGAAAGATCTCTTTATTAGTCTCATCATCTAAATCAATATGATGAGATTTGTACGTTCAACTATTTTAACATTTCTTTTTTCTTGTTTAGAATGTAAGATATATTGCGATGAATATAATAAATATATAATATTTAGAATGTAAGGTATATATATTATTGGAAATATAAAGATATAATGTTTAGAATTTAATATATATTGTTGTAAACATAAAGGTATAAATAGAAACCAAATTAAAACTATGAAACTTTTGGCTGAAAGATATGGAAGTCCGGGAGCCAACAGTATGGGCCGATTGAAACTTTGAACATATTAGAGCTACTATGAGCTAATAAAAAATTCAATTGTATGAGTAGACTCCCAATTTGAGCTCCCATCTTATTGAGAGACAATAGGAGCTAAATAAGACAGAAGTTCCAAATACTTTTCCATATTTCAATTGCAGAGATGGATGACGATCTCTCCAAAGGCATAAGCATTGCCGCTCTTATGTCTCTTTCTAAAACCTGTCTCAAACATGTCATCTTCTTTCTTCTTCTCTGTTCTCCACCTTCTCTACTACCTTTCTTAACTCGCAAGTCTCTCCTTCAATCTCCATACACTGTCTTTTGTTGACTCGATAAGGCTCTTTTGCATCACTCTCTCCATACACAGAAAACGAATAACGCTGAGATCTGGTTACCTAGCTGTCCTCCTGTTTTAAAGAGAAAATCCAATAACGAAGAGGTGTTCTGAGGAAGATTTATCTCTGTGTGTACTGTATTCCTGAGTAAATCCCATAGTTTACGCACATAATCACACTGAGCTATCAAATGACTGCATGATTAACTCTCTTTACAACACATAAAACAACGATTTGCAAACAAGTATCATCTCTTCTGCAAGTTATCTAGGGTAAGCACTTTCCCCTGTTTAAAAATCCACAATAAAATTGTAATTCTTAAGGGGATTTTTACTTTCCATATTTCTTTCAGGGTTGTACTAGTAACAATTCCACTCGTCATCCTCCTATATGCATCCCTTGTGGTGAATCTGCCATGATCATTCCACCTTGTTATATATGACTCTAAATCTCTTAATAATCTATTTCCTATTTGGTATTATTGTTTAGGAAATGTTTAGACTATAGAAATAAATATTTGGGAAACATTTAGACAATGGAAGAAGGTGGATTATTTCCATCCTTGCATTGTATTTTAGGTAATTGTATCTTTAATTTAGACAATTTATTTTGGAAATTAGTATGACTCTCTCCTATATAAAGAGACCCCTAGCTATTGTAATGGTATCCAATTCAATGAATAAAATTCTCCATTAATTCTCTCTTTCTTTCTCACACAATTATTCTCTCTATATTCATATTCCTCTAATTATTCTAACAAATTGGTACCAGAGACATGTTACTATCATCTTTTTGCTTCCGCAAGAAGATCACCAACCGACTTGTATCGTCATGAATTCAAATGCGGTTATGTCAACCAAATTCGATATCGAGAAATATGATGGCACGACGAGTTTCGCACTTTGGCAAGTACGGATGAAGTCTATATTATCGAATCAGGGTATGAAGGCCGCCATTTTTGGGAAACCGGAGGATATGAAGGACGAAACTAAAAAGAACGATAAAATTGTGTTTGAGCAACTCGACTCTTCAAGACATCCTCACGGAGACTACAACAGCCGGCGCATGGAAGAAACTCAAAGACATCTACATGCAGAAGTCGGTTACCAACCGGTCACGTTTGAAGCAGCGATTTTACTCCTTGAAGATGGCAGAAGGTACACCCATTAAGGTCCATATTTCTGAATATACCGCTCTTCTTAATGACATGGAGAATATCGGTATTAAGATGGAAGATGAGGATAAAGCCATGGTATTGTTGTGCTCGTTACCAACGTCATATAAAGGGTTTAAGGAGATAATGATTCATAGTAGAGAGGCGCTTACGCTTGAGGATGTGAAGAGCAATTTGCTGGTCAAGTCCGACATCGACAATGATTTGTCTATAACCGAGAGTAACCGTCAAGATGTTGGGTTGTTTGTGGAGAGAGAAAGACAAAAGGAGAGAAGCCCGAATTCGGAGAAGACCCGTTCGAGATTCAAGATTGCTACTTTTGAGGGAAAAGGGGACACTTTCAGGCCAGCTGTTACAAGTTCCAGAAAGCGAATCAAAAAGGTGTTCCATCGGAAGAAGCTAATATGGCTGAATCCGGTAATGATGATGTGCTTTTTGTGGCGAATGGGAAGGAGAATTTTGAGAAGAATTGGGTCATGGATACGGGGGTTTCACAGCACATGACCCCGAATCGAGAGTGGTTTACCACATATGAGGCGTCTAGTGGAGGTGTTCTTCTGGGAGATGATCATCTATATAGTTTTGCCGGTGCTGGCACGGTGAGGATCAAGATGCATGACGGGGTTGTCCGTACAGTGACGGGCGTTAAACACATACCCGACTTGAAGAAAAGCTTGATCTCGTTAGGCGCTCTTGAAGATCTCGGTTGCAAGTTCCAAAGTGAAGGTGGAGTCCTTAAGGTTTCTAGAGGTGCTCTTACAGTGATGAAGGCGAGAAGAATCAGTACTCTATATTTTCTAGAAGGTAGCACAGTTCGGGCTTAGTTGCTGTCGTCAACTCTACCTCAGGTTCGGATAATACCAAGTTGTGGCATATGAGGTTGGGGCATATGAGTGAACGCGGAATGAGATCTTGAGTAAAAGAGGTCTACTGTGCGGTCAGAGTATTGGCAAGTTGGAGTTTTGTGAAGATTGAGTTTTTGGCAAGCAGAAGAGACTCAGCTTTAGTACAGCCATTCATCGCATGAAGGGAACTTTCGATTACATCCACTCGGATTTGTGGGGACCATCTCGTGATCCTTCGAAAGATAACGGTTCTCGTTATTTGCTCTCGTTTATTGATGATTATTCGAGAAAGGTTTGGATTTATTTCTTAAAGGAAAAGAGTCAAGTATTTGTCACCTTTAAACAAAGGAAGATCCTTATGAAGAACCAAACGGGAAAGAAAATTAAGAAATTGAGGACCGATAACGGTCTGAAATTTTGTAATAAGGAGTTTAATGAATTTTGTAAGAATGAAGGAATTGTTCGACATTGAACAGTTGTTGGTACTCCACAACATAATGGCATCGCCGAACGGATGAATCGGACGCTTCTCGAGAAGGCTCGGTGCATGCTTTCTAATGCGGATTTAGGCAAGGAGTTTTGGGCAGAAGCCATTAATATTGCTTGTTGGTTGGTCAACCGCTCTCCGAACACGTCCATTGAGTGCAAGACACCATAAGAAGTTTGGTCGGGTAAACCAGCGGGTTACTCGACATTGCGGGTATTTTGATGTCCGGCTTATGCGCATGCAAATGAAGGGAAGTTGGAGCCTAGGGCGAAGAAGTGCATTTTTCTTGGATACGCTTCAGGTGTGAAGGGGTATCGTTTGTGCTGTCTGGATCCGAAGGCTCCTAAGCTCATCATTTTGAGAGATGTGACTTTCGATGAGTCGGTTATGTTGCGGGCGAAAGCGTTTGAATCGGCTATTAAGGAGGATGAGACGGTTGTGAAGAAGGTGGAGCTTGAAATTCCGGATCAACAAGACCAAGTAACTTCGCCTAAATTTGAGCATGATGAAGATTCTCACAGTGATGATGTATCATATGAGGAGAGTCAGCAGACGCAACGATCTTGTGCTTTAGCAAGGGATCGGGTCAGAAGGACCATTAGACCGCCTACGAGGTATGAACACTCTGATTTTGCGTATTGTTTGGCAGTGGCCGAAGAAGTGGAGTTTGGTGAACCGTCGACTTTTAAGGAGGCAGTAGCCTCATGTGAAGTGGCAAAGTGGATTGTCGCTATGGAGGAGGAGATCGAATCTCTTCAAAAGAATGAGACTTGGACGCTTGTTGAGCTGCCTAAATGGCAGAAAGTTGTGAGTTGCAAGTGGGTGTTCAAGAAAAAGGACGACATAACCGGCATTCGGTACAAGGCGAGGCTGGTGGCTAAAGGCTGTAGTCAAGTTGAAGGTGTGAATTTTAATGAGGTATTCTCACCGGTAGTTAAGCATACTTCTATTCGAGTTTTACTTTCGTTGGTTGTTGCGGGAAATTTAGAGCTGGAGCAGTTAGATGTGAAGACTGCATTTTTGCATGGTGACCTGAAGGAGACAATTTACATGGAACAACCTGAAGGATATGAAGTAGCGGGTCAGGAGAACCACGTATGTTTGTTAAAGAAGTCACTGTATGGCTTAAAGAAGTCTCCAAGACAGTGGTATAAGAGGTTTGATTCCTTTATGGAGAATATTAGGTCTTGTAGATCCAATTATGATAGTTGTGTGTACTTCAAGAAGTTACCGGATGAGACTTTTATGTATCTACTTCTTTATGTGGATGACATGCTAATCGCGGCGTCGAATAAGGAGGAGATTAGAAGGGTGAAGAGCCAGTTAAGTTCTGAATTTGAGATGAAAGATTTAGGGGATGCCAAGAGGATTCTCGGAATGGAGATCACTAGAGACAGGCCGAACGGAAAATTGTATCTTTCACAAAGGGGTTTTATTGAGAAAGTGTTGAATCGGTTTAACATGAATGATGTGAAACCGGTTTCTACCCCTCTTGCGACCAAATTCAGACTGTCAAAACAATTGAGTCCGAAAACCGAGAAGGAGAAGAGTTACATGTCACGAGTTCCATATTCTAGTGTGGTTGGTAGCATGATGTATTTGATGGTCTGCACTAGACCTGACATTGCTCATGCCGTTAGTGTGGTGAGTCGCTATTTGTCATGTCCAGGAAGAGAACATTGGGAGGCGGTTAAGTGGATTCTTCGTTATTTAAAGAGAACCGCAGATGCTCGTTTGGAGTTTGGGAGGAGCGACGAAGAGCTGACGGGTTATGTTGACTCAGACTTTATAGGCGATCTTGATAAGAGACGATCTTTGACCAGTTATGTCTTCACCTTAGGCGGATGTGCTATTAGTTGGAAGGCTACTCTGCAATCCACCATTGCTCTATCTAGCACAGAAGCTGAATATACGGCGATCACCGAAGGCGCTAAGGAGGCAATTTGGCTTAAAGGCTTGCTTGGAGAAATCTCGACATTTGGTGGTCCTATTACAATCTATTGTGATAATCAGAGTGCGATTCACTTGGCGAAGGATCAAATGTATCATGAGAGAAACAAGCGCATTGATGTCAGGTTTCATTTTGCTCAAGTCACCAAGAAGAAGATAGTGAAGATCGAGAAGATTGCTACTGTCGATAATCCAGCGGATATGCTTACAAAGCTTTTGCCGTCCGCAAAGTTCAGTTATTATGCGGAGCTCATTTCGGTATGTCGCTAGTACGACTTTGAGTCATTGGTGAGATTTTGAGTCAAGGTGGAGATTGTTATATATGACTCTAAATCTCTTAATAATATATTTGCTATTTGGTATTGTTGTTTAGGAAATGTTTAGACTATAGAAATAAATATTTGAAAAATATTTAGACAATAGAAGGAGGTGGATTGTTTCCACCTTTGCATTGTATTTTAGGTAATTGTATCTTTAATTTAGGCAATTTATTTTGGAAACTAGTATGACTCTCTCCTATATAAAGAGACCCCTAGCTATTGTAATGGTATCCAATTCAATGAATAAAATTCTCCATTAATTCTCTCTTTCTTTCTCACACAATTATTCTCTCTATATTCATATTCCTCCAATTATTCTAACACACCACTTCGTACTATCTGCCTTTTGGGTCAGAGTGATTTGCTCGATTAGAAGTTCCAACTCTCGAAATTCCTGGAGAGACGATTGAGTTGAAAGGTGTCTGAATAGCGTTCTTCTGTCTGGCATGGCCGTAATTTGCACTACAGATCCTCTCACACTTTCCAGGTATGAGCGTAGGTTTGAGTATTGTTTTGCTAGTATTCCTTCCCCTCAGTTGTTATTCCAAAAATGCGTATTGGTACTATCTGCCAACCTAAACTGTGTACTACAAGACTGGAGATTTTCAAAGGAAGAGGATAGCACTCTTTTGGTAAATAAACTTGAGGTAGACGGTGCATCATTACCTCTCTATCATCCTTTAAGAAACATGACTTCAGTTCAGAGTCTGTGTGTAAATGCTAATTCGCATTTGCATCCTTTACTCGAGTTTTTCTTGTTGCAAAATAAAACCTCGCTTACAAATGTTGAACTGCATAATAGTTCTCATTTGGAGTTCCTTCCTGCCTGCCTTCAGGATCTCACCATGCTCGTTGTTTTGCGTATTTATAATGCAACGAAGCTCAAATCACTGCCAGAGCTACCAAGCTCATTGCAAATCTTGGAGATCACCGGTTGTACGTCTGAACTAGAATGTTTGTATCAGAAGAATACGGGAGAAAATTGGTCTAAGATAGCTAACATCACTGACGTTCGTATATATGAAGGTAACCTAAATTTCTTATTTATTTTCAATCAGTTTTGTACTGGCAAAACCCTCCTTTATCTTTTTCTATTTTTTTTTGCTTATTTTATATCTTTTTCTATTTTTTGCTTTTAGAAGAACCATAATGATTAAATCGTAATTCAATGAGTTTTTACTAGGTCATTAATTTTGTTAATTCAAAGCATTTTTATATATTGCCATTTTTTGTTTTTCTTACAGAGGAGTATTAATCTTTTAACCAGTGATGTGAAAATAGACGTGCTGGGATGTTTCTTCTACCTCATATGATTCCCTCGAAAGACCTTGATGTAAATCAATTCCAATTAATGCAAAATTACATTCGTTATCTTAAAATTTATGTAACGATATCTTCTTTCCATCTACTTATTATCATTATTGTTATTATTACATTAAATGATTTCCATGTAATTAGTCTAATTGTTGTCTTAATCAACATAAAATGTATCTTTCTTGCTATTATTACTGATGGTTAAATTCTTTCCATGGTGGTAGAAAACCATGCTAGTTTGATATTTTCTTTTATAATTTTTGGGAAAAAATGTGTGACATTTAGCATTGTTGCTACTGAATTTATGCACTAAGATTGTTTCTTATTTTATTTTTATTTTTTCTTCTTCACCTTCTTGGATCATTAAAACGTTGATATTTCGTTTTCCTGACTGTCACACACACTGCTTCACTATGGAAAGAACTCTGCAGTACTCTTTTTGGTTCTTTTGCACCTTTTTCTTAATTTTATGATCTTAGTATTAAGATTAAAATACAAGAAGAAAAAATTCGCCTGGATAAATCGGTAAAAACCACTAATTCTACGAGTGGCTGAAATTTTCCAATTCGATACTAATGTGAGTTTTTACGAATAAATAAAATGGCTGGATATTTTGGAACGGCAATTTCATATGTTTGAAAAAGAAATCGTTGAAACTGACGGTATAAAACTAATAAATATCTAATTAGATAGCAATATAGATATCACGTTTAATATGCAAAATATCAAATAGATATCATGTTTAAAATACAAAATAGATAACTCATACCCTGAAAAAATATATATTCATTCTCCATTCAAATACTTTGGTCACAGAGCGTTTCAGTGTGACTTGCTGATATACCCTCTCCAGAAAATACTCCATTCCGTATCCACTTTAGTTCTAAACAAATCAAACCATCAAAAATGGAGTTTACAACTTAATTTTCAATAATATCTAAGTTTTATGCGGATATAAAAATACAAGAAATAAAAGAGGTACGCACCGGTAGATGATCAGGAGGAGGAAGGCAGATTGATATCATGTCAAATCACAGTACCTTACATGAGTTATCCAAAAAATTCACAACGAATTCTGTCTCTTTCCTTTATAAAAAACAAAAACAAAAACAAAGGTGGATTACAGTGGCAAAACATGGTGATTAATTTGGGTCTAGATGGGCTGATGTAAATCAACTGAGGCCTCACATCTCTATCATTTTTACGTTTAATCGAACTGAACATTACGTCACTATCACAAGAGAATTATTCATTAAAGTTGGCTATTCTTGAAGATCTAGAGATACTAAAATGTGGAAAGCTGAAATCATTGAATGATTTGTATTTTGCCGCTTCTCTGCGGCAGTTGATAATTAAGGAATGTTCCAAGCTAGAGGTTGTTGCATTTCAAATAGAGGGTGATCATGTGATGGGCTAAGATATGCGGAGAATTTACATGGCCTCACTTCTCTTAAAAAAATAAATATTGGTTATTGTCCAAGTCTTTCATCAATTAATAGATATCTGATCTGATAACAACCAAGGCATTATGCCTTCAATTGCGAACAACTATTCGGCAGAGAACCGTTCTGAAATCCGAGAATTGAGAGAAACATTCTCCCTTAGAGAAAATAGAAGCCATATGATGAATGCAGTCGTGCATGACATAAAGCTTACGCCCACCACCGGACTTGTCGGTCTCTATTACGAAAGATTTTCTTACCAAAATGTTAAAATACTCCTTCCCGGTATCTTCGGGTTGTATATGTCCACTTTGAGATTTTGCAATCATCTCTAAAGCCACCCACATTTCAACTCACTCTTTTTCATTATAATCATAATCTTCAGGAAATGTACTACAAAACCGAAAAAAAAAACATTTTACTTGGATAGGGAGATTTTGGTAGCTTAATTAACACGTTCAATACTTTATTATCATTCATTGTTAAATTCATAGCAGTACAATTCAGTATGTTTATCCATTGCCCGTAATCTAGATAAGTATTTAATAGCCCCCCTACATCTTTTAGAAGTAGAGGCACGCCTCCAAGTTTCTCCACTACCTTCATAATAACAGGTTGCAAATGACTATAATTTGCACGGTTAACACCAACAAATGCATATTTATCCAAAAGATGAGTAGATATTTCATTATCTAAATCTTTCAAATTATGTTCCAAGTAATCAGATCCTTCCATCACGTCTCTTGCCATTTTTGCAACAGAACTCATTCGAGTTGTCAAAATGATCTTACTTCCATATTTGCCAGATTGAAGTGGCACAACTAATTTTTTTCCAACAATCCTGATTTTCATCATTCCATACATCATCCAGTACAAGCAAGAACCTCTCGGGAGAAAGCTCTATTATAACATCATTTTGGAGTGTGCTCAAACTTTGTCTAGATGATTGGACAATCTTCCCCAAAATTGTGGGTACATCAAATGTATTCGAAACACAAATCCATATTGTTTTTGAGAAATATCCATTCACATCCCTGTCATTATAAATATCATGTGCAAGTGATGTCTTGCCTATCCCACCGACACCAACAATTGCAAGAACCGATGCAGAACTCTCAAATATTTATTCTATACCTAATCTCGAGTTCAATAACCATTCTATTAGCTCTTTTTTCTCTTCTACATGACCAAATAAATTTCTCTCAATCAGCAAAAAGCCAGTCTCCCTATCTCTAGCAATCTCAATGTGTTTCTCATCTCGAGACGTACGCTGCTCTAATAGTGAGACAAGTTGAACAAACTCCCCAACACAAGTAGCAACTTCATCCAACTGCTTCACAACCCCTCTCAGCTGCACAAGAATAGGATCGTCTTGTAAGGCATGTTTCATATTCTTCATGGTGCATTTGGATACAAAAGCAGTACAACACATTTTCACCCCTTTACAATCAGATTCATAGCGTAGTTGCACCTCACTATGGCCAGATTTTTCATCCTCCGATTTGAACTCCTTGTCAATTTTTTGGTAATCGATGTCATCGAGTAAATTATCAGCCGCATCTACAGCATCTCTGAGCTGCCACATCCAGGCAATAAAGCCTGGATCCATCTCATCAATAGTAATATGAGCTTTCGCAGTAGCTGACAGAACGGCTTGGATTTTTGGCAGAGCTTTGCAAAGTTTGTCCACTTCTGCATTCATGCTAGACCGCGTTACCCGATCTTTCACTTTGTTGTCAATGTAGTTATACACACTTTCAACGAGCTTGCCAATGGTTGCCCCTGCGAGCACTTCCGTAACAACCACCATTCTTTGTATCTGGCATCAAAGAAATTCTTAGTTATTTAATAACATAATCATATGAAGAAATAGATAGAATATAAACCATGCAATAAATTTGATGCACGTCTTTGACTCTTTGTTATATAAGATATAATGATATAAATTCTGACCAAGTTACGTGATAGTTACCCGGATGGTAAAAAAGATTCATGTACTTTTTGCGGATTTCTAAATTTGTCTGTGCAAATAGTTTCATGTACTTCTTTTTCTGTTAAAAAAAAGTGTGATACAAGAAATATGTTCTAAATTCTAAATAGCAATATAACAAGCAAATCTTAAACTTCAAGGAAAAAGTCTGACTGGAAAAATGCAATCTCGCATAGTTTTTATTGGTGCGTAATATAGGTTCTTTTTTCAAAGGTGTAACATATACTAATCTAGTTGCATGTTCTTAATTTTTCAAAGCCAAGGACTCTGATTTACCTTCACATGAATCGACTGGTTTGGCAATCTATATTAAACTGATGAGTTGGAATTTCAGAGCAGAAAACGAATAAGTACTGGGCGAAGTAGATCATACCTGTTGTCTATACTAACACGATTCACACAGGAATCTATGGACCAAATCAATAGGAAATATCTAAGAGATATCCAAAAAAAAAGAAGAAAAACTGTAATAAAATGTCAGTGGCAAACGATTTGAAAGTTACCACAGAGAATAGAACAGCACTCCATTCAACAAAGAAGAAAGTTGAAGAGATCCACTTCACTGCTTTATTGGACGATCAAGTTCTTGAAGGGATCCTTTCTACCTTTGGATGATCCCTCAAGTTAACTGATCTTTTCTTGAAATGTGTTTTGGATCTCCTGGTACTCGTGAGTAAGAGTTCTCAGTTTTTCCTTTCTTCACCAATGGATCTGTTGCAGCTCCTTCGCACGGGTTGTGTAGAACACCATGGAAGCCCAACCAAATTCTCAAAAGGACAATTAGTCGATAAAAGTTAAAAGAAAGAAGAAAACTCCAATAAAACTTGCTCAATGCTAGAGATGTTTAGCTTTTAGCTTTTGATCACTCAACAATGGATTGCAAAGAAAGAGTCAAGTGTTACAAATGCAAAAACTTTGGTCATATAGACAAATTTTTGTTGGAGCAAAAATGAGGAATTATTACAATCTAAACATGAAAATAAATCGAATACAACAACAATATTCAACAGAAGGCCTCAAGCAAGAATCTTCCTCCAGAATAACCTGAAATTGGATATTTTGAACCTCAAAACTCCAGTGACCTATGAAATGAAAGAAGTCTCTATTACAATTAGAAAAATTACTCGCTAAATCACCTTTAATAGAGTGCTGAGGCATCGCCCCACTAACTCAAAGGTTGTGGGTTCAATATTTGGCAAAATTAAGTTTCTTTGAATATAGATGGGGGACATATGAGCCCTCTCCATAAAATAAAATAAAAATAAAAATAGAAAAATTCTCATACCCTAACAACATCTGGTATATTAAAAAGTAAAATTTTCATTTTGGAATTTTTGAAAATTTGAATTATAATCAAGGTCTTCAACCTTGAAGAAAGTTTCCATAAACATTAAAAAAATAAGGGAGAACTACAAAGAAATCACTGACATACCTAACACATCGATCTTCCAGAAGGAAACACATTGCTTTAAATCCTTCATTTACATACAAAATAAACCACAATCAAAACCTGACATTCCAGAATGGAGACCTAAGAAGAAAAGGGTGCAAGTGTGGAAATAAAAGGAGGTGTTATAAGGGATTCAGAATTATTGCCAGGAGATTGTTTTATAGAATCTAAATGAGAATTTTTCAGCATTTCATTCATTGCCATCCACTTATTCAAACCCTAATTTCACACAACTACCAGTCCCTCTTTCCAGCCTCAAACTTTTACCTAGAAACAACACAGAGGCCCATCCTTTCAATGTAAATCCAATCCAATTAAAGAACCACACTTCACATGGTCCAATTCATCTTGAAGACAGAGAGATTCAAAGTGAGAGATCTGAATCTACCCTAGAAGAGGATTCTAATCCAATTCAAATTGAAACTGCAATCTCCACAAATGAACCACCTGGTGAACTGATTCCCAAAAAACTCTTCGAAGGTAGTAAGGGGCCCAATCAGGAACCTCTGATCAGAAAAAGTGATAGAATCAAAGCCAAACAATCAAATACTTTTACTTCAGCAGTTGAGAAGGCTTAAATCACTCTATATAAATAGATTAATCATGGGTTTCAGAAGAAAAATCACAAGGCTAAACAAATCAGTGAGCCTCAGTTGCTTGATCTAGATGAAGACAATCATTATGTGACAGTTAATGCAGTTTATGCTTTACTATCAGATGTGGGAATTCAATTAAATGATGAGTTAAGAGCAAGCATTGCCTCTAAATGACAGAGCCTAATCAAAATCTGAGAAAGGAAATAAGAGAAAAGTGATCAGTTGTTAATAAATTGAAAATGCAATTAAAAAATATCAAAATTATTACTTGGAATATAAGAGGGTTAAATGATAGAGACAAGAGAGCTGAAGTTAAAGATAATATAAAAGGAGAGAGATCTGATATTGTTTCACTACAAGAGACAAAACTTAAAGAATATTGCATAAAGAAATAGTGTGTACCAATTTAGCAGGGTATGAAGTATTACACTCCCAAGGTGATTCTGGTGGTATTTTGGTTGCTTAGAAATGATAGTTTTTTTCATTAATGATACCCTAAAAAAGAAGTACTCTTTAACAATGCTTTCGCGGATCTTCACAGCTGATTACTTATGGAAAGTGCACCCAAGAAATGAAGCTTCTCTCCACCGCCTCTGTAGATTTGGCAAGGGGAATGATAGGATAAATCTACGGCAGAATTACGCTGCCCGGAGGACTTGCCATATTTACGATGGGTCACTTGGCCTATAAAAGGAGTTAGAGCTAATAAATCAAGCAAGCAAGGCACCATACGACAATCTCCAATAAATATTGTTAGGCAGGCTCCCGTGGTTAGGCTCCGCCTCACTGCTGTCGCGAGTAGTAGTTAGGAGGTTTATTCAAAGGCAAAAGGGTGTGGCACAAGTTCAACACTAGGATTTGATCTCGTCTAGGGTTTAGTATTTTTTTATCTTACGATGTATTTTAGGTTCTTTACTTTATCTTGTTTCTGTATGTGTTGTAATTGAGCTCTCTCTAGGGTAGATGTTAGTAGTCTAGTAATACCTGATTCTGTTTATCATTCATATCTTGTTTGTTGTATTCTTTGCTGTGATATTATTTGTATATTTTAATTCTTACCTTGAGTGTGTAGGCTGCACAGTTTTAGGTACTTAGTCAAGTAGGCGAAGTATCGAGAAGAGAAGCCAAAAGCCGGACCCGCGAGTAAGACTCGGACCGACGAGGCACGACAGTAGCCGGGACGTTTGAGGGGAGAAAGAAACGCCACAGAGCACAAAGAGTTCGCACCTTGGTTAGGCAATTACCCGGGGGTGCGGACACTACAAAATGACGGCTTCGCGATACAAGGGTGGATCCCCTCACAAGCAGAGACCAACAACAAGATAAACCATACGACGTGTTTATGACTCTGGAGGATGAGCGAAAACGGCCTCCGCACAGGAGATAAGGTGAGAGCCTTTTGCGTCGCGACAAGGAAGCACAGGAGACAAGGAAGGACGGGCTTATGACTCTAGAGGAGACAACAAACCGATCAGGAGGATCTACGGTGAAACAATCGAGTCCTAGAACCCTTCTCACCAGCCCTCTCCATCGCACTTCATCCCGGTGAAAGCGCGTGCGCGGATCAGGATATCCTTTTACTTTACTTTATTTACTTGTATTTACTTTCTTCGAACAACCAACCTACCAAATAGATCGGTTTGGATTACTTACCATAACCTAGTCCGGTATTCCACCTTAGCCTTCCTGCTGATCGACACCTCAGCTTTCTACAACGCGAGGTCATGAGGGTGACCAACGAGTAAACTCATGTCTACAAATATCGAATTGGAACCTGACGTTTATATATATATACACCCGTCAACACTCATGCTAGACTTGATAGGTTTTAATTTAATCTATCATGATCACTAGCATTTCCAAACTATCAACAATCCACATTAACATACACATGCTTTGACCATACTCCAGCACAACGAAAGGCCTTTTCCTCTTTTCCCATTTCTAAAGACTTTAGATTTGAGAATATGTGGTTTGTAAATGAAAATACCAATGATATCAATCGCTTAATAGGTACTAAAGCAAGTACTTTAGAAGAGCTATCCAATAAGCTGACAGAATGGGCACACTACTAAAAAAAACCTTATAGTGGCAGTTTTATATTCACTTATTGACAGTTTTCACTGATGTAAAAATGGGTAGTGGCAGTTTCATGTCCGACGCATATCGTGTCACTACTGGAGGCGTTGCAAGCAATGTAGTGGCGGACAAAGAACCGCCAGTACGTAGAAGCACTTATGTCTGCCACTAATTTAGTATTGCATATACTTGTAGTTTGAAGCACTTATAACCACTATTACTATTGAAGCAAGTAAAACCGTTTCATGTTTGAAACATTTAAAATCGTTTCAATGTTGATACACTTAAAACTGTCACTAATTTAAAGCAGCTTCAATTTTGATGCACTTAAAATTGTTACTATTTTGACACATATTTTAACGTGGCAATTGTGACGTGCCAAATATTTGAAAAAATAAAATTTTGTTAATTCCTCTCTTTTCTTAAAATATTATTTCATTGTATAATTTTGCAGTGCATGTTTATTTAAAAATATGTTATTGTTTATGTGTTAAGAATATATGTCATGTCATTGTTTACGTGTCAAGTTTAATTGACACGTAAGCACTTAACGGATGGAAGGACCAAAAATAGACTTATTAAATAGTTGAGGGACTAAAATTAGACCAATAAAAAGTTGAGGGACAAAAAATGAGCTATTTGAGTAGTTGAGGGGGCAAAATTGGACTTTTCTCATATACTTTTTGTAGGATTTAGAGGAAGAAAGGCTGAGTACTTGGTCAGATGTTGCTCGAGTCAGAAGTTCCCCAAGCTCAAGTTAAGTATGAAATTTGGTTATGTGATTGGAAGCAAGGATGGTGATTCATCTCCAAACAGTGGATTGATTGTTAGACCATTTTGTGTCGTGCACCTTCAAGGAGCGTGTTTGACTTTGGAGATGTTTTTCTCCTTTATTTTGGATTTTTTTTATGATATAATGGTTGTCGTATGGTATTAGATAATGATATAATGGTATTTTGGTATAGGGAGTTATATTTTGGGTAATCTGGGTATTTTGTTTAGTTTGGTTGTTATGTGGTATTTTGTTGACATAGTGATAGACAGTTATATTGTAAATTTACAATGGTATTATGATATCTAGATATGGTATAATGGTATTTCGATATGGAAACTTGTATTTGTGTTTTTTTTTTTGCTTGATATAAAGTTCCTTTATTTGATATATCTGAATAATACGTTAAATTGAAGCACAAAATAGTAATAGTTCTAAAAGCATCAAATCGAAGTATTTTATGTTATTGCTTACGTGTCAACTTTAACTGACACGTAAGCACTTAACGGATAGAAGGACCAAAAATAGACTTATTGAATAGTTGAGGGACTAAAATTGAACCAATAAAAAATTGAGGGACTAAAAATAAGCTACTTGAATAGTTGAGGGGGCAAAATTGGAATTTTCTCAAAGTATATATATAAAATAAGTTAATTAAAGATTTAATTTAATTTGATTTGGTATCAAAATATTGTATAACAATATCATTTTGATGTGTAGGAAAAGAAATCTAAATAAAAGTTAATTATTGTAAAAGTATTGTTTTCCCTACCATTAAGTTGGAGACATTAAGGCGTCATCTCATGAGCTAGAATAGATCCTGTAAATAATCTTAATAAACATTCAAAAAACACAAATTAACATAGAACTCAATTTCCTCGGGCACAATCTTTCGGAAAAAAAAACATAGAACTCAATTTAGCTCAATATCACCAATTTAGTCTCAGTGGATGAAATTACCATAAAATACCAAAGAGGAGAAAAAAAAGCAAACTTCAATCTCCTCATAATATAGCATGTGTGCAGTAGCTCTCGAGATAATGACTACTGCCATATATGATATGAAAAATAATTACACACAAATTTTATTTTTATCCAAGGACTAAAATGAAAAAAGAGAAGTAAAAAGGACACAGAAAATTAGTTCCTTTCTTTCACTTTCTTTCATTAAAATAAAATAAAATAATAAAGTATAGAAATAATTACCTGAACTACAATTACAATAACTGGAAAAAGAAGAGATTAAGGATCAAAATCTTGATTAACTCCAATTTCATTTTTCTACTTAATTGCCACTGATCATTCTTCAAAGCTATAATCTACCAAGATTAATCAAGATAATCTCCCCCCCACCCCTCTTTTTTTTTTATCTAACTACTAACCCAAAAACCCAAAAAGAAAATAATTTACTACAACTTAAATTACTACAATCGACGTTACTACAATGCACATCATCTTCACATCATGTTCAATTAAAAAAAAAAAAAAAAAATACGCATCAACATTATAGCAAAAATAAAGTGTATCTTCTACAACACGTGCCAAGATTTCCAAGCAAGAAAATAGACGGTGTAACAGTTTCGTCGTCAAGAAGCTAAAAAAAAGAAAAGAAAAAGATATTAGTTACTAGGAGACGTGTGGCTAAAGCTATGAGCGGCCTTGGAGGAGAGACGGAGCTTCCCTTGGCTGGAGGAGGAGAGGCGGAGCAAGTGGCGGAGCTTGGAGGAGGAGAGGCGGAGCAAGACGGCGTCCTTGGAGGAGGAGAGGCGGAGCTTACTTGGCTGGAGAGGAGGAGCTTCCTTGGCGGTGTGGTGGTGGAGGCCGGACGGTGCCGTCGTGGTGGTGGAGGCGGAGCCTTTCTTGGTGGCGGACGGGTGAAAGAAAGGAAGGAGTCGGACGGGAAAGAAAGGAGCCTTTATAGGTCAGGGAAGAAGAGAAGGGGTCGGACGGGTATAAAGAAAGGAAAATGAAGAAAAAGAAGGGGGCAGACGCCAAAGGAATAAATTTATCTTTAGTTAGGATATTTGAAATCCGGTGACTAAAATATATATTTTTAGTCAGGGTATTAAAACTCCGGTTACTCAAAATATATTTTCAGTCAGGGGATTAAAAATCCAGTGACACAAACGTTAGTATGAGTCACGGTGTGTTCAGACTGATATAGGATTAACAGTGACGCCCATGACTAATATATATTCTATCCTCACTAAAAAGTAAATTTCTAATAGTGATCGATGATTTTTTCATCCTTATTTTTCTACAAAAAAAATTTTTGAAAAAAAATAAGAGAGAGAAAAAGAGACGTAACATTAATTACTAGTGTCATGTCATCTCAAGGTGGAAGAAATAGTGGTATTTTTGTCTTAAATTTTACCTTATTTTATGAAAGAAAGATTTTCCACCCCTCTCCTCATGGAAGAAGGAAATTTCACCCTTCCACCTATTTATTCTATTTTCTTCCACCGTTGTTCGGCTGGAATAACCCACTTCTTCCACTCGTATTCCACCTTGCCGAACGCCATCTTAGAGAAATCCATCGGAATCGAAGGTGGGCTTAGCGATAAGGGGAAAAATAGGATAATCTTGGGCGAGATTGAGGTGAGAGGCGAGAATTTTGGGGGGATTGAGTTAAGTGTTCAGTGGCGATCAGATTTTTTTAGGGTTTGATAATTGAAGGGGTAAGAGGCAATCGGTTTGATAAGCTGTCACACCCAAAACCAAAACGAAAATCCTGACTTTGGATCGAGCGTGGCAATCCGCCACATATCTTGTATGTCAGGCTTCACAATGGTTATCAAAAACTCAAATGTTTAATACAAATAAATAAGAATCACGGAATAAAATAAATATTACAACCCTTTAGATTACGAATAGCGGAAGCGAAACGAATTGAGACGCGATGTTCTCCAACAAATAATCACAACAAAGAAAAAGGGTTGTAGCTTGAAAGCCGTGATTTCCTCTACGAACGTTCTCACCAAGAGACTCTTCTCTCTTGAAGCTCTAACCGCAGCCCTCTCTAGCCTAGCCCCAAAACATACAATAAAAAGATGGAAATACAAAAGAGTGGTTAGTCACAATTGCGACTAAGTGAGGAGATATTTTGGGTCTAGCTTATTAAGACAACCATGGTCTGAAAGCTAGCCCTAAATCTCGCTCAAAACAGTTAAGTAAAATAATATATAAAATATAGAATTCATACCACATATAATTGAGTACCATCACAAAATAATAATAATAATAATAATAATAATAAATGCGAAATGCGGAAGAGTATGAAATTTTTTTTCAAAAACTTTTAATACTTCTCAAAAAAGTAAAAGATTCAAAACTTTCTTAATTCTCAAGTTCTCAAAACTAAGTAATCTTCTTGTTTCGAAACATAAGTTTCCAAATAATATAATATAAGTTTTATACTAAAATATATTAAGTTGAGATTTGGTTTAGCTTTCAACTGAAGTGCCAGATGCGACATGATAGTTAATTCATGCCTATCTGGAGATCACATTTTAGGCCTAGGGACCGCGCATCCGTGACAGAAAGCTTGACTTCATGGGTACCACTCGCGCCGAAACCTCGCACATCACATCACACATGTGTAGGAATTTTTCACTACATCTAGTACTAACCTTTCCTCAAAGACAAAAATAGAGGTCATGGATTCACACAAATCATATATCACAAATTCACATGACCTCCTCCTTTCACAAAATCTTAAATAATATAAATATATCGTAATATATGTGTATACACCAGTCCCCAAAAAGGAACCCTAAAAAATATATCATGCATAGAATACATATATAAATAGCACATGCTTAAAAATAATATAATATATATTTATCCTCAAAAATAAGTTTCTCATTCAAATTGATTTTCTATTTAGAGCCTTATCACAGAAAATAATTAGATTATAATAAATCCACTCTAAACAATTCTACCCAAAAATATGGTTTATATACCATTTGGTCACAAAACATGAGGCTAATCCCGATTCATGGCTTAATTCGACCAATGACAGTCTATTCTTAATAAGAATTTAAAAGAGAGTAATAGTGAGAAATCATTCACAAACAATCCAGCAAAGCAAAACCTTCAACTTCAAAATCGTGTAGCAAAACTCCACATGCTCCTAATCGGCTCCAAACAAGCCGCGCAACATAATGAGCCACTCGCCACCCAAACTACCCAACAACCTCCTAAACAAAAGCCCACAAAACACAAAACCCTAAAATCCTCAAATACACGAAATTTCATATCATACTTATGTCATTTTAGGGCATTAATTAATAAATATCAACTTGAAACATATTTAGAAATTACTCATTAATCAAATTCTGACATATTAATATAAAATATCTTTTGTCAGGACAAATCATATGACTGTACATTTCAATATGCAAATACTTTATATTGAGATAAAATGCTAGGACAATGCATTGGATATAAAAGTAACAAGATCCGAGTTGAGAATATTATCAAACATTTTATCGGCTTGATTGCATTGAGAGTGAAATGTACCAGAGAGAATGATACGATTTATCTAACTCAGAAATGAAAGTTATCAGCTACATGAAAAATTGACAAGGCTCACTTGGCTACAATCTAAGTATCCAACCAATGATCTAATTAGGAATCTGACTGGAAACTGAGACTGTCCAAACAAGATACACGGTTCAATCCTAATGAGTGAGATTAAGCTTTGCATAGTGAACTTGATTATTCACAAGATAATCTATTTAAAAAAATATTACCTTCTTGACAAATGTACGAAACTGAGGGAAGAAGCGGAATATGAACTTTATGGCAGCCTAGCTTGAATCATGACAGATCCCTCTTGACCATGAGTTCTTCAAACATCCACTTCAAACACTTCACAAGGCCAAGAATGGAGAGTCAAATCTTCAACACGAGACTAAGAAAGATCATGATTTGATAACTTGTAGTTTGTACTCACATAAGACAAGGTTAGAGTCACTCTCTGATGGATTGAACTCCTTCATTAGTGAAGAGTATGACATTTCTTCTTTTGGATTGAAGAACGAAAATAAGGAAAAGAATAAGAGAAGGGCGGCTGGCAAAGTAGATGATTATGGAAAAACCTAAACAGTGACTTACAATTTATACTTAAGGATACTAAAAAAATATCATCAATTGTAAGTGCATAGAATCCTGGCCCAAAACGAAATTATCTTTAATAATACTAGGCCCATATTGATATTGTATGTCATATAACTAAACTATACAATGATTTGAAAATCATAACTAGTTATTGAAAATTCAGTATGAAACTTGTATAAGTATTTTGAAAAGTACAACTGAAAAAAATATAATATCCGGATAGTTATAGCAATTTATGTAATCTAACAATATATTAACAAATTCTTTTTTTCAAAAATGATCAAAATGCCCATGAATCATAAGTATGAAAATTTCATTATTTGACAACTATACCTAGACTTCAAAAACCTGACTTCTCAAATCCCAAATAAGAAACACAATTTAAAATACACATAAAGGATTAGAAATCCTGAATAATATCAATCCAAGATTTGATATTTTACGTCATTCCCCCCTTCAAAGAAGTTTAGTCCTCTAAACTTAAAGTAGTCCAATGAGATCTAAAACTTGTCCACAACATGATCGCATTCGCTCCAGAAACTTCAAATACAGAATATACTGATCAGTATCCTCAAATCATGGACGCTTTGGGTATGCAACACCATAAAGAGCGAAACTAAGACCAAGTTGACTATTCTCTCTTGAGTCTACTCTAATTCAACAAAGGGTAACTGAAATTGAACATACATCATTCCTTGTGAAAATAACTCCAGTGATATGACGTGTAGCATCAGATGCTCGACACCAAAAATCCAATTTTTTTCTGACTTCATATTTCTCAATCACTTGAGTTACCCAATCCTCTCAAGCAAAGCTTAATCAGGCACAAAATAATTAATCTCCTTGGTGATACACTGGTCTAAACAGAAGACTTCTAGTCGAGGATTCCCTCTTTCACATTGAAGATTATCTTTAACACTCTTGTAGATTTACCTGTCGGGTGCTACTCGAGACAGGTTGTTGTAGTGAATATTTCGGTCTTCCAAATTGCAGGAGAGGTTCAGACGGTCTGAACCATCAAAATCGGGGCACTCTTCCATTGTTCAAGATTCAACAATTTCCTTTGCACTACTCTAATATTATGAGACATGTAGTAGCGAGAATAATAAACATAACTATTCTTCGAGCAGTACCCTAAGAATGTTCATTCGGATCCATATGGCCAACTCCTCTTGTAAGCAACATTAGCTAACTCTCGTTAGAAGTGACCTTTACGCTAATCTGTTACTAGAAGATGGTTGATACTCTTCTTACAAATAGGTTCATGAGTTTGTTATATATCCAAATGGTCACACACACATCACACTCCAATGCCACAATGTATTCTCAAACCGTGAGATTCTCTTCCACGTGAATTCAAAGAGACATAGTGACACTTCGAAGATGATCTATCACGGTGCGCTAATCCGAAACTGCCAGCAAGTTATTTATAGTTTGTGGCTCTCATGTAGAATCTGGTCTAGCTAAGGAGTCATAGAATACAAACACAATTTTCATGAGAATCAATATGTCGTCTCAGTGAAACCATCTATTTTTGGGGATATAAAACAATGACTACCAACCAAGACCCCGAGCCGCGCACACATCAACAGGAAAACTCATCCACATAAGCTGAAAGATTACTCTCCAACGGGTCTACAAATGACCCGCTTCATCAAAACTCTGATTACTACTAGCACTAACTCATGGCACATGTTCACACTTTAAGTCGAGTTTTTATGTCAGGGTAGTGCAACTTAATTCGATCTGGTTCCAATGGAGGATGACCAGAATGCTTCCCATTGAATTGACTTTGCTACCAATTAAAGAGGCATTGAATTGCTGACATTAAAATTTAAAATACATTCCGACAAAGCAATGATGTTTTCCTCCTCGCATTCGACATGTTTCTGTTGCGATGAAAGTCCTCTTCTGCTCAGTAATTAGGTTCAATCTCAGATTTCTTTGGTCAACAGATGACCGCCTAGACGGATGGTCCAAGTTACATCTTATGTTCAACCGCCACAAAACATCCATTGCGCCACCCCCCCCCCCCCCCCCCCCCACAAGAATTATCTTAATCCATTTGTAGTATCAGATGGCGTTGTCGCTTACTCAATTAATACAAAATTTTTAGGAAAAGGGGTTGAACAAACTTGCTTATTGATGAGAGATCTCACGAACTGAATGGACTTTTTAAAAATTCCATGATACTCCCATGCACGGATCGTGCGCATTGTGACTTGAACTCTTAAGTTAGTCGTCATGTTTCTGTTCATAACATCAAGTTTTGTTATGCAACACTTGAGAGAAACACAATCCTTATCCTTCCATTGATTGGATCCATTTGACAAGTGCAATCTACTCTTCTATTATCAACACTATTAAGACATGGTTCACATAGATTGTATTATGCAAACTTTTCCGACAACGAAACTTGGTAGGATTGTTTCTCACATAAGCTAACAAGAGTGCTTCTGATTAAACAATCTTTGATACCAACCGAAGAAGTGTCAAGTTCCTGACACTAAATACATTCTCAAAAATTCATTGCCATTGGAAGAAGCCGCGATTTGCTGATGTCAAAAACCTTCATGAAAAGTTATGATCTTCGCTCTTTAAGCCCAATCTCCTAGATGAAAGTCCTAATTTGACTTAAGTTGGGTTCAGTCTCGGGTTCCTTCGGTCAATACACCATTACTTATTCGAAGCGTTAAAGTTGTACCCATTAGGCCACAATATGATATCTTTCACTACTCCACAAGCATTTTGATCTGATAGTTCGTAACATCAAATTGTGCAACACACGTAATCCAAGAATACACGACACTTAGAAAATTGCTCTACTACTTAGAAAATCTCTTAAAAATATTCTCAAAACAAATATTTGTACTCAATCCCACTTGGATTCGAACTCTTAGAAAACTTGGATGAATGATGCATAGCCAGTAACCACTCCAGCTATGAGAAGCTTTGACAAGAATATTTGCTAATTTAGTGATGGATAGAAATTGAGGTTATTTATAATCAGATTGATCATTGCGGATAAAGTCGATTGAATACTTCAAATCTCTAGTGATACTGCATAAACATGATTTTTCTAACATTTCATCATTAATACCATGAAGTCTTGGAAATGAGAATCAATTTGAAGTCAAAAGTGCTTACAAGTTCTTAAACAAAGGACCTTGTACAATCTCTCTGATCTACGACACAATTGAAAATTGAAGGCACCCCTCTGAATCAATTTTTTTAGATGGTTGTGCCTCAGAAATAAGATAAACATCATTGATAACCTAGCTGATAAAGGAATCATAATCCCAAACATATATTGTTTATGCTATAATGAAGCGGATTCAGTGCAACACCTATATTTGAATTGCTCCTTTGCTTTACAAGTATGGGCGGAAATCCAAATCATATTTCCTTCTGTCTCTGACTGGTCAATGAACTACTTGTTGCAAACTTAGAACTTCAACGACCTCATCCGAAGAAGTTCTTTGTGCTGTTTTTTTGCCCATGAATGCTTTATATCAAAATATTGTATGTTTCTTTTGTGTTAATTATCCACTTCGAATATAACTTTAGAATATTTTAAGGGTTTCTCTATTTGTTTATTACAAACAATTTAGTATATTCTTACTTAAGCCATAAGGTTACTTGAATCCCTCTTTCTAACTCAAAGGATATCGGAGAAGCCTTATTCACTATTCAGAAATTTTTCTTAAAAGGTTTGCCTCACAATCACCCCCTTTTCTCTGCCTTACCAACCACAAAAATGGTACCGCATATGGATCTTCTCATCCTCGCTCTCATTCACGGCTCTTTCATCTCCTCTATCCTCATCCTTGTTGTACTTCTCCTCCTCATATGTCTTCTCCTCTCATCATGTCTTCTTCTGTTCATGTTTATAGCTTTCGACGTGTATCAGGCCCTAAAATTGATGTCATGGTACATCGACGCCCTAAAAATGAATGCACAATTAGGAGGTGTTCTTGTTCTTTGCAAGTTAATCAATGAGACCATCCACCCCAATTATAATTTCAAACCAAAGTTATCCAAGATTCTGGCGAAGAGCATCATTGAGCTCAAGAAAATGATCATGGTACTTGAACAGAGAAATTTCACTGAGCTGGAACAGATGGCGACAACACGAGAGTTTAAGAACATTCACATTGATTAGTTGGATTTTGAAAATACTCCTAATAAATCAAAGAAAATGATAAAAAAAGAGAAATAGAACTAAGGGATGTGCAGTTGTGCACATGGATTGGAAGTGAAGCAAATATATGGATGCCTTGTAGATAGAAGAGGGCAAGTTTGCTAAACGGGTGATATGGAATCAAAAGGTTTCTTGAGTACAAGAAAGTCTATTTCGCATTCTGAATTTTCAGCATAATTGTGCAACTTTTTAGGCCAAAATATATAAGATAGTACTTCACTTTCATTCATGTACATTAGAAGAGGTTTATATTTGAATTTCTTATTATTTTGTTAAAAGAATAAAGAACCATTACATTGTTGCAAAAAAAAAATGATTGATCATAAATTTATCGAAAAATATATTGCGACCCGAATAATGCCAAAATATTGCGACCTATGCCCCTTACCGTTGCGATGCACAGGATCCACGTCGGACGACGGGGCAGCTTTGTGGACCCGGAGATGCACAATGTCAAATAATGTACGGTTGTATAAGGAATTTGTCATGATTGTGACGTGGGTAGTCAAACTTCGGTACGTGAAACATTTGGATAACCATTATGACTGCACAGCACAGTGTAACTCATCTAAGAGAATTGCAGTAGCTTTAACTGTGATGGGACAACGGTGTTAATTGTGAGATGACATGTGTGCGAAACCCGGTGTTGTAATTCTCATATATGCAGCCCCATAGTTTTCAAACCTTCAGAAACATATCAAAATTTTCTTTTGTTGCGAGTTGCCTGCATGTTTAGTGGACGGAAAAGAAGTGATGTATGGGGGGTGATCTGGCGTCCATTGTTGCGATGATGAACTGGAGTAAGTTAGAAAGGGTAAGTTGTTACTTGTCCGAGAAATCTTATGTTCGAGTGGCCTAATTGTTTTCTTTAACGGCTTTATCACAATTACATTTCTGTTTCACCAAGTGGCTAATGAATGGATTTCACAGCAGGAAAGATGACAGGAGACATCTCCGGAGATTCTTGTAAATCTTCGTGCATTAATCCTTTGTTGATTCTTTCCTGATCTCCTCCTTTCTGATCATGCCCACCTGGCATTGCTAGAATTTCCCTCTTAAATGCCAATAAGATCTTCAATCAGTCCGAGATTTCAGCATTGGTGTTTCTTCCTTGTTTGGATGCCTTTGATCTGCTCCACTTGAGTTGCGATTCCTTGAGCTCCGCGCTGCTGGGTCGAGTGATACCACGTCCGCGGGTGGACCGCGGTGCGATATGTGCTCCAATCGCGCTCTAGTTTCCTTGCGCCTCTTTTATTGTCCTTTTTGGCAGTTTTGCTCCAAATTCCACAATCACAATCTTGACAGTTACTTGATTTTTGGACTAAAACATAAGTAAAATACTAAAATAACAGATAAAAGTGCAGAAAGTAGGATACAAGATAGGCGGTAAACATTTATATGAATATACCTATCACATTCTGCCAAGCTTACTCTTGCTCGTCCCGAGCAAGTCACAACTCCTGACCAAACATCCGGCTTAACTTACTTGTACAATTCCTATAACCCACAAGTACTCTAACTCGCGTATCTGCATCCTTCTCGCTTTTCAGTCACTCGCATAAAACACCCGTTCGTACATCGAAGTGAAAGGACCCGCTCCTTCGGTGAGCTACCCTCTGGACCTTCGCCTCGGTGAAGATGACCAATTGCTCAGTTCCGGTTAACCACGCCTAACCTAACAGGCTTCCTCTTTGGTGTATGGGTGGAATGAGTTTATATAGATAATTAGTGGGGGTATTAATCCCTTCTCTTCCACCCAGGGTTTGATTCTCGCACGGGCTACTCCTTTACGCGGGCATAATGACGGTCTATTCTGCCTTGTCGATTTCTGGGGAAGTTTTTCCCCCAAGCTTGATCTTCATCGTGCGGGTACTTGTCATCGCGAACGCGGATGTCACTCTTCTCTTCTTGTTGTTTTATCTGTGATCGATTTTTTTTTTATGATGATTGAACCTTCTATTTGGATGTTACTCTGAAGGGTTCATCTCCATCTAACGGTCTCTAACAAGATTTTTCTCATAATCACGGATGACCGGCTTGATTTTTCTTCTTCCTTACTACTTAGCCTTATTTTGGTCACCCGTACTTAGTCCCCCTTGGATTGGCGAGCTGCAAGCCACTTTGTTCTTCTCTTTCTCCCGGCTTTTTCTTTTAGATAGCTCACTCTCCGGTTGGTTGTGTGTAAGTCACGGCCTTTTGTTTTTCTCTTCTTCTTGGCCTTAATTCGCGACTTGTATCCTTTCCTCCTCTTGGTTGCGCCTCATTGACTGTTTCTTTTGTTTTTCAATCTTTTTTTCGATCATGGATTCTCCTTGTCGTGTTGAGAGGGGTCGACGAGCAGCCTCTTTTTGCTTCTATTCGCGCCTCCTATTGCGAGTTAAGTCGCTAGCCTAATTATCCTTGTTTTTCCTCATTAACTTGAATTTTTTCTCCGCACTCTTCCGGTTGCGGGAAGAGTTGCTAGCCTGATTTTTGTCTTTCTCCTTGGCTAAATTGAGCAATTCAGACTTCTCCTTTTTCTCGTCGTGTATCCTATCACGGATATAGTTACTAGCCTGATTTTCCTCTTTTCTCCTTGGCTAAGTTGAGAGACTCGTACCTTCTTCCGCAATCCTCCTTTCCATGATAAGTTGCTAGCCTGATTTTTCCTTTTTTCTCCTTGGCTGAATTGAGCAACTTACCTTTGTCCCTCTTTGTTTGTGCTCGGCTAGAGTTGTCATGGGCGCGTTGCGCTTCGTCGAGTGCGGAAATAGAAACTGCAATTTGGGACATCTCTTTCCTTCGTAATCTGGCCCTTGTAAGATCGTAACCGCATGATTTTCTACCCCTTTGGTGGTTCGAAGAGGTGGTGGATGAATGGTAGAATGGAGTAGTTATCACATATTGGTGGATAATAAGGGGTTAAGGATTGGCTCGTTAGATAGGGCGCGGTGGGTTGGTTCCTCTTAAGGACGCGCCTAGGAAAGCGGGACAATTCGACCGCTCTCGCGCTACTAACTCTCCTCATTCGAAGTCCCGACAAATGATTTATACGAGGGAGTTTGGTGCTTACGGTCGCGAGTGAGTCTGTTTCTTTTCATGTGAATATAGTCTTAAGGAATGAAAGATTGTTGATGAAAGAAACAAGCAGTCTTATGATTTTCTTTCTTGTTTAGATAGAAATTGGTGCTAATTGGCTAATTTGTTAGTGATTAATTGATATTTAATTTGGCGATTGATGCTTAATTTGAGAAATTGATGCCTAATTGGTTCTTTTGGGCAAATATGAAGTGTATATAAGCTGTCTAATTTAGCTATATGTATTGTATTCACAGCAAAAAAAACTGAATTCGAATATTACTTTCATGCAGACGATAAATGAATTCTATTTCATGCTTAATTTGGAATAGTTTAATGTTAATTTCGGTTTCTTAATTTGAGCAAATTACAGGATAGTAGATATTAAAAGTATGCTCTTTTTACTTGTAGGAGCCACTAGGCTAATTAAGAGTTAATTACATATCTGGTGTGCTAATTACAGATTTGATAAAAATAATTCTGATTTTTCTCTTGTTACTTATAACTATATGAGTGTTAATTACATATATTCTTTGTTACTTTTAGTTGCTGAGCAGTGGTGGTTAATTACATATGCAGTTAAGCTAAATTTAAGCTAAACTCATGTAAATCATTCAAATAGACAAGTCCATATAAATTAAATTTGTGCATTCAGTTACATAATATACACATAGCATCACTAGAGTTAAATAAAGGATAACAAATAGAATCATCAAAGAAAAATAACAAAATATTAATATTCTATTCATAGTTTCCTATGTTTTGATCAAACACCTATTTTCATACTTTCACACAGTTTTACATACCTTCCTGACCTCATAAATTCGTGATGTTCATTTCTCGACTTCCTGCGGCTGTAGCTTCCTGTCACTTTACAAAACTGCGCTAGAGAACAGGCCCTAAGAGATTCGAAGCGACATATCCAACAATGAAAAGAGCTCGCATTGGCTGGTGCGCGAAACACTAAGACCACAAAACAGGCCTCCATTCAGCTTTCGCCTTACTTGTGTCAAAGCCATGCAAGAAAGTAAGTTTAAATTTTGAATTTTTGAAATTTTGAAAAATTTGAAAATTTGTGTTTTGGGGAACTAATTTGTTTTTTGTTTTTTGTTTTTTGTTTTTTTGTGGGGTGTAGAAAATAATGAGCTTGTGAAAGAGGCGTCTGATATGTTTGTTTGGCGCTTGGCTCAAAATACCGAATGCTACAAGCAATGGGTAATTAATAATTATTATTTTTGCTTATTTATATACTATTATTTTTACTTTTATAATCATAATAATAACTATCATAATTTAATCTTTTAATTTATCTCTTTCTAACAGAATGAGCTTCACATGGGAAATTTAGAAGCAAGCGTAATCATTCTGAAGAAACTAAGCACAGAATGGAGGGAAATATCTCCAAAGCTCTCGCTATTCTCTCAAAATCACAGCTTCCCAAATCAAATCCAAGGCAGGTAATTCAGTTCAATTTCCCCTTTTTCCAAGGACCCAATCATAAAATTCCCCCTTTTTTTGAATCTAAACTTTTTCTCTTTATAAAGACTGAAGAAGCACTTGCTGAATCCAATGCGCCGGCAAAGCAAGGGCTCTTAAAGGAGGCCGATAAACTCTGCAAGGGCATTTTGGGAAAGGTTAAAAAAGGGGATGGCTCTCTCAAGGGCAGTTTGGTAATCTTCCTTGCTGCTTCTGTCACGGTCGGTTTTGTGATGACTAATCCGGATTTTAATTTGGACGAGTATTTGGACTTGAAGAAACTTCAGACCATGTTTACTGCTTACTCATCATCCTTTTAAAATAATAATTTATAATATAAAGCCCCGTTGTGTTGTAGTAATATAAAAGAGAGAAGGGTTTAAGAGTAAATTGAGGAGAGGTCAAAGGTGAATTAAATTAATTTAAATTAATAGCTAATGTTTAAATGGAGTTTATTTTGAAGGGATGGTGATGAATGGGGAGATTTAATGAGATGAGATGAGACAGAGTTATATTTGTTGTTCTTTAATTAGATACTCAGACTAGGTCCTCTTGATTTGATGTGTGTTACTAAAGAGTTTTTTGAGAAGGCTATTTTTAGTATTATTTTTTGCCTTTTGAAATTTTTATACTTTTTTGTACTAATTAGCAAAATTTTCAATTTAATTTATGATTTTGAGATTTTTAATCTTATTTTTCAGACTCGATTTTCACGAGATTTAAAGATCGGATTTAAGACTGAGGAAGAAGGCAAATCCTTTTCTTTAGCTTTTGAGAAAAGGAAGGAGAAAAATGTATTCTCGTTATTAGGGTCAGCTGTTGCATCAGAAAAATATGCTGCGAGATTTTGTTCGGGCAGGTAAGTCTCAAGTTTTAAAAGTTTGCAATTCACACAAATTTAATTTACCCGCTTTGTGCAATTAAACACTCAATGAAATGAAATGAAAGCTGGTACGTTAATTTGAGCAAGTGATGCTTGAATTGAATTGATTTGGTACTTCAAATGGTGTAAAGTCTCAATTGCACGTTTTTGCTTTAATCAAAACAATCAACTACAACTTCTGTCTCAATTAAGCCAATAAAATGAAATGATTAATCTCTTTTTTATTCAAAAAACTTTTCAAGAACTTATTATGCAGTAGTGACAGAAAACCGACTGGATTTTGAAGGGCCTATTATGCAATAAGTATTCTTTCATTATTTGCTGCTCAGGTAATTTTATTAATTATATATAAAAAATTAACATAAAAAGTTACATATCAATATATTAAATATTTTTTTTATTTTTTTAGTAGACCAGATTATTTGAAAAAAGTGAATTAGAAGACCATAAATTAGAAAAAACCTAAAATTTTATTGTCGAATCTACTTATCTCATATTATTGCACATTGCATTTTTATTTATAATTTTTTAATATAGAGCTGGAGCAAGCATTATGCAGTAGGGGCATCAGACATGGCAGAATACACTCGAAGTTAGTTTCTAAAAATTCATCTCTCGGGTCAAAGAATCACGGTTTGAATTTTACTCAATATTCCATTCTTTTTATTAATTAAATAATTTCAAATTTTTAAAAGAAATTAATTTCAAAGTTGTTTATATAATGCCTCTTTATTAAAAAAAAAATAGGTTGAAAAGGGCAATTGAGGAGGTTGAAGGTGCGACCTCTTTCTGTGTGACTGTGTTCTTACATCAATGTTAGGTGCTCATCATTTAGGCCCCAGACCAATTTAAACACTAATTATATTTTTAAATTTATGTGGTCAGAGGGCTTCCAATTTACTGGAATGATTCAATTTTATTTCTGCACTAAATGAATGAAGGAAGTTGAAGAAATCAGTTTCTGTTTCTATGATTTAGTGGTACAGTTGGTGATCCTGATATATTTCTTGTTGAATTTGTATTTATATTTTATATTACTTTTTTTATGCCTAAAAATAGATTTTTGTACTAACATAGGTAATTATGTCACATTTTGTAGTTACAAAGAATCTTCCACTCATTTGTAATATAATTAGCTTTATCAAATATGAAAAGATAATTTATATTCACCCTTGAACCTTCGGTTTTTTAGTTGCCGCAGTTTAATCCATTAAGCATGTTGGAAGCATAAAAATTCGAGTGGTTTGAGGTTTATATTTTATTGATGTGGAGTTATCAATTTACTAGGGCTAAATGTTAGAATGTATAGCTAAACTTTAGATTTGGATTTTGAGAATCTTTCTATTTATGATTGAAATTATATTTGATATTCTAAAGGTTAACTTTGTTATTTCATAGTGTTCGAGTTGTTTTTGTGGTCATATTTTTTTTAATTAACTTTTAATGTTTTTTCTGTTTTATAAATTTAGTCATTGGTATACATAATAATGGAAAAAACCGCAGCGTAGCGTGGGAAAGTCCCTAGTTGTTTGTGATTAGACAGGCGAGTGTGTTTGTGCAATCTGAGGTGCGGGCCCACATGGAGTTGATGTGGCTGCTAAGCTCAGCGACTCCGCTCGGCTGGTGCAACAGGATGATTCAGTTCAAAGAGAAGTCTCGCAACGCGGTGCCCCCTATTTTTCCATTTTTTAGTTATTTATTTTTGTAAAAAAGAAAAAAAAAAGAACTTTAAAAGTTTTTTGTTTTAAATTGTGTAGGATGTAATTTTTTTGTAGAGATTAAAGGAATTAATTACAGTCTTTAAGAATATATTTATATTTATATTTATTTTTCTAAAGTAGTATATACTCTTATATTAGAATTCTTAATTTTTATTATGATTTTATTTATTTTTTTGAAAATTGAATAATATAATTAGGGTGACGAAAACGTTGGAGTGGCCCTTCTAACTATCCCGATCTTATGGCTTCTGATATTCTCTTATACCAGGTGTCCAGTTCCACTTCATTCTCTCTTCAACAATTAATAAATTTAATCTATTAATTATTATATTTTAATAATATACAACATATTATTTATATTTATATTTACATTTCAGTCTGATTTGGTGCCGGTTGGTGAGGACCAAAAGCGGCACTTGGAATTAACTCGCGATCTGGCAGAAAAAATAAACCATTTGTACGGCGGAAGGAAATGGAAAAAACTCGGCGAGTAATAATAATTGGGTTTTAGTCCTTCGAGTTTTACAACATTCGCGATTAAGTCCCTGTAATTTATAATATTATATTTTTTGCCTTTTAATAATAGGAGGGGTGGTTCAATATTTAAAGTGCCTGAGGCGCTTATTTCGCCTGCTGGGGTTAGGGGTGGGAACGAGCCGAGTTCGAGTCGAGCTGACACCAGCTCGAGCTCGGCTCGAGTTCTGGCTCGAGCTCGGCTCGGCTCGAGTTTTAACAAGATTCGAGCTCAAAGGGCTGGCTCGAGCTCGGCTCGAAAAAAACTCGAGCTGGCTCGAGTCGGCTCGAGCCAGCTCGAGTTTAGTGCAGTTTTATTTTTTTGATAACTTTGTTAGAGATTTTGTTGTAAAACTCGAGCCCAGCTTGACTCGGCTCGAGCCAGCTCGAGTTTATGATTAAGATTTAAGATATGATATAAATGTATGACGTGTCAAACTATGTAGCAGGTCGAGCTCGAGCTGAGCTCGAGTCGAGCAAGGTCCAGCTCGAGCTCGGCTCAGTTTTGACTCGAGCTCGGCTCGGCTCGACTCGAATTCAATTCAAACTGTTTTCCAACGAGCTTTTTCGAGCTTTTTTCGAGTCGAGTTCGAGCGAGCTATCGAGCTACGAGCTTTTTGGCCACCCCTAGCTGGGGTGAGAGTTATCTCTCTTACTGATAGTCTTTCCAAGGGAAAATTAAGTAGTTTATGTGGAAATTTGCATAAAGGGCCCTGTGTTATTAAAACTTGCGAACCCCTATTGTTTGCTGAGATCTAACTAGGGGACAGATATTATCCGAACCCGACCCGGACCATATCCGAAAAAAGACCCCGATCCGGATACAGATATGGGTTACAAAACTGCAGGCGGATCCGGACCTGAATCCGGATAACTATTAAAAACGAATATCCGTTTTAAAAAAAATATATGCACCCGTTTTAAAACAAAGACATTTAAAAATCAGATCCGTTTTCACCAGACCTGAACCCTTTATAAATGTTTTTGAATATTTTATAAATAAGTTTATTTAGACCGGACGTAATACTTGTCTTGACACAGCCAATCAATTTATGATAAAGCACAAGTGTGGAAAAATTTTACACCATATTTATAGAGAAACTTTTGGATCTTAGTGGAAAAATAGGGGTGGCGGGACTAATAGATATTACTATTAGGCAGTCCGGATTTTTAGGGCCTGTTCTCTAGCGCAGTTTTGTAAAGGCACAGGAAGCCATGGGTGCAGGAAGCTGAGAAATGAATGTCAAGAAGCTATAGGTGTAGGAAGCGACAGAAACTTTATGAAATTGTGAAAAAAAAAGTGTTCTATGAAAACAGAGAAAGCTATGAAGATAATATTGATATAATTCAATTGATTAGTTGTTAGAGAATGATTAATTATGAAGATTGTATTAATTATAATGTTTGATGAAATCATAGGAGGCAATGAATATAAAAGTAATATATTAAAAACTTATTGTTTTTTTATATAAACTAGCTCTTGAAGGATGAATCCAAAAAATCTAGCCGTTTGAAGATAGAAACAAAACAATTTAAAAAAAGAAGATAAATCCAAAAAATATTACCGTTAGAATATAGTATCATCCACTATATAAACAAACCAACATTTGAAAAAATAATAACCACATTTCAAGTTTGTATCTAGTTGTTACTCTTTCCACTTATCCAATAACATGAACAATTTTTTTCGTTGGAAAAATCAGAAGGAAGATAATGAAATGCTCGATTTGATAAAGGCATACAATCACCAGCTTCCATCATCGTCATTACAAAGAACACCATGCCATACATCAATCTTAAGCGGTGCAATGTGGGTTAAAGAAGTATTGGAAGGTCATGAATCTCGTTCCAGGAATGAATTTCGCATGGAGACTCATGTTTTTCATGCTTTGGTCAAAACGTTAAAAAATAAACGTCTTCTTAAAGATGGTGGCAAAATAACAGTAGATGAACAAGTAGCAATGTTTTTATATACACTTGCTAAAAATGCCAGCAATCGTACCGTGCAAGAACGGTTTCAGCATAGCGGCTGTAGCGTAAGTGCGTATTTTGGAAAGATTCTAAATGCTATACTACAATTGTCTACGGAAATTATACGCTTTTCATCTCTACTCACACCTAGAGAGATTTCAAATAGTACAAAGTTCAATCCATATTTTAAGGTATAATACTAATTGTTATTTATGTGTTGTTGTTTTATTAAATTGATTCATTTATTCTTTTTCATAATAAAATTTTATATTGTAGGATTGCATCGGTGCCATTGATGGAACACATGTACCAATAACGGTTCAGGGTCAAATACAAGACCCATACCGCAATAGAAAACAAACATTATCTCAAAATGTTATGGTTGCTTGTAATTTCGATAATCGTTTTATTTTTGTATTAGCTGGGTGGGAGGGGTCTGCTTCTGATGCCTTGATACTTAAGAGTGCTATTGATGAGTGTAATTTTTATGTGCCGAGTGTTAAATTCTATTTAGTCGACGCGGGCTATGCGAATACACCTAATTTTATTGCTCCATATCGTGGTGTAAGATATCATCTGAATGAACAAGCTAAAGCAAATAAAAGACCCAAGGATTACAAAGAACTTTTTAATTTGCGTCATTCACAACTAAGAAATCACGTGGAGCGCATAATTGGTGTGCTTAAGATGCGATTTCCAATCCTAAAAACTGCAACGTATCATAAGCTTGATTCACAAAGAGCTATCGTTACAGCTGCATGTGTCCTTCATAATTTTATCGTCAACCATAATGGAGATATGAATTGGCCATCTGAATCTACCCCCGAAATATCTCCAAATGAGTTTGTGGCAATACCTGATGGAGATAGCATCTATGATGGTAATGTCGAATCACTAAACAACGAGAGACAAGCAGGCGCTTTAAAGAGAGATGAGATTGCTATGAAAATGTGGGAAGATTACGATAATAATTATAGAAATAGGCAATCATGAAAAAAATAATTTAATAATTATAATACTTTTATGTTGTAGTATTCATTTCTTATCATTTATTTGTAGTATTAATTTCTACTTTATTTTTAATTATAATATTTTCTTGTCTTTCATTTCTTAAATATATATTTTTAAGTATTACGCACTAATTGAGAAGTTTTTACATTTGTGTCAAGTAATTAAAGAGAAATATGTAAATAACATTAAAGTAAATAAATAGCATTAATGGAAGGGATAATTTCATATATGTGTGTGGGCCCCATAGATTAACTATTTTCTCTCACCAATCCGTGCAAAACTCTACTCAGAGCTAAGTTTTGAAAAGCCAACAAAACATGCATGATTTCAAGGTTTCCACGGTTTTGAACCCCAAAGCCATGGGTTTGATTATGTGGATAGAACACCCCAAAATCCAATCCTCACAAAACTTGACTTCCTACCCAAACCGAGCTTCAAACCTGCGCTAGAGAACAGGCCCTTAGTTGTTGCTTTTTATGGAGTTGTGATTTTTTGTGATGCTCTTTCTACTGACTTATGTGTAACGAACTGTTTGCACAACAAAAAATCTATATTTTTCCTTGCAAAGGATTCTCTATGCCACACATACATAATATTCCCTGATGCAACACATTAATATAATTATAGAATTAGAATTATTATTAATAAATTCGTTGAAAATAATTATATTACATATTTCTTTTCAAATAATTCATTGAAAATTATTTTTTTAAGATCATACATGTAAGCTACATTTTTGTTATACACAAAATATCCGTTTAATTATCCAAAAAGAACAACCGTATCCGTAATATCTGAACCGTATCCGTATCCGTTTAATAACCAAACCGTATCCGGATCCGGACGGAACCATATACGGATCCGGATCCGTAAAAAATATAGATATAGATATGATTTGACCACTATCCGAACCGTTGCCACTCCTAGATCTAACACCGTTGGTTTGGTTATCTTAATTGCTCTAATAGGTTATTTTGAATAAAACATTTGTAGAAATTGCTTGCAATTTAAGCCTGATTTGTAAATGATCATAGCTATTAGATGAATTTAACAGTATGAAAAGATGATTTATATCTGTTCTTAATTCTTAATAAATTAAGTTATTTACTTTGTTTTTGTAGATGTCAAAGTCAGCTCCTTCAGATCAGTCTCGCATTAACCTTGATCCAAAAGATGTAAGTACTATATATTTTTGTAATGATTAATTCATAATTAAGAAAAGAAAAAATATTTTGTTACAAAAAATCATGGAAAAAAATCATGTGTGCTTTCCTCCAAAAAATTTTTAGTAAATATTAATAAAGATATTTAGGATTTAGACATTTTGTTCTTTTTCTACTTAATTGGTTACTACTAATTATTGTATATTTCTTTATTTACTAAATTGTAATTTCTCAGGTTATTGTGACTAAAATTAAGCGCTGCAAAACCGACTCATTTCCTGGGTTAGTCACAATTATTTCTCCTTAAAAGAGACTTATCTACAATTTCATGATAAATTAAGACCACTTCAAAAATATTTCAAAATTTAATATTTTAACCTAAAAAAAACATGCAGTTTGGAATTCGGTACGGGTGCATTTCGTTGCCCATTTCATCTCTTGGTAGGGAGAGGGATCGGATCGGATCGGATCTTCTTTTCATCTTTCTATCATTATCTCAGCCCAAGCCCAATCCTAGCCCAAACTAAGACCTATTGTTTCTACGGAGAAACCGAGGATCACTGCTTCGTACTTCTCGCGCTCTCCTGTACTTACAAAACTCTTCTTCTTACATTTCATCATTTTTATCGATCTCTTTCCCCTCTTCTCAACTTTCTCTGACTCTTTCATCGCCATTACAGAGCTGATTTTTTGCTCGTTTGAGCATGATCTCCTCTTCCAATAACTCTCTAATGATCTCAACTCCTAACTTCTCAAAATCTTCAAAGGCTCTACTACACCTCTCTCTCTCCAAAACACAAACATGAAAAGAGCAGATAGTCTCTGTACTCTCTTCCCTCTTCTTCCCTAAAAAAGCTCAGTAATCATCAATTCCATGTGCGCTAGTTCAAGATTGGTTGCAGTACGCAACATATTCCAGAGATATTTGGCGAAATCACATTCAATTAAGAGATGCTGAGTCGATTTAGCACTCTTTTTACACATAAAGCATCTATATGCGAAAGAATACCCCTTTTTCATCAAACTATTCAGAGTATATTCGATTTTGCTTCATTTTGGTTGGTGGCGTGCACGCCCTCCACGTAAAATGTAAGCCGCACTCAAATCCGGAACAACAACACCATGAGCTTCACAAAACATTATCACTTTAGCAAGAAGGCATCCGCCCCGGATCGTCTAATAGGTTTAGCAAAAAGAAAGCAAGGAAAACAATATGCGGCATCATTTTTCTCTGAGTACTCTAACCATGGAAATAACTTAACCCATGAGTATTGAAAGCGGCGGGGATTATTGCCCGATCACGGATAGTTCTCAAGTTGCTTATGAAACGGACCCCAATTCAAGTAAGCTCTTCTCACATCATCTCTTTGGTTCGCGGGATAATCACAAATTTGTGGTCGTTCTCCGGGATCCCGAGCCAATTTTTTGCTATCAAACTCAATTTTTTGAGCTTTTGTAGGAGATTCTTTGGGTTTTGGATCATTTGTTATAGGTAAAGAGATTATTGGAGGTGTCAAACTAGATGCTATTGTGCTTTCTCCCTTATTATTCACTTCTTTCTTGAAAAAAGAGTTAAGAGTCTTATAGCCCCTTTTAGCCATATTGAATTGGATTTGGACTTCATTAAGATATAAAGGCTTAAATTTTTTTTTTAAATAATTTAGAGGTCATGGCCCATATATGTGTAGTTCTTCTTCTATTACAAAATAATATCATGAAAATATATTTTTACTAGTTAGTAGTTAATAGTTATATTTTTTGTGACAAAATTGTATGTAGTTAATAATTATAGATATAATTCAAAATCTAAGGGGGGCTACTTCCGAAAATTTCAAAAATATTTGGGGGGGGCAATAATATATAATTTTCATATTTTTCACATAATATATTATTATTATTATTATTATTATTATTATTATTATTATTATTATATATATATACTACTAGTATTTCATAATTTGGGAGGGGGGGGGGGGGGGGGGAGGGGGAGGCACCTGCCCCCTCCAGTCTCTATTAAGATCCGCCACTGATTGAGCTTGCCTCATTTGCTTGTGGAACTGAATGAGAATATTCTTTCTGGATAGTGTAAGGGCAGTGATTATATTTTTTGAGGAGGTTTTCTTTAAGGATGAAAATAAGCCACGATATTATGGTTTCTTGTTATATTTCTATTTGATGATGTATTTTTTAATGGTGTGTTATTGACACCATAACAAGTCTTTTTGTCTTCTTTTTCTTTTCTATTTTTTCAAATGATCCTGTAAAATAATATTTTATTTTTATAATCAATATATTCATATGCTTACTCTATTGTTTCTTAACACTAATTGACTTGGTTGATACACTTTTTAAGTGACACATATCTTTATTAAGTCTTGCTCTTGTTCAAAGAGAGACCTAATTTTGGCTTGAAGCGGATTTATGCGTATTGACTTTGTTCCATAGATTCGGTTAAATAGAGCAAAATCAAAAGAAAAGAAATGATATTTTATTCATTACTAGTTATTTATATTTTTACATTAGCGTTCTTATTCCCCCGATCTTCCATAACTCTATTAGTTTAAAGTTGAAGAATTTGCTATTTTGTTAGAGTCTAGTATATTAACTAATCACACATAGGTATATTAGTTCAAATTCTAGATTTACACCGTTTTTTGATAATTGTATTGGGGCTTTAGATGGAACACATGATCATGCTAGTGTGCAAAGTAATAAAAGTCCTTTCTTTGGATGTAAGGGTTTTGAACTGTGGATTTTGATCTTCAGTTTACATATGTACTTGTTGGTTGGGAGGGTTCAGCACACGACTCTCTCATTCTAAGAAATTCACTTGAAAGAGATGACGGATTAAGTATTCCTCAAGGTAAATAAAAAGTGTTAAAAATAATTTTTTATACTTGGTTGCATTATATAGTTGGTTCTAATTTATTAACAATTTATAGGAAAATACTATTTAGTGGATGCTGGATATTCAACGTGTCCCGGTTCTATTTCACCTTTTCGAGGGGTAAGATATCATTTGAAGGAGTTTTCTGATCGTCCTCCTGCAATCAATAAAGAGCTTTTTAACCATAGACATTCATCTTTGAGGACTAGCATCGAACGAGCATTTGGTGCTTTGAAAAACCGTTTTAAGATTCTTATTTGTAGGCCATACTTTCGATATAGCACTCAAGTGGATATTGTTCTTATATGTTGTATTATCCATAACTATATTCTAGAGGGTGGTCTCGATTCATTTGTACCGACTATTGAGGAATGTCAAACAACGAACAATAGAAGGCCTAGAACTTCGGAGTCAAGAGATGAAACTCGAGAATGGATGACACTTAGGGATCATATAATGAATCAAATGTGAAAAAGTGATGGACATTGATTTTTTTTATTGTTGCAGGTATTTCTTGTCGTATTTTACTTTTTTTGCAGTTTGAAAACATAATACTAAATTAGTTGGACTTATGTTTTGGAGTTGAGTATGAATGATGTTTTTGATGATGTATGGATGATTATTAAGTTAATGATTAAATTAGATATAATATTTTATCTTTATTTATTCCTTAGATTTGTATATTGTGCTACATGAAATATGATTTCTTTTTTGAAAGAGATTTTATTGAACAATAATAATAATAATATAGTACAAATGATATACAAATGCAATTTTAGGCAAAATAAAAAAATAAAGTTTCATTTGGCATTGATTTGATAATTAAATAATCTTATGGAATTATATATCATAATTACATCGATCAATCTAAACATAAAAACTATAACTACAATAAATTGAGTTTCTTCATCCAAACACTAGAATTGTAAGTGTAACTGCAAAAGATACAATTAAAGAAACTCCACTTTCTCTAGTAATATGTAATGCAGCCATCCAAACGGCCCCTTGTGGAGATTTGTTACTTTGCTGTCTACGATTTTAATTTAAAAACAATAAGTCTAGAGTGACCGACTAAAAGTCCCGACCATATACCCTCCGCTGACGTGGCTCCCCTCTCTGCCCACGTCGGCCAGAAGAAACAAACGGGAAAAAAGACATTCCATTTATTCTCATCCACTCTCGTCTCCCACCCCAACTGCTAGTTACAATCATCTCCCCCAATCGCAGGTCTCTCTCTCTCTCCCTCCCTCTCCCTCTCTCACTCATGAGTCACGAGAGGAACTTGCTCTTACTCTCCAGTAACGAGTCTACTCGTCGAAGGTATCGTCTTTCTTTCACTCACGAGTCATTCTTCTCTCTGAATACGTATCGTCCTCCTCTCTCTAACCAGTACTTGTGATTTTGGATTTTGGGTATGCGTAATCGAGGGCCGATGGGTATTGATTGGGACCAACAAAGGCTAATTCAAACTTAATTAAGGGTTCATTGGGGCTCAATTAGGGTTAATTAGGAACTTATAAAGGGTTGATTCATAGTAGAGTTTTATTAGGGACTTATTAAGGCTGATGAGGGCACATTGAGACTGATTTGGGCATAATTGGGGCTAGTTTGGGTTAATTGACCAATGATTGATGGGTAATTGTTTCATTTGGATCATTAACTTATAATGATCTTTTTTACTTCTTTTATCAGGTTGGGTAGATCACTCTCTTGAATTTACGGAATTACAGATTTTTATTTCTCAATTGCTTTCATATAATTAATCTTTAATCCTCGCCAGTTCGCTCATTCATTTTATCTCCTTCTATAATTTCCTCAATTGTAATTGAGCATTTAAATTCATTATTCTTTGGTTTCTTTGAATTTCTAGTAAAATAAATAACTACATAGCTGCATATAAATTCAGAAATCGTACATGATTTCTCATTTATTAATGGTGGTTTTAGAGATTGATCTTTTAAAAAATCTGCAGTGGGATTGTGAAGGATGTAGAAGGAAGATTGGGTTGCTACATGCAAGAATGATGTGGCGGCTTTCTTTCACCATTGCAGTTAGTACGGATATTGCCGTACCTGTTCAGGGCGAGACCATATTATGCTTCTCCTCCAACAACCATTGATGTGTCGGTACCTGATATAGAGACTCGTGAGGAAATTAATGTATTAGCCCAATTATTAAACCAGTCATATTTGGATATAACAAAAAATTGTGATTTTCTTTTCATTTTAACCAATGCCAACTTCAGAAGAGAAATGCTCTAAAGGAAGTATCCGAATCACTAAGGAAACATCTACTTGTTTCATACATCTTATTTAGGAGAGTTATCTATTATACAGATTGTAGATAGGACGTAGGTAGAGTTATTGAATGTATACTGGATGTTTCAGGTACATCATTCTTTTGGGTTGTAAATTATATAAAAAGTGACATATTGGGTTTACATTTTGGTAAATTCATAAATTGAGATATTCGATGTATATTATGGTATGAAGAATTGTGTTGTAAATCAGTGCGGGAGGCTTTGACTTATATATATTGTGTCTGCAATCATGAAGATTGTACTTTTTTTATTCTTATTTTTTCTTTAAATAATTTATTTTTTGAGCTGGTATGAGCCAGAGTCCATAGATTGATAAAACACCAATACTGCAACAATTGGTTCTATTGCATTTACATAATACATGTAGTCATGTAGATATACTCAAATAAAAATTAGCTTAATACAACATCATCAGCTCATACAAGGATAAAAATTTATGAAATTCTACAAGTACAACCAGAAACATCAACAAAATAAACTGTAATCTTTCAATCAGCTATAAAACTTAGAAGCTGTCAAAGAAATCTCCATCTCATACTTAAATTACCATGTTCTTAAAAAAACCTTCATTTTTTCCCAATTTCTTCCACTCATTTTTTCCTTGTTTTTCTATCTTCAAAAGAATCTTCTTTTTCTTCTCTGTTTTGAGTTCTTTTCTTAGGATAAATTCTTTGTTCTTGTGAAAGTATATTATCTACATATTTTATAATGCATATTAATCTTTTTGTATTGATCTCTTTCCTTCATGAATCATTGGATGAACAACTCTGCAAAAGAAAATGATTTATATGTTACACTATTATGATCCAATGAAACAATTACCCACCGATCATCCCTCAATCAACCCTAGTTAGGCCCAAATCAATCTCAATGAGCTCTCATATGCACTAATTAGCCCTCAATCACTCACTAACAGTAAAAATACTATGAAATTAAATAATCAGTACTAATAATTATCCCTCAATCAATTCCTAAAAAGTAAAAAAAAACTATGAAATCAAGCCTTTAACAGTCCCTAATTAAATGAGTGAAACAATAGTACGAAATTACCTAAATTAGCCCTAATTAAGCCCCAATTAACCCCTTATTAAGTCTGAATCAGCCTCAAACAGCGCCAAAATCAGAAGTGCTGCCTTTTTTCTGCTTTGAAAATCAAAAGTATTGTTCAGAGAGAGGACGGGGCAGAAAAAACTAGAGCAGACGGAAGAGAGACATGAACAGCAGGCTCTCTACGACAGGGAGATAGCTTGATCAGAGAGCTACAAAGCCGAATCTCTTTCCAGGGGAAGAAGAGTGGGGAACGGTTCTAGTGGGTGGAGCGGAACAGGATAACGAAGCGCCTTCTTTGTTTCCCGTTTGTTCCTTCTATTCCGACGTGGAAAAAGCAGGAACGCCACATAAGCAATCGGTATATGGTCGGGCCTTTTAGTCGGTGTGTCTAGACTTATTGATTTAAAAAACGTTCCTTTCATTTCCTGCACTCTTATTGTCTTTAAGGGGCTGTTTGGCATGCGGTAAATAAGGCAGTTTATAAATGAAAATGCTGTAGTTGAGTAACTTTTCATTGTTTGGACGGTTATAATTTCTCAAACTGCTGCATTTTTAGATTCCCAATGCACTTTTATGTTGTAAATCAATATTCGGCCAGATTTACGAGCTTCCGAAATGCAGAAGCTTTAATTTATGGGGGGAGAAATAGATCTACTCCCACCTCCACCACGCAGCTCTCTTCCTTTCGCACTTCTCTTCAACACACTTCATTACTGAGTGGTTGTCTCCTCCTTCACATCTCTCTCTGTACCACTTCATCTCTTGCTTGAGTGGTAAGAATTTTTTGCTATTTTTCTTGAATTTAAGCATAAATTTTGAATCATTGACAGTCAAGGTGTCTATTTGCTCTTTCTCACATCAAGCTTCCCAACGAATATTTTTTTTTTTGGTTCAATTTCAATGCAGCCTTATGGATCAGAGAGAGTCAAAGTCATTCTGCACCTTTTTAAATTTGATTCAAACCTACTGATTTGGGAATTTGTTGGGTTATTTAAGGGAAAAGTTAATTTTTGCTGAAGTTATTTACAATTTTATTTTTGTCTTCGATAATTAGAGTTTGCCATATTAATTACAATCTGTCTTGTCTAGGATTAATTTGGGGGGTTTTGTAGTACCAATTGAGGTGTGTAATACGACTAATTTATAGGACCTGTTTGGATTTATGTATAGGAGCCATATTAATTAGAGTTTGCCATTAATTTCAACTGTTTGGATTGGTTTAGAATGAAAGTTCAATATGTAATAGTTGCTTCAGATTTTAACAGAACAAATATAATACTTGTTTGGTTGAAGTAGACCCTAGTTGATCATATCCTATGTTTTTCTCAATTTTTTTATTAGATTATTCTCCTATTTGTCATGATGTTATTTGATCTAACACTAATAAATACCAATAATATTTGATTTATATAGGTTCATAATGTTAACAGACGAACAACAAGTAGCTGCTATGAGTCTTGAACTATTTTGTTGTATTATCTTATTTTGATTGTTGTATATTTTGTTGTCGTTAGTCTTGAACTATTTTGTCGTATTTGTGTGGCTTGAATTTGTTGGATTTTTTAGAATGTTGGCAAATTGTTGGTTGATTTTATTTTGTAATATTACTCTTTGATTTCTTTTTATTAGGATATGTGAGTTCTTGTTATAATTTTGAAATGTTATTGGCTTTTGAATTGAGGGTTTATATAATTTTCAAAATATTGTAATGTAGATTTTGGTGATGAAGTTTATGAATTTTGACTACTATTATATTATACATATATAAATTTAATATGTTATATCTTATACTGATTACGCAGTTATTATAAATAATTACTGTATAACTAAAAAGTGTACTTAAGTTTGCATATTCCATTAACAACAATCCAAACATTAGAATTGGGACTGCAGCATTTTTTGTTTCTTGCATCCAAACATGGGAAATGGAACTATTAATGCAGAAATTTCAATTCCAGAATCATGAATTACTTTTGGAGTTCCAAATGCAGCTAACCAAATAGCCCCTAAGTGTTGTCGTGATCATTGGGTTTCCTTATTTCTAGTTTTTAGGGTATCCTTTTGGAATCTATTTTTCTTGTTCCTTTTCTTAATTTTATATAACTTTTGTAAATATTTAATATTCAATAAAATAATGGTAGTAGGACTTTTAGGCCTACTTCATTTTGTAAATGAAAAATTGGGGCAAATACAAAGGTGGTAACGAACAAAAAACAAGAATTAGAATTTTGAAGATATATGCAAACCTTCTTAAATATCAATTTGAAGATATTTCTTACCTCATTTTTGAGGATCATGACTGTTTTCTCCTGTAATGATTTTTTGTTGCTGTTCACTGCTGGGTCCAAGTCAATCTATTTCATATATTTGAAAGAAATTATTCTTGACGAGTATCGAACTCACAACCTCTTGGTTGATGGGGTAGTGTCTTTATCGCTTGAGCTAGCAAGTTTTGGCAATCTATTTCATATATATAGTTAATTAGAAAGATTTTCAGTTAAAGATGTTAGTTAACTCTAATTTACAATGGTCCATACATTTAGTAGGCACCTGGCAATAAGTGAAATAGTAGGAATATGCAATAGTCAATTTTAGGCTATTCACATGCAATTTTAAGGGTATATTAAAATAGTGAAATATTGTGATAAGTTAATATTTCAGATTGGTATACGGAAGAGAGAAAAAATGGCTTCATTTCATTCTGTTTGACTATTCCATTTCATATGGAATATCTCTTCCGCCACTATAATCCTCTCTAATCCAAACTTGTTCGTAGAATAGAAGATTTTATACCACTGTCAACTTCTTTTTAGTAGAATAATGAAATAAAAGGTGATATTTTTATTCCACGATTCCATCATACATTGTTTCTGCCTTGAGGAATATATATATATATATATATATATATATATATAAACCATTTGATTTATATTGGAATTTATGTTTTTCATGATAAGTACAAACTTTGAGATGAGATTTATTAAAAATTGTGTTTATTACGAAAAATACGAATCTCAAAGTAAATCTAATTGGTTAATAGACTCTAATTAGCAAAATTTAAATACTTAGCTAGGAGCTAATCATGAACTCTTTGTTCTTTTTACTCGAGAAGAAACCTACCTTGTTAAACTTCTACTTTTCTTTTATTATGTATGATTCTAAATCTACTTTTCTTTTGTTATGTATGATTCTAAATCTCTTAATAATCTATTTTCTATTTGGTATTATTGTTTAGGAAATGCTTAGACTATAAAAATAAATATTTGGAAAATATTTATACAATAGAAGGAGGTGGATTATTTCCATCCTTACATTGTATTTTAGGCAATTGTATTTTTAATTTAGGCAATTTATTTTGGAAATTAGTATGGCTCTCTCCTATATAAAGAGACCCCTAGCTATTGTAATGGCATCCAATTCAATGAATAAAATTCTCCATTAATTCTCTCTTTCTTTCTCACATAATTATTCTCTCTAGATCCATATTCTTCCAATTATTCTAACAAATTGGTACCAGAGCCTAGTTACTATCATCTTTTTGCCTCCGCAAAACAATCACCAACCGACTTGTATCGTCATGAATTCAAGTGCGGCTATGTCAACCAAATTCGATATCGAGAAATATGATGGCACAACGAGTTTCGCACTTTGGCAAGTGCGGATGAAAGCTATATTATCGAATCAGGGTGTGAAGGTCGCCATCTTTGGGAAACCGGTGGATATGAAGGATGAAGCTAAAACGACTGAGTGGGAGATGATGGATGATAGAGCTCTCTCCACGATACAATTGTGTTTGAGCAACTCGACTCTTCAAGAAATCCTCATGGAAACTACAACAGCCGGCGCGTAGAAGAAACTCGAAGACATCTACATGCAGAAATCGGTTACCAACCGGTTACGTTTGAAGCAACGCTTCCACTCCTTGAAGATGGCAGAAGGTACACCCATTAAGGTCCATATTTCTGAATATACCGCTCTTCTTAATGATATGGAGAATATCGTTATTAAGATGGAAGATGAGGATAAAGCCATGGTATTGTTGTGCTCGTTACCGACGTCATATAAAGGATTTAAGGAGACCATGCTTCATAGTAGAGAGGCGCTTACGCTTGAGGATGTGAAGAGCAATTTACTGGTCAAGTCTGACATCGACAATGATTTGTCTATAGCTGAGAGCAATCGTCAAGATGTTGGGTTGTTTGTGGAGAAAGAAAGAAAAAAGGAGAGAAACCCGAATTCGGAGAAGACCCGTTCGAGATTCAAGCACAAGGACATTACTTGCTACTTTTGGGAAAAGGGGACACTTTCAGGCCAGTTGTTACAAGTTCCAAAATGAACAGAAAGTGAATCGGAAAGATGTTCCATCGGAAGAAGCTAATATGGCTGAATCCGGTAATGACGAGGTGCTTTTTGTGGTGAATGGGAAGGAGAATTTCAGAAGAATTGGGTCATGGATACGGGGGCTTCACAGCACATGACCCCGAAACGAGAGTGGTTTACCACATATGAGGCGTCTAGTGAAAGTGTTCTTCTGGGAGATGATCATCTCTGTAGTGTTGTCGGTGTTGGCACGGTGAGAATCAAGATGCATGACGGGGTTGTCCGTACAATGACGGGCGTTAAGCACATACCCGACTTGAAGAAAAACTTGATCTCGTTAGGCGCTCTTGAAGATCTCGGTTGCAAGTTCCAAAGTGAAGGTGGAGTCCTTAAGGTTTCTAGAAGGGCTCATACAGTGATCAAGGCAAGAAAAATCGGCACTCTATATTTTCTAGAAGGTAACACAGTTTCGGGCTCAATCGCTGTCGTCAACTCTACCTCATAATACCAAGTTGTGGCATATGAGGTTGGGGTATATGAGTGAACGCGGAATGACGATCTTGAGTAAAAGAGGTCTACTGTGCGGTCAGAGTACTGGCAAGTTGGAGTTTTGTGAAGATTGCGTTTTTGGCAAGCAGAAGAGACTCAGTTTTAGTACAGCCGTTCATCGCACGAAGGGAACTTTGGATTACATCCACTCGGATTTGTGGGGACCATCTCGTGATCCTTCGAAAGGTAACGGTTCTCGTTATATGCTCTCGTTTATTGATGACTATTCGAGAAAGGTTTGGGTTTATTTCTTAAAGGAAAAGAGTCAAGTGTTTGTCACTTTTAAACAATGGAAGACTCTTATGGAGAATCAAACGGAAAAGAAAATTAAGAGATTGAGGACCGATAACGGTCTGGAATTTTGTAATAAGGAGTTTAATGAATTTTGTAAGAATGAAGGAATTGTTCGACATCGAACAGTTGTTGGTACTCCACAACTGAATGGCGTCGCCAAACGGATGAATCGGACACTTCTCGAGAAGGCTCGGTGCATGCTTTCTAATGCGGGTTTAGGCAAGGTGTTTTGGGCAGAAGTCATTAATACTACTTGTTGGTTGGTCAACCGCTCTCCGAACACGTCCATTGAGTGTAAGATACCAGAAGAAGTCCGGTCGGGTAAACCAGCGGATTACTCGACATTACGTGTGTTTGGATGTCCGGCTTATGCGCATGCAAATGAAGGAAAGTTGGAGCCTAGGACGAAGAAGTGCATTTTTCTTGGATACGCTTCAGGTGTGAAGGGGTATCGTTTGTAGTGTCTGGATCCGAAGGCTTCTAAGCTCATCATTTCGAGAGATGTGACTTTCGATGAGTCGGTTATGTTGCGGCAAAAGCGACTGAATCGACTATTAAGGAGGATGAGACGGTTGTGAAAAAGGTGGAGTTTGAAATTCCGGATCAACAAGGCCAAGTAACTTCGCCTAACTTGGAGCATGATGAAGATTCTCACAGTGACGATATGTCAGACGAGGAGAGTCAGCATACGCAACGATCTTATGTTTTAGCAAGGGATCGGGTTAGAAGGATCATTAGACCGCCTACGAGGTATGGACACTCTGATTTTGCGTATTGTTTGGCAGTGGCGAAGAAGTGGAGTTTGGTGAACCCTCGACTTTTAAGGAGGCAATAGCCTCATGTGAAGCGGCAAAGTGGACTGTCGCTATGGAGGAGGAGATCGAATCTCTTCAAAAGAATGAGACTTGGACGCTTGTTGAGCTGCCTAAAGGGCAGAAAGTTGTGGGTTGCAAGTGGGTGTTCAAAAAGAAGGACGACACAACCGGTATTCGGTACAAGGCAAGACTAGTGGCTAAGGGCTATAGTCAAGTTGAAGGTGTGGATTTCAATGAGGTATTCTCACCGGTGGTTAAGCATACTTCTATTCGAGTTTTACTTTCGTTGGTTGCTGCGGGAAATTTAGAGCTGGAGCAGTTAGATGTGAAGACTGCATTTTTGAATGGTGACCTGGAGGAGACAATTTACATGCAACAACCTGAAGGATATGAAGTTGTGGGTCAGGAAAACCACGTGTGTTTGTTAAAGAAGTCATTGTATGGCTTAAAGCAGTCTCCAAGACAGAGTGATATAAGAGGTTTGATTCCTTTATGGAGAGTATTGAGTTTTGTAGATCTAATTATGATAGTTGTGTGTACTTCAAGAAGTTACCGGATGAGACTTTTATGTATCTACTTCTGTATGTGGATGACATGCTAATCGCGGCGTCGAATAAGGAGGAGATTAGAAGGGTGAAGAGCCAGTTAAGTTCTGAATTTGAGATGAAAGATTTAGGGGCTGCCAAGAGGATTCTCGGAATGGAGATCACTAGAGACAGGCCGAACAGAAAACTGTATCTTTCACAAAGGGGTTTTGTTGAGAAAGTGTTGAATCGGTTTAACATGAATGATGTGAAATCGGTTTCTACCCCTCTTGCGACCAAATCCAGACTGTCAAAACAGTTGAGTCCGAAAACCGAGAAGGAGAAGAGTTACATGTCACGAGTTCCATATTCTAGTGCGGTTGGTAGCATGTATTTGATGGTCTGCACTAGATCTGACAGTGCTCATGCCGTTAGTGTGGTGAGTCGCTATTTGTCATGTCCCGGAAGAGAACATTGGGAGGCGGTTAAGTGGATTCTTCGTTATTTAAAGAGAACCGCAGATTCTCGTTTGGAGTTTGGGAGGAGCGATGAAGAGCTGACGGGTTATGTTGACTCAGACTTTATGGGTGATCTTGATAAAAGACGATCTTTGACCAGTTATGTCTTCACCTTAGGCGGATGTGCCATTAGTTGGAAGGCTACTTTGCAATCCACCATTGCTCTATCTAGCACAGAAGCTGAATATATGGCGATCACTAAAGGCGCTAAGGAGGCAATTTGGTTTAAAGGCTTGCTTGGAGAAATCTCAACATTTGGTGATCCTACTATAATCTATTGTGATAATCAGAGTGCGATTCACTTGGCGAAGGATCAGATGTATCATGAGAGAAGCAAGCACATTGATGTCAGGTTTCATTTTGCTCGACAAGTCACCAAGAAGAAGATAGTGAAGATCGAGAAGATTGCTACTGTCGATAATCCTGCGGATATGCTTACAAAGCCTTTGCCGTCCGCAAAGTTCAGTTATTGTGCGGAGCTCATTTCGGTATGTCGTTAGTACGACTTTGAGTCATTGGTGAGATTTTGAGTCAAGGTGGAGATTTTTATGTATGATTCTAAATCTCTCAATAATCTATTTCCTATTTGGTATTGTTGTTTAGAAAATGCTTAGACTATAGAAATAAATATTTGAGAAATATTTAGACAATGGAAGGAGGTGGATTATTTTCATCCTTACATTGTATTTTAGGCAATTGTATTTTTAATTTAGGCAATTTATTTTAGAAATTAGTATGGCTTTCTTCTATATATAGAGACCCCTAGCTATTGTAATAGCATCCAATTCAATGAATAAAATTCTCCATTAATTCTCTCTTTCTTTCTCACATAATTATTCACTCTAGATCCATATTCTTCCAATTATTCTAACATCTTTTCTTTCATCTTTTCAGTTATCAATGGAGTCAATGGAACACTACTGAAATTGAACACTCGAAGATGGAAAGTTTTGAAGGGTGTCGTTTTGAATCATAATTGGGCGTTTTGATGGGTCCACTGGGTTAATCACAAGTGCCGGAAAGGGGGCCACGTCATTTTGCGTCGGACAAACACTGGGTTCTTTTCCATGTTTTCTTATATTGAGCACACAATAGAAAGTGCATAAAATAGAGAGAGCACAGACTAAAATAAGAGAAATTGTGAGTAGTAAGGAGGATTGAAGATGGTCAATGATCATGTATAAATATAGGCCCCAGTATATTACAATTGTCAATATTGCCCCTTCGCACATAATCTAATTTTGGAAAAGGTAAAGAGCCAAAAATCGTGTGCGTCATAACTGAGAACTTTCTCTACAAATTTGGAAAACAATGGCTGGAAATACTCGGTGATTTAGCTGGCATTTTCTTCTATCAGGTCGCGACTTATAGTTAGATCATACTGCACTATTCAATCTCAGATTTATGCTGTAATTTTTCTTCTTCTGAATTCCTGTTTTTCATTATTGTATCCGTTTTTGCAATTGAAATTAGTGCCTTGTTATGTTTTTTCTTTTTTTCGAATTAACATTATTTTTTTTTTTGTTAAAATTGTATTGATAAGTTGTTTCTCTTTTCTGACTAGTCCAATTCAAGCATTGATTAAAATTGAAGCTGAACTGAATGCTTAAGTGTAAAATTGTGTGCTTAATTGTGGAAAAATTGTGTCAAATTGTAATTTATTTGAGTAATTGACTATTCAGTAAATAAGTGAGTGTATAATCGTCTTTGATAATGGACTTAATTAGTGCTACGGTAATGGCTTTTCAGATATTTGGGAACTCTTTCATTACTGATCCGAGATACTGTTGATTGCTTCCATTAGTCTTTCTTTTTCGTTGGAAAAGGTAAAGAGCCAAAAATCGTGTGCGTCATACCCTCAACTAATCAAGTATTTGATTTTAGAATTGGTTAACTTTAAGGTATATCAATTTTATTACGTTTTTAGTATCAAGTGGAGAAGCCAAGTTATATTCTATATTAGTTTTGAAAGTAATTAGGAACTTTGAAGCATAACATCTTGTTCTTTGATTTCGGAAAAAACACTGGTTGCTGCACAACGACTCCGCGACATTTCTTCTACCCGTTCATGAAAGAAGTCAATTTCAAGAATCTTGTGTTTCTCTTTAGTTTCCTGGCTTTTGTAACATCTCGGTAGTTTCTCGAAGGTAGGCATGTTATTTCGATACAATTTTTTGTCTGCCATGTTTAGTAATACAAATGAAGAGTAAAATATAAATGGAAATATTATATAGAAATGGTGCGCAAGTATAATAATGGATGAGCACTTCTGAGGAAGAATTGGACATGAGGTCTAAATATAAGCTTATATACAATTCTACTTTGTCATCTTTTTATACGCTCTAAATATAGGCTTATTATTGATGGTGAGGCAGGGAGGCTTATTGTGTGCATTATTTGTTTGAAAATCACTGAATCTTCTTCTGAATGATGATCGCATTTTTAATAGAGTTCACTTATGAAATTGAGACATTATGTGACTGCATGTTAATTTGCACTAAGTATATTTTATATGTTTTGAAAAAATGTTAATTTTTAAATTTTAAGACCTTAAAACGATTTATCTCACCCTTCATTTCATTATATTTATATTAGTAAATAATTTTACATGCTGGGAACAAAATAACTTCCCGAAATAGAGACTCGTGTCTTTATATATCAAAAATATTTACGTAGGGAATAATGGAAAGAACGATTCAGAATGTATTAATTCAATATAATTATTTGAGCTTAGTGATCAGTAATATAATATACCTCGATAAAATTATATTGATAATGTGACATGCTAATTCATTACAATTATTTAAGTCTCTAATTACTTTGTAACATTATATTGATACTAGAAAAATACTCGCTCTTCGCTGCGGATTTGTAAATTGTTTATAAGCCACATTCATATTCATATATAAAATAACTAAATAGTTACACTTTCTAAAAGTGCCACAACATAAAACAGTAATATTATCCATATTCAATATCATAAAGGCGCAACAACTGAAGTTATGATAAAAGAGTAGATACACTAAATTTATAATTTTTATGGGGTCAACCGTCAACTCCACGATAGACAAAACATTCTGATTCTCCTCTTAGTACTGGAACAATAAAATTTGTAGCTTCACATAAGGAAGACAAATAATTATATGTACAAATTAGTATTGCAATTATCTATACAAACCATACATCAACAAAATTACAAAATTCGATTAACATTAGAAGGAAATTAAATCTAGTTTTTTCATCTCTTTTAGCAGCCTGAGCTAGCAAAAGAATAATTAGCGATTCACCTTTCCGTGATGCCTCATTAGTGCCAATGATATTAATTAGGAATTAGGATTAATTGAGGATGACTGGATTAGCCACACGAAAAATAAGCATCATAGTTACCTTCTTGTAGATATCTTCTCCAAAATCTATGAATTTCTGATTTATTATGCTCCACCCTCTATGATTTATTATGCCCCATTAAAATCGTTGCTTCCAAACTAAATGAAAACCAGTAAAATGAAAACGACATCATAATTACCCCAATCAAGTAAGGACCAAAAAAATATCAGAGAAGAATGAATAATCTGAAAAGGGCGTTATCGTTTATATAAGAGTAAAACATGCAATGTAAGTTTTGAGGCAGCTAATTCACAATATGTGTTTCAAATCAAGTAGTTAATTGATAGAAATATTAGTTACTGAAAATAGTAAATGAGAAGATAAAATTTTACTTTATTCTAGAAAGTGCCAAAAGAGTTCCATCATCCTTTCTCAATTCTGTACAGGTAAACTGAACATCGAGTATGGGTTCAAAACATTCGCATTGTATCTAAATTACAAAACAATTTAGAAATAGTGTTTTTAACGTAAAACTTAAAAATGGGAACTCAAGGCAGAATTACATTGGTACCAAAATAAAAACCGAAATGCATCAGGAAATCCCATAGAACTACTATCTAAGTCGTACAATGACCCACTATCATTTGCTTACAATAACTACTTCATAGAAAGAATAAAAATAAAATTTAGCATAATGAATAAGTTCTTCGTAATTCTAGTAGTTTCCAAATTTGCAATTCTAACCAAGTCAATTGCAATTAAGTCTCAATTAGGCATTAAAGCACAATTGAGACCCAATTAACAAACTTCAATGTAATTAAGATACAATTGCACCTCAACCAAAGAACGAATGCTCAAGTTCAAATTTAGCCTACATATACTTTTATTATATGTGCAATAAGCAGAAAAGAAGCAAAGAAATGTTCTAGTATTATTTAAATTTATGTGACAAGTTTTTCTCGGAAATGATCATATATATGCTTCCCCTCATGAACATATACAAAATGGTAGATAACTATCGGGAACCAATTATTTAAACTATACAGACAAACCATATTTCAATCATGCGAGAAATCAATCAATTCAAACGATACTATCTATGCCGCTACTCATAAATACAAAAAGAATAAGGAGAGATCAAGTAAAAAAGTTATGTTTCTATTATAAGATCCAAAGAAAACAATTCACAAGAATCACACCAACTCTTATAGAAAAAAAAACCCCAAAAAAGTAATCTCTACATGTTTATTGAAAGTTAAAATATGAACGCGCCTCTATAATTTAGTATAATTCTGCTAGTAATATAATATTTTAGTCAACAAAGAATACGACTTATAGAAGATAATCGCAACCTGGCTTCGGACTAATCTGATTCAGAATATGCCCTCATCTTCGCTCTGGGTACAAGAAATTCTTCCTTGGCGATTGAAAATCCTCAATCTAATTGCCCAATTCACTCACCTAAAAAGTAATATAATATCAAAATCAAAATTAAGAGAGAATAAGCATTCAAATACAAAAGGAACTGCTAGATTTCTTTATATACCAATTTGTAAATGCAAATTCTTGTTTCTGTTTTGTTTTCTCTCTTGCTCCCTAACAAAATTTACAAAAGAAAAGTTTAGTTAAGAAAATATTACTACAAAACAAAAAAGATAGCAAATTTGAATAAAAGAAAGTGTTGAAATCCACTTTTCTGTTTTTATGTTTAAATAATTGACTTGAAGGAGATGAAAAAAAATGAAACTTAAATACAAAACAACAGATGGGCCTCCAAGAATCATAGAGCTGAAAAGCTATACCAAGTGGGAAGGGTTTCATTTCTAATTTACATATTAAATTGATAAATCAAATCCGTATACTTGCGCACAGTTGTTGATCAATTTAACAGTGCATCCTACCTTAATCCATGCAATTTAACCAAAATTTACCAAAAATTCTGAAAATTACCTCCACTAACAACCTGTTCGAAACTGATTGAAATTGACTAAATTTAAAAATGGCAAAACATTTGGTTAGTGAAACCCTAGAAAGGAATCTGATTTTGAAAACTAAAAAAGATCCGGAATCAGAAAATTAAATCAGAACTAAATGAATTAAAAAAGATCTAGAAATGAAATTCTAAATTGAATAGAACCTTGCAACAAATAGCTTAGTCACAACACCTCACATCAATAGCAGAAGAAACAAAGCGAAAAACTCGCAAGAATTTACAATATGCAATCAATCATATCGATGAATCAATTTTTGTTTGTAGAAACCGAGAGTGAGACAAAAAAGAAAACAGAACCTGTTCTAGACGTGGAGGCGTTGACTTAGAGTGGGAAGAGGAGGGGTCTCTGTTGAGAGAAATTAGAGAGATGAGGCGGTGAGATCAAGGGGTTAATCATATTTTACCTATTAATTAATTAACAATGGACGGCTGATATGATAGTAATTAAGCTAATCCAAAGGTCATTAAGAGTTAATGATGTGGCTAAACCAGGATTAAGGAAATCAGTTGAAAATTAAATAATTATGGTTAATTATGCACTGCAACACAATGTAAATTAATCAATTTTATATTGTATACTCAAATCAAGATATGAAAGCTATATTGGTATGAAAGAAGAGAATAAAATCAAAATGTAAGAGAAAATGTTCTAACACGATATCCGACAAAAAGACAGATTTTTTTCATTCACTCAAACTTTGTGACACAAAAAGATTATTCTCCTCCTGGATGAAAGAAAATCATCTCTAGGAGCTAGCTAGCCACTCAAAACCAAGCAAGCATCTAAACCTCACTCAAACCCCAAACATATCCTAATTCCCTAACATACTTTAGTAGTTTAATCCTCTAAATTTTCCTATCTAATTTCCCCCACCTTGTCTCATCCTCATCTCCTTCTCCCTATTTGCCTTCGCGAAATGATGCGCCCTAGTAAGACTCTTCCCCAAATAATGCAATCGTCTGCACTGCGTCACGATCACATCCGTAGTCGACGGAGTTTGACCCAAAATAACTTCATATCCATCGCTATAGTTCTCCATTCCCGGAGCGAACAATTGCCAGAACAACCCACCGGCGGCCGCGCCGCCTGTGCTGGCAGACTGATATATCTTGGAGAAGACGGTGCCGAATAGCAAGTCTCGTTGGTTGTTGTTGTAGCCCGGGTCTTTGAGAGATTTGCCAAACTCGGTTATGAGGAGTGGTTTGTGGAGGGTGTTTTGGGAGTCTTGGATGTGCGTGTCAAGCCAATTGTTCAAGAAGCCGAGTTGCGCCCCATCATTCGAGTTGGATATCCTATTGTTGGAATAAATTGGAATTTAGAAATTCAATAAAATTAAAAATTATAAGTTAGAATAAAGAAGATGAGTTAGTCGTGGAAAATGCTTGTCAAGATTTTTGGGCCAACATTTTCTTGTTATTATCTTTGTATTTTCATTTTTAGAATTTGCTTTATTTGTATTTCTGTCTAAGTGAATATACTAGACAACATTTTTTTGAGGCGTTACTAGATAACATTTTTGGAACTAAATTGGATTATTATTATGTGAAAGGCATATAAATTTTTGAATTTTAATGTGAAAATGTTCAAATTTCAATGTGAAAATGGACATTTGCAAGATCTTTGAAAACAGGAAAAAATAATTTGATTAACAGATAAAACATGCTCATTGTAGACCTAAAGCCTTGACACTAGTCAGTAGAACCAAGTCAAAAATAAAATCGTAAATGATTAAAATAAGCCTTAATCAATAATTAAGGGAAATTCATATTTGAAGTACCATTGGTCAGGATAAGAGTGAATGGTGGCAAAATCAATGGCCGGAATAAGGTTGTTTGAAATGAAGTCGGTTCCGGCTTGAAAACTGGGATTGATCTGATTATGAGCTGAAGTTGGTCCATAGAAGCCCTCAAGGCCAACCTCAAGCATGTGGTTTCCATCTATCGATTTCACATGGGACGCCATTTCGGTGATCCATTGCTATGAAACAGATAGAAAATATTAATGTTTTTAGAGGGGAGGCACAATTTCTAAAAAATATTGAGTGAGAATCTAATGAAGGATTGATGATCCCAGGTAAAAATTTGCAGTCTAAGATTGTGGATGAAAAAAACATAAATTCTAGTTTTTCTTGGGTGTATCTGCAAAATTTTATTCTTCCAGTTTCAGAAAAGGGGAAATTGTCTGGACTGGAATATGTACAAATGACATTTTTCTATTTGGAAGGGTAGAAGTGCAATTTCATGGTTTTACAGGGATGCATATATGCAACTTTGAAAAAGTATAGAGCAAGAAATCAAATTGGGAATTTCGGAGTTTTGAAGGGGTAAAATTTACCTGAAGAGTGGCTCCAGAAGGGTCAGATTGGCATCTTGGCTCATTGATAAGTTCCCAAGAAAATATAGTTGGGTCATCTTTGTAGGCAACTCCAGTTATTGTGTTCACTCTTGTCAAAACCGCCTTCAGTTAAAAAGAAATAAATGAAACCAAAAAGTCAATAATTTGCCAATTAAATTGAATAAATTAATAATATCATATATGTGAAGAAAAAAGAGTATAATAAGTTTATAAGAGAAAGTGGAATGGTATATGGAGATACTTCCCAAGTTGGGATGCCTGAGATGATTAGAATTTATGTTTAGAATATTATTTTTTGTTATTAGTTTTCATCAAAAAATATGAAATAGTATTGATAGGGATATATTTTAGTTCAAAAATAAGTATTATTATATGAAAAATTGAAGTTAACCACTGAAAGAGTAAGAAAAAAATAGTTTATTTTAATATTTAGTAAAGTGGGGGGTTATTGAAAATTTTCCCTCTGTAAAACAATAATGAGAGAGAGAATAAGAATATATTAAAATACTCCATTATTAAATAATTCCACTTGGATACTAACACAATCTTTTTATGAACTCTCATTTATTGAGCCCCTCTCCTAATTCCCTATAATGGGGTCCACAGTTCTCAGCTAATCATGCTGATTATCCTAAATTTACTTAAATAATATTCAATATTATTAAAATTAGTTTCATTATCAAGAGTATAAAGATATTATTAATTTATTAATAATAGGTTTGTATGGTCAGTAAGGACTTAAATTAGATGGACTAAACTCAGTAACATTAGCTTAAGATCAATGAAAATCCTGTTTGATGATTTTTTTTCTTAAAAAAGAAATGTTTTTTACAGTTCTTGAAATGTAAGCCCTTCTCTGACATTTTATTAGTGATTTCTAGTTCAACAACTTGAACTTCTAGCTAATATTTCAAGCCATTAATGCCCCCCTAATATTAGGCAAGCCCCCAAAAAATATAATCTATAATAAAATAATAACTCTTAGAAAAATAGTTTAGCCATACACATCAAACATATCAGAAAATAATTGGAGACGGAGACCTTGATATTTTCTTGTAATAGCATGTTTATTGTTAGAAAAATTACTTCAGCGATAACATATCAAACATAACCAAAAAAAAAAGAGGCATGGACTCAAAATTTTACCTTGACATGGTTCTTGTAATATTGTTTAACAAGAGGGTTTGTATAGAAATCATCATCTGAGCCAATGGCCTGGCCTTGGCTCCTGGCCCAATCAACATACTGCTTTCTGCCACCAAAGCTCTCATAATTGTTGACCAAACTCAAAATCAGCTTGACTCCATACTTCCCTGCCTCTGAGACCACATAATCCAATCCCTATTTCAAAACCCAAAATAAAAGTAAATTAAAAATTGTCAGGAAAATTGTTTAAATTAATATTTTTAAATTGAGATGTCTAATGTAAAGGATCTTTGTCATTTTCCATTTGTTTTTCTCATTCTTCTTCCTTTAAGTAAAAATATATAGTGACTTCTCAAAATGTAACTCTTTCAAAAAAGAACAAAATCAAACAAACCAAAACTCAAAAAAGACGCAGAAAGAATTTATTGAACTAAGAATTTAAAATTAAGGTGTTTATATTAAGGATGTGTCTTTTTTTTTCTTGTTTCTTATTTTCCTTTTGACTAAAATGAAGTTTTCAAAGTCAAAACAAAAGGAAAAGAAAAGTTCAAACAAAAATTCAAAAAAAGGAGGGATAAAATGTCAAACCTTGAAAGTTTGTTCATTGTAAGATCCAGGGGAGGATTGCAAGACGGCCGAGCCGCCGGCATTTCCGTCGCTGAAAGCCCATGTTCTAGCGACGGAAAGGGAATTGCTTGACGCTGATTGTAGAACCGTCGAAACCTTCTCTCTTTGAGTCGGATCCGAAGCGAGAGTCATGAGCCAATATGCATTGAACCCATTAGCGTAGAACGGGTTGCCATTTTGCACAAATTGTACTCCTTTTGTTTGCACAAAACCTCCTCCCTCTACAAATTGGTTCACCAAATTCAAGAGTAGTACCATGAGAAAATATATTTTCTTCTCCATTTGTTTGATATTGTTTTTCTTTTTCTTTTTCTTTTTCCTTTTTTTTGTGGGTTTAAGATGAGAATGTGGGGGAGGGATGGAGAAAATGGAGAATGTAGGGGTGTGTATAAATAGAGTTTGAGTGAGTGTAAAGATGAGAGGTGGAATTTACTATTGAGAAGTTTATTTACAAATTTAACTTATTCTTAGTTGGGTAAATTCTAGAGCCAAGTGGTAAGAAGATAGTAAAAAAAATGAAAAGATCAGTTTTGCAGAAAGACCCTGTGGCCTTGTTGTATTAATGATACATTGTATAGTGTATAAATTTGTATGATTTATAATAGGCAACCTAATTATGGTATTAATTTTAAGCTACCACGTTTTATTTGTGAATGGAAACGGTTCTTGTTCAAATAGCTCTGGACTAGAATCTTATTCAAACTGCATATTAGCCACTGGATCATAAATCACACGGTTTATAATTCTTAGAAAACATTGCGTAAACACCCTTAGCTTTTTTCAAATTACTGAACTTCTTCCAAATTTTAGGCACAAACAATTAATTAGTTCTGATAAATCTTCACTACTTGTTACAATAATTATAATGTTATGGCTTTGACTGTATTGTTATCCAAAGTCCAGAGAAGGATCTTTTTTGTGAATGTAATTCAACAAAATGCTCAACACAAATTAAGAAATTGTGAGTCTATGTGATATTGGAAAGAGATACCAAATGTCAAGTCATGTTAGTCAACAACCTCAAATCATTTATATGTTCTTTTCAAAATACTCATCTAAAAATATATTTTTTAATAGAGATATGTTGCTTAAATCAAATGTCGTCTTCGGATACCAAATGTCAAGTCAACAACATATTTTTTTTATTAGTCATGACTTGGGTTCTTGAGCTAAATAAGGAACTGATGAGAGGATCATATTACAATTTAGAAATTTTGAGGGGTGTAATGAGCTTGTTCTATTATTGCATGCGGACCTATGGCCCAAATGTCTATGAAAAGAAGAACAAAGCTTACGACTAATAAAAAAAAAAGTGGATCCTTTTGTGCCGCTAATGGCGCTTTTTGTTCTTTCTTATTTTTGTTAGTTCACGATTTTTATTATTTTAAATTCTGACTTTTCTCATTAAAATACTTTTTTTTGCATTGTCTTTTAAATATTTCAAGCAACGAATCTTCGGAGTTGCATTAGAATAATTTATTTTGTGGTCTATGGAATTGAAATTTTATTCTCTTGTGGAGAAAACTCACTTTTGCTCTCTTGTTTAACTTGCTTCTGAACTTTAATTTTGTGCATTTTGTATCCCAAATCAACACTTTAATCAGTGGTTTAGATATGAAAATATGAGATGATGATCTGACGGTTGTAATGGTTGAGGTGATTTGATCTCTATAGAATATTCAAAGGAAGTGGAAAAATAAAGGATGGAGTTAATTATGATATTTAAGGCTCATACATTTATTATTTGTGGTTTGTAGGGTCTAGAGATCAGGTTTTAAGTAAAAAGTCAGTAAAGAGAACTGATAAAGAATAAAGATAGATTTATTGTCGGATTGATATTTTTGGTTGTGTCGGTCAAGTGAGAAGTGGTACGGATAAAGGAAAAATTGGTACTTGACATTACAATGCCGGTTCAACGGACACTACAGAATGGGTCATCTTTCCCTAATTTGGTATTTTTTGTATTGCCCTGAAAATTTATTGCGTTGTGAATATTTGAATAAAATGAACGAAAACTTGGTTGATTGTTGAAAGTCTTACACAAAGGATAATAAAAGTAATATATTTCTCTAATAAAAATTTGATTGGTTAGCAGAAATCATACGTATAGTAGATGGGATATGATATGATGTTGCTACTTTTTTGTTGTTTTGATAAGGATGTTGTAAGTGTGCGCTACAATCTCAGTTTACTCACTCATAATCATCATACTAAGATGATAATTATATACGAGATTAATTTAATTATTATAACTTAAGAACTATGTTCCGAATCTTAATTGGTCCGAATCTTAATTATGAGATTCATATGTTATGAATATGATCTCACGTGTCGGTGTGGGTTACAAATACAAACCCCATTGGAAAAAGGAAAACGGCGTACCTTTACTCTAGTGTGGGCCAAATCACTACAAAGTTATTCGGATGAATGATTATTGGGCTAAGAGGCCCCACAAATCAGTCCATGTATCTGCAGACCCGAATTAAATTTGTTTTTTTTTATTTAGATTTGTCGGCAAATATTGTACTGGATATAGACACTGTAAATAGTATTGGATATAGACTAAGATATATGAATTTACATGTTAGATCATTAAACTGAAAATTTAACTCACATTTCCATTAAAATTGGAACAATACAGAGAAGATTACCATGCCCCTTGTGTAAGGATGACAAGCACAAATCGAAAAACCTTCCAAATTTTTTGATAAATCTTGATAGTTCAAGCGGTTAGTCATCTTTGAATTTTGAGGAGATATCTCAAATTTGAATATCAGCAAACGCATTTAGCATTATCTAGCCCGCACAATAATTTTCGTCAAAACATGTTAGCTCAAGCGGTAAGACCCCGTGAATTTTGAGAGAAATTCTAAATTCACATGCACAAAAATAGTTTTCCAAAACTTGTTATCTCAAACGATAAGACACCTATTGGAAAGTAGGCAAGGAAACAAGTCGAGTTCGAGCGAGCTGTACCCAGCTCGAACGCGACTCGAAATAGAACTCGAGCTGGATCGGCTCGAATTATAACTCGGTTTTGAGCCAGAAAGTTTGGCTTGAACTCGACTCGATATTCACTTGAAATAAGAATTCGTTATCAAATTCGTTCGACTCAATTCGACTCGACTCGAAAATCCACCCAAAACTTGACATGAAACTCATCTGACTTGGCTCGAAATCGCAATATGAGTGTGATAGTGATTTGATCAGTTGAGTCAGTTTATTAAACGGGCCAAAATATGGTCCAAATCAAAATAGTTTCAAGTTTATTTTGATTGAGTTGAGCTCAGCTCGAACTTGACTCAATTTCGAGCTGGCTTGAACTTGACTCAATTTCGAGCTGGCTCGACTTGACTCGAAATTAATTTGAGTTGCAATCGAGCGAGTTATTATCGAGTTTTTTCTCGAATCGAACACGAGCAAGTTGTCAACCACCAGCTAAACTTGCTGTCTTATTGGAGAGATTCCAACTTTAAGTCATGATAAACAAAATATTGTATAACATATATTTAGCAAAATATGTTAATTCACAAATTATAAGTTGGATCTAAAAAAACCTGAGATTATTCTGTGCCCATCTTATGAGATTATGTATGAAGAGTAACAATAAAACTTTCAACCAGAAGTCAAATTCTTATTTTTTTTGTTAACATAGTTTTGCGAGCCGCCCACAATTGGATTAACTTTTGTTAATTCTTTTGATTTTTATTATCTAGACAAACCTTTGAATCCTTTTTTATTCTTTCGTTTTAATTCAATACTTCTTTTGAATTTTTGGAAAATGTAAGTTTTTCCATTTTATCAATATAGTGCTTTTATTTAATTTAGATATAATTCAGGTCATGGACTATGTGCAAAGTTTAATCTCTGCAAATTCCCATCACCTTGAAACTCCTAGCCTCTCTCACATGGCGGGCCCTTGAACATTCCTGACCATAAATCGGCTCTCGTATTGTCAAGCTCCTCTTAATTGTTATGCCAACACACACCGTCAGCTCAGTAGCAAGAGGGAAAAAAAAAGGAAAAGTATATATATCCCCATTTACTAGCTTCCCAGTTCATCGTTTACCACTGATAAATGAGCCCCATATATATTCAAAACAAGTGGGCTTTGTTTATCAGTGGTAAACGACGGACTGGGAGGGCTGCTGGGGGATGTATATATAAACCCCAAAAAAAAGGGCATTTTGCTACATAAATCGACAATTAAATGGTGGCCACGTCATGCATGCAGTAAATGAGATTTTATTTTATTTATTCACAAGACAAGGCCAGTAAAAAAGTAATTGCAATAGCTACGTCGGATTATATTATGGGAAATGTGCACAACACGACGACACGATAGCACGGCTGTAGCATGACGACATTGTAGATATACTGTTTTTCATTTTATATACTGTTTTATATATTGTTTTGTCATTTTATATACGGTTGTTTATTCTTTGTGTATTTTTTACTTTTATATACTGTTTTTTTCATTTTATGTACATTTTTCTCATTTTATATATTGTTTTCACTTTTTATGTATATAATATTATTAGAAAATAAATTATATAAATCGTTACGTATATATTGTTATTAGAAAATAAATTATATATATTGTTATTGGATCCGTCATGAACAATTATGTTACAGTATCATCGTGCTCTATCAGGCCTCTTATATTATATCTAGAAGAATTAACAAAGATTTTGCATGTCTATAATCATATTTCTAGGAAATGTGAATTTTTGAGGGAAAATACTATATAAATTGCCAGTTTTCAAATTTTATAGCAAAAACAACATATACATCGAAATAGTACATAATGACGGGAGCATATTATTTATTGAATATATATTACGATTATATTATTTAATACTATATTTCTCTGAACTTCAAGTTTGTAAATCTAAAATTGTTTTCGAGCTGTAAATTTATTATTCTATCATCTGTTCATCTGTTATATAGCATGGATCATTAAATATATAATGAATCTTTTTTAATTAAGTTATGCTATCAATATTTTGTGGGAACTAAACAGGCTAGAGGAATGAACATGATCAGCCGACACATGAGTTGTTATAATAATTGAGGAAAAATCTAGAGAATTCGAATTACGTGCAAGGATTATACAACGATCAATTAATAAGTTTGGGCTCCATCTCCATCGAGCATGTTACGTGTTAGGTCCCCATGCAAAAGCATGTCAGACTCGAGTTAAACCAGTTACGAGACACATGCACATGACATGTATATTATTATCCTTATTTAGCTATCAACCCAATGAATCCAATTTCCTAAGACGGCATTACTACATAGTAGTTTGGTTGTGTTCTTTTTTATGTTCTTTTTCGGCAAAAAATAGTTTGAGAACGTAAAATTTCAAAAATTTTGGTAATGTAATGGACCTAATGGTTGAAATTTACATTGAAAATTGAGTGTTCTTTGAAAGAATGGTCATAATTGTTTTGTGTTTTCAAGTTGGGACAAGGTTCTGAATGATATAAGCATGTAATTTTTCATTCTCCTTTTGTCTGTTTAGCGAACCTTAAAATAAAATAGTAAAACGATTGGAATACATCATTTAGTTGTGTTGAATAAAAATTAAGAGTACAATTTTTTTTTTTTTTGATAAATATAAGAGTACAAAATTGAAGAGTGTAATAGAATGAAATTAAGAATTTCTCACTTCTTGAGTGCAAATGAAAAGTTTAATTATTTCTTCATTATTTTCATACTTCTTTCCCACCGAATCTCACTGAATTAAATAAACCACCTTCTTTTTACTCTATTGTTATTTTAAGATTTTACTTTGTTGTTGGAAAAGACAAGGGAGAGACTAAAAAAAGAAATCAAGTTTGGTTCACTTATCTTATAGGGCCGCCTGACCGTTGGCAGTTTATTTTATTTTATTTTATTTTTTCAATGAATTTTCATTTCCGTTTTCAAGTTGCAACGTAAAACGGTGCTCACTTTTTGTCACAGATATCCTACATAGCACCAAAGGTTACACAAAAGATTATTTTCACACTACAAATATACGAATATAACTTCTTATATATATATATATATATATATATATATATATATATATATATATACTTGTATTTAAAAAACTATTTGTTAGGTTACATGAAATTAGATTTTCAATAATAATCTAATTAAAAATAACCTTTTTAATAATTGTCAAACTAGCGTAAGAACTATCAAAGACCATCACTTTTACATGATAATAAAGTAGTAGAAATTTTTGATGTGAAAAATAAAATAAAAAGTAGAGACATTTGAAAACCTCCAATTTTGGAAAAATAAAGATATAAGTTGATACATTTGAAATTGAGTTATTATAGGTGCCACGAGTTTGTCACAAAAGTATATCGACAGGTCACGCTGACACCAAATTTGACATGTTGGCAATCTGAGCTGAGTTTTTGTTTGGATCCGAATTATCATAACACATAAATAGGCTGAATTACCACAAGATGTATTCAAGGCCGGCCCTGATATGTGGTCTTATAGGTAATTGTCAAAGGCCTCATAATAATTAGGGTCTCATGTTTATTTATCTCTTAAGAATAAGCAAAGCTAACCAACTAGCTAATATATGCACAAAAGTAATACATCACTCAATGCAAGAGGCTCATACGTGACGAGCATCTAGGATCTATTAAATGCAGCTTTTGATATATGTCTCCTTTTTACACATAAATGAAGATGATTGAAAGTTATTTAATCAAGTTGAACAACACGAAAGGAATATATGCAAAAAGGACAAGAAAAGAAAACCCATATCTAAAAAACCTTAGTTGTTTTGGTTTCTATTATATTTTTTTTCTAAATTACATTGGCTTGTTTTGGCTTCTATTTATTTTTTTCTAAAATGCATTGGCTTGTTTTGGCTTCTATTATATTTTTTTTTCTAAATTGCATTGTCTCTCTAATCATTAAAATTTGCACCAAATTTTATTTAAAATTTTGATGTTCAAAAAATATTTTCATCAAAGGCCTCTCAATATATAGGACCGGCCCTGGATGTATTAATTGTGGGTAGTTATTCTAACAATTTTGTCAGCCCATTAAATAGTGTAGCTGGATGAGAGAGAGAGAGAGAGAGAGAGAGAGAGAGATTGATTGGGAAAATCATGTAGCTGGAAGCTCCTTCGTCAAAAATTCTTTGTGATAACTCAACGTTGAAGTAAAGGCCGCCATCTGATCCGGCGAGGTTAGAAGTGGGTATATAGGGAGAAGAAACTCATATTTGAATTGAGTGAGTAGGTGAGGTTATGTTTAGGTTATGATTTTACTTGATTCTATCCTGTAGTACACGTGCGAAATGATTGTATTGGTGGTAATACCGTCTGGTTATACTAAATATCATTCAACATACGCACAAAATATTGAAAAGCCGATTTGAGATTAATTTTGAGTGAAATTAACACCAGTGACGTTATTGTAATGTTTTTAACACGCTAGTATGATAAATTGGTGACACACTATAATTTTCCTTTGAAAATACTCCAGTTTTTTATTTTTCTAGGAATAATCATGTAAAAATAGTGGAATTTTTGTGAATCCTTAGGCTAGTTTGTGAATTATTTAAAAAAAAAAAAAACTATTTTTGGCATTTAGAAAAAAATTTGGATTATTTTGTTAGTCTTTCCTTAATGTTACTGCTAGTTATAATACACAATTTTAAACCAACAAAACCGTTTGGAAAATGTAACATATTAATCCTTTATTATAGTTTTTGTTTTTAAAATATTATAAAAACAAAATATAAACATTAATACACAAAAAATACAAAAATTGTTATAGTTAAACTACAAGTTCAGCACAAAACAATGTAATAAGTTGAAAATTTTGTTCGGAATGCCTTGTTGAGCAAATTAAACTTGAGAAAATGAATTGATTTAAAATGGCCAGCCAGCCTAAGACTAAATTGGAGATTCATAACAGAGTACCTCTTCAGCCTACTTTCTCAGATTCTTTACTCTCCTCTAATATTTGGTTTCTGAACCAATATACAATCCAATTATCCAACTAGCAAAAAAACACTGCATGGCCAACCCATCCGAGACAATTCTGGTCTGAAAGTTGGACGGTGGGTGGATTTTTTCACGAGAGCTATTGGCGAGCATGTGATCAACCGTCAAATAGGTGTGCCGCCGATTGATTGCTTTTTCTTTTACTCCTCTCCATTTTAAATAAACACAAATACCAAATTATCAAAAGTATTGATATTTTTTTATCCAAAATTACATGCAGTTATTTATTTAAAAAAGACTTGATTTCCCATATCTCTTGTTCTATAAATGAATATGAGATTATTGTAATAATGTGAGTTATAAGTAGTGGCAATCTCAAAGACTCGAACCAATATATTGATACAAAAATGGAATATGTAGATAAATTTGATAAAGAATATCATAAAAGAGTATGCGAACACAAATTATGACTAACATAAAAAATATCTATTTCAACCCTTACAGTAATCAAGTGAATCTCGGTCATCTGTGTATTTTTTTTTTGAAATAACAACAAATTCTACAGACAATATTATCTTTCAAAATAAAGTATCTTATTACAAGATATATTTCACTCCCGCGGTCGACAAGGTGAAATCGTGATTAGTCGATAAATCAAACGATTATTTAATGCAAATTATTATATCATAGTTATAAAATTCTAAAACAACACCATAATATCTCAACAAAAAGAACAATATAAATTCATCCACCAAATAACACATTAAATAACACTATCATTTCTAAAATAACACATAGCACGTCAAAACAAAGTCCAAAAAACACATAATGCATCAACCAAAATAAACATAACCATAATCGCGATTGGTAGAGCCTCTGGAAAGAACCGAAAACTGAAAATATGATAAAGTTGTATTGTATTTTGAGATTATAAACAAAAAATCGACTTAAATCTTAAAAAAGCTCGGTCTAAAATCGGCACAAGATCTTTTAGAAAGATTTGGTCAAATCCAGTCATTTTTTAGGGATTTGATACTAATTAGGAACATGATAGACTCCTTCCAGTTGAAATTCATTCGGACCGAAGTGGGATATATCACCATCATGCCGACGTAAATGATTGTTATCTTGGAGTTATTAGCCGTCACAATCATCTGTTTTCCCTTATACTCCTCTAAGCCTTCTAGTTTCTTGATATCGCCGGTCATGCGGTTTGAGCAAGCAGAATCAATGATCCAGTCACTCACATAATCGATTCTCCCGAGTTTAATTACTATCTTCAGCGCAACCTCTTCCTTCTCATTCTTCTCCTCCACAACACTTGCCGCATTTGTGAACGCGGCATCGAGATCCCACTCTTCTAAAGAGTCACAACCTTTCTGACTCTTGGCGCCTTGATGGTCTCTTAGGTTTGTTGCATTCCCCTTGCCCTTCTTCTTAGATCAACAATGTTTTGAGCTATGCCGTCCATATGGCTACAAGCTCCCTCTGAAGCAGTAATCTCCTCCTTCGGCCTCATGTTTCGATCTAGACCTCTCTTCTGGTCGACCCTTCCTTCAGCTACAGAATATCGCTTTCTCATCTTTTTTTGCTGAGGATTCGACTCTCTTAGTCAGAGCCTCCTGGTTAGCGAGTATGTTCTCTAACTCCAGCAGTGTTGGTGGGTTGGCCAACCATGGACTGCTGTCATAAACCCGTTATACTCGGGTTTTAAGCCGTTGAATAATATTCTCTTCATCCGTTGCTCGTTTATCTTCTCTTCAGGGTCTATTTGCGAGATCTCACTGTAGATATACTTAACCTTCGTGAAATATGGGTTGATCGACATGCTTCTTTGTGAAATCATCATGAGCACTTTCTCGAGTAGTTGGAGGCGGGCATTATTTTCTTGGAGAACAGAGTCACGAGGGTTCCCAAGAGGCTTTCAGGGTGACAGCTTCTCGAGTGTACTCAAGCAGCTCCTCTTCAACCGAGGTCCTGAGTACGTACATCGTCTTTTCGGCCTTGATAAACCATTTCCATAGAGCATCATTTTCCGCGGACGGAGCCTTCTTCTCCTGGGTCAGTTTTGGGTCACCGACAGTTCCGAATACTGTCGCATTTTCAGTAGTGACCTCTGGCGGAGTCCTCTCATATCCTCCTATCACCTCTAATATGTCTTGTCCTTGTAAGTAGGACTCTATGCATGCCTTCTAGTAGATGTAGTTATTATCGTTCAACTTTTTCAACCCAACAGTCGAACCTCCAAATCCATGAGTGCGACTTGGTATATTGGCGTCAACAAAACTTTCTCTCTTCCAGCAACCCCTCCGACAAAATGCGGGCACACGGCAACTCGGACTACTAGACTACTAGCAAACTCACAACACTATATTCTAACCCTCGATGTCGATTCGACAACACTGACCCATCAACCTCGCTCTGATACCAGTTTGTAGAGTAGAGAGATAATATTTGAACAAAACTTCTTTAAACAATTCGGAATATGATAACTAATACATACAAAATTCCTAATTTTTCATATTTTCACGAAGCCAGAAAAATTTAAGCCTAATACGCACAAAATTCTCACTTGTTTCAGTTTTATTCGAAACCCAAAAAAATGAAGGATAATTTATGCAAAACAATAATTTTTTGGATTTTCTAAAAACCAAAAAATGAAGGCTCATACATGTACAATTGTCAAGTTTCTTAGATTTCCATGAAACTGGTAAAATTTAAGGCAAATACAGGCAAAATAATAGTTTTCTTAATATTTTCTTAATACATCAAAATATAGAGGATAATAAAAAATTCACACTATTTTAAGATTTGTTCAAGAAAAAATGGATTTTGTATTGTAAATTAATATGAATATTATTTCGATAGTCTTTTATTTTAAAAAAGTTGTATCATTAAAATCAATTTGAATAACTTCCGGAAAATTTCCAACCTTATCATGTGGCCTAGTCAGTAGGATATTCTAGAATTTCTAAATTCCAAATTCTGATTTGATTTTATATCATTCCATAATTAATTTCTTTATATTTGTTAATTACTTGAATTAGCCGAACTAATAAAGATTATGAACTCCATATCATTTCCTTAATTGTGATGGGCCATTCCTTATGTCTAGGTTTCTGAAACTAATATTTGATTTTCGTTTTTAATCGGCCGCCACATCTCCATTTGTCTCTCTCTCTCCCTCTCCCTCTCTGTTCCTTGCGTGGTGTGCAACAGAGGCATCAAGCCAAATTCAGTAGACTTTTCTTCAACTTCTTTGAGCCAATGAAATTACTCCACATGTCAATCTTTTCCTTCTCTTATCTCCCAATTTCTAGTAAGGATCTCCAACTTCTGCCCTATTTAATTATTGATGCAAAAGTGCTGATTAAAACTGCTTTAGATGATAAACAATTTAATATTTGTAGTATTAAATAATATGTATATTTCCGGATCTATAATTTTAAGTTTGATTTAGATATTTTTATTATTTTAAGATAATAATATCATATTTATTATTGTTTTAATGAGATTTTCTATGGAGCGGTCGTGAAGAGTCAGAAGTTATGAAACTCATGGTATCTATTTTGCTGTCTTGTGGAGCTTATTCAGGTTAGAGATTCCGTTTTGTTCTCCTTCGATTTTCGTTACAATATATATGTTATATCCATTTTGATATATGGTGACTGCTTTGTATATTCTATTTCTGTTTAGCATATTCTGCTTCCGCTAATAGTGATATTATCTTTGATTTGAATTTGAGGGTTGATGAAATAATAATGAGGGTTAATTAAATCTCGTAAATGAGGATACGTCATATTTTGATGATGTTAGGGACTATGTAGCCCATAATAAGATGCTTTATTTGTTATATTAATTTATCCGAAGATTTACGTCGGGACATGGATAGAAAACTAGGTTAATAAATGAAATAAATTAAGAGAAGATGAAATAAAATAAGAAATTAAATCAGATAAGATAAGATGAAATAAGATGAAATAAGAGAAGAGAATGACAAGACCAGATTTGGGCTGTAACCTAAGTGGTATCTTAGGAGCGGTTGTTATTGCGACAAGATCTACCCCAGACAGCAATTCTGGGACTCAGTTCGGGTCTAAATGATCTGATGCGCACAATTGTTGGACCCACCCCAGACAGCAATTCTGGACTCCGACTGGTTAATATATGGAAAGATGAAAGAAGAAATTAAATCGGTTGGACTTACCTCCAAACAACAATTTTGGGACTCCGACTAGTTAATAGATGAAAAAAGAAAAGAAGAACAATTAATAAATTAAAGATAAATTAAGAAAGATAAGAAGAATAATTAATGTTGCGAGAAGTTTTAAAGATAAAAAAAAGAGTACATTTAGGTACATATATATATAAGTATAATAATGAGACTGACTTTTGGGTAATCAGGATTATTGTTATTACGAGACAAATATTTCTTTTGAATTCAGTAGTTTGTTTTAGCCGAAGAGGACTGGGCCCCGTTTTGATTTTTGTTTACCCTAACTGAGTACCTCTGTACTCATCCCTATTTTTTTCTGTTTTGGTTTTCCCGCCCAGGTTGAAGTCGGTATTTTGAAGTCCAAGTTAAAGCTGCGCGTCGGTATTGGACGTGTCAAATGGGATTTTACCAGAAAAATGATTCTTATATTATTATTCAATTTTGATAATATAGCGGCGGTCTCATTCCGGTTTCGGGACGAGACAACTCTAGACCTATATAATTCTCTAGAAGCTAGTCATCTAGAACATAGATATTTCTAGAAGCAAGATATTTTGCAAGGCTTGAAATTATTTCGAGTTGCTTCTAGAATTCTCCATATCATGGCTAATATTTGAATTGAGACTGATTAGTGTTGCGACCAACAATTCAAATAAATTAGTGTTGAGAGGGTGTTAAAAATTACAACACTAACTTAATTAGGCTCAACTCAAATATTAGTCATTATATGGAGAATTCTAGAAGCAGCTCAAAATATTCCAAGCCTTGCAAAATATCTCACTTCTAGAAATATCTATAAAAATATATATGTTCTAGAAGACTAGCTTCTAATTCTATATGTTTAGAATTTGTCATCCAACTAGTATAAATATGGAGCATTAGTCTTCATTTGTCATCAAGCCTCTACTTAAGGCATCGAGCCACAAATAGTCCTCTCAAAATATATAGTAAAGAGTGTAGTAGTTAGTTGGAAGTTAGATAGTAAAGAAGTAGAGTTATAATCTTGGAGGTTTGATAAGAGTAGCATAGATGTATTGTAATATTATTGAAGGATTAATAAAGAAGTTTTTTTTTTTTTAAATATCGTCTTTCTACTCTACAAATATGAGACTTTGTGGTTTTATGCAAAATGAGACCAAGACTACCTATTTATACTAGGAGATTTATACTAGTTCTCTGGCCAAAATATCTTCATAGGAAGATCTAGAAACAAGCTATTTTTTTTTATTTTGTATTATACCAAGTTAGTGTTGTTATTTTTAACAATATTTTGTTTTTGTTAGATTTTGAAATTTAAAGATTGTTAGTTGTTGATAATTTGTCGTATAATATTTGAGAAAAATATGTTTGAAAGTTAAATCAGACGTTAACGGACTTGCCACCTACTAGTTTCCGTCTAATCATCATATCACTAATCGGCAAGATTTAGACTTTTAACATTTAAAACATGGTGATTAGTCAGTTTAAATCGGGAATATTGCAACACTGCATAATGCATACAGCTCGCGAATACTGGACATGGGCATTGATGTATAAACCGGAGGCAATAGAACAAACCCCCATACATACTTTTTGTCATCATTTATTGATATCTTGTTCTCATGGCCAGAGCCGTTCGTTGAACCCAAGAACTGATAAGTCCATCACGAGACGAGGCAACTGAAATTGGGGGAGTACCAAGATTGGCCCTACCGTTAGGTCTGGTACAGTTAAAAGTTCGTTGCCCACTTCCTTTATTAGGTTTTAGGCCACTCATTATTAATGTTATGGAACCTTTCAAAATACCCCCTAAGACTTCTGAATATTTTAAAAACAACTTTTATAGGTTTAATTTCTTTTTTTGAGCATATTGCTGTCTATATATCTAGAATTTATAATTTCTTTATAATATTTAATAAAGTTATAGAACTAAACCCCCCTAACTTTTCTTAATATTTAAAAAACAACATTTATCATTTTAGTTTATTTTTTTGAGCCTACTATTGTCTATATACATCTAGAGTGAGATGGATTTTCTTACCTAATAATAGTTAAAATAACTGTATATAATTTTTTTATATTTCATATTGTTAAATCCAAAATAGTAAATAAAAAATGATAATCTCTTGAGTAAAATATAAATAATCAAATAATCAAAATGTTTTTTTTTTTTGATATAAACCTGTGGCTTATAAATAATCAAAATGTTAAAATTTAAAAACGAAGTAAAGGAAAAGAAGTACTTCATTACAAAATAATATTTTAGGTAAAATAAAAGACAAAATAGTATTATACAAGCGATCGCGTGTTCCAATGGTAAAATCATTTGATGGTATGATGAACACCAGGGTTCGAATCTCATCTATCTCAAAAAAAGATAAAATAGTATTTTACTTATATAAAATTGTAAAAGAAATAATCAATCATAAACTAATATCATAAAAGAAATGCGGTGAAATATTATATACTCAATTTATTTTCTTTTTTATTTATTATGGAGCTATAGAAAACAACCTTTTGGTCCAAAAAAAAATATATTAATTTGATGGAGAATTGAAGTTAACTCTTGTATTGGATAAAAAGTTGATCTCACTTTACAAGGATTAAAGAAGAAAGTTTCAAATTACAGGAGTTTTTCTAAAATTAAGAAATGTTAGTTATTTAAAAAAAAACACAATGCTAACTTGCCGTAAAAAATTTGTCATTAAAGATGGCACATAATTTTGAGTAAGAGTCATAGTTCGATTGCCGGATAAGCTAAATTCATGTTAGGCTTATCCAACTATCGAACGGAATCACTTAATTTTGATTAATTCGATTCAGTTGTTTAATTACATTAATGAGAAATTATTCTTAGCGCCCCATTATTTAGTGAGTCAACAGCGCCCGGCCCATTTAAAAGTATGCCCAGTAATGCGCAGGTTTAATTTAAACCGGCAGCGCAACTTAACCACATCCGTGGCTCTATTCACACTTGCTCTACTTCGCTGGACTCTGCTTTGATTTTGTAGTTACTATTATTCATTTTACTTTGATTGATGTACCTTTTTTGCAGTGTTTTGAATTGTTATATTTTTTTTGTATTGTATTGGATTAATATATCTTTTTAATTGTATTGTTATTCCTTTTAGGTATTGAATATATTTTTTGTATTGTATCGGATTAATATGTTTTTTAGTTGTGTTTATATGACTTTTTAGTTACTGGATATGTCTTTTAGTTGTATTGATATAATTTTTTAGATATTGATTATGTTTTTTTTAGTGAAATGTTATACATTTCTACTGTGTTGGTTTGATATATCTTTTTAGTGGAATGTTATGCCTTTGTGTATTGTGTTGGATTCATATGTCTTTTAATTGTGTTTCTATGTCTTTTTCGTTATTGGGTATATATTTTAGTGGATTATTATGCTTGTTGTGTATTGTGTTGGATTGATATGTCTTTTAGTTGTATTTATGATATTTTAGTTACTGCATATATCTTTTAGTGGAATTTTATACATTTTTGTATTGTTGGACTGTAAAATAAAAAAAATAAAAAAATAGAAGCAGCGGGATGCGCCGCCGGAACAATTTTAGAACATGCACGCGGGAGGATACTTCGTAGAGATGCATATCTGGGGCGCGCCATTGCCTGACGTGGAGCGCTATGATTGGACTGTCGGCGCGGCGCTACATAAGCTGACGCTCTATATCCGGACTCTACTTTGATTATGTTGTTTAGTTTATATACATAAATTCTATTGCATTTGAGCATGCTCTAGATTCGTCTCTCGCAGAGGTGAAGAAAATGATATGATTGTGTTTGGCTGCAAGAAGCGAAGCAAACACCGATGTTTCAGTTTTCACATTCATTAGATCAAACATTTTTTTTTTTTTGGAAAAATGCTTTGTTACACTGCTATTTCAGTTTTCACATTCGCTATATCAGAATTATTTTTTTAAGCATCTCTTTTACACTGCTAATTCAGTTTTCACATTAGTTAAATCAGATTTTTTTTTAAAAGGCCTCTATTTCTCTCTGCTTACGGCCCCATAAGAATGCCGTCAACATAGACAAGTAGAGCTTACAGTATGTTACAAAGAATTGGAAATTATGATTGTATATACTTAGATGTAGCACGTAATTTGTGAATTGTTAGAAGATAACCATTATTATGTGATGATCGTGACAACATATTCACCGAGCACAATAGCCACAAAGTCCAACAAAAAACTATATTGTTTATAATATGTATAACCCAGTGTAAAATTGAAGAGAGACCATCAATGGAAAATCTGAAAAAAATCACCATCTTTCGATAACAAAGCCATAAAAAAACAAGAAAACTCAACACGAGAGCAGAGATACAAAATTTGGGATTGGATTCGGATTTCATCCCCCCTATTTTTCTCAACCAAAAATTAACAAAATAGAAAAAAGAAACTACATTACTAAACCCTAATTGGGCCACCATAGCCGTAAGTTTTTAAAAGAGCTTCATCTTCTCGCCATTTCTCTCTCACTTTTACATCAACCTGCCAAAAGTAAAAAAAAAACACAATCATAAGTTTTGATTATAATACAGAGTAAAAAGGAGATTAATTTCATGCGTTTGACCATTTGAAGAGGAGAAAAATAACCCCCACAAAAGAGACTTTATGTCCCTAACAAAATTTGAGAAATATATCCCTTTTTTTGAATACCAATTTTGAGAAAATAAGGAAACAGAAGGGCTAGGAGAGAAAAAAAAATTCCAATCTTTGCAAGGAATATTTTTTTTTTCTTTTTGAGGTTATATTCTAAAAAAGAACAAAAAATAAAGTAAAAACTACGAATAGGACCTCAAGATAAACTTTTTTCTGTAGAAAATCCTCAATATCAAGCCTTGCTGCAGTTGCGAATACTTTAAGCGCTTTTCCTTCCTGCATTTGTTTTTTTCTTAATAGAATTTCAGCACCGTTTTAATATTATCTTGACATAATTAAAAATCTCATCCAAAGCTAGGAATAATTTAAAAACAACTAAATGCATGAACTTTCAAGAAATTAGTGAAAGTAATTTTCCTTTTCATATCAAATCATAGGGCGTACATGATGTAAACTACATAAAATGAGAAAAATAGGGACTAATTATCATTTTTGTACTTTGTAATTCGCTTGTTAGTAAAATATGAAATAGTCTACAAAACCCTAGAAAAACATAGGAAATATCACGCATGCTCCTAAAAACATGAAATTTTTCCGATGCATTTTCTTCAAAAGTAAAACAAATAATTGTCATCTTTTCGGGATATTTTGAGTTTTTACAGGAGCACAGAAGAAACTTTCTTCGAAAAGAATAAAGGCTAATTTTATTTTATTTTTCATTTTGTTTATTTACCCGGCCAACAATAATCTTCTTTTGAGTATCTTTTTCCACAAGTACTTCGACTTGAATAAAGTCCTTTTTGCCCGGCCTAGCTTTATATGTTTTGACATTCACCTATAAATAATATGAACAATATTTAAAGAAATGTATAAAACGCTGAAAAGAAAATCATTGTTTATGGTCCTCATTTCGCCACATACTAAATTCATTTTTTTGGTTGTTATTTGATTATTTTTTCTTTTTGTAGTAATTTTGAGCTCAGTTGGGGCTTAGTTGAAGAGCTCTTAGGGTTTAGAGTTTAGACTTACTTCAAAAGATAGAAACTAAAAAATATCTAAAATAAAGGCTGAAAAAGGTCATATTTTGTGTTCACTTGGGGCTTCCTTGAAGACCTCTTAAGTCTTAAATTTTAATTAACCTTAAATTCTAGCCAAAATTAATAAAAATAGATGATTATAAAAAAGAAATAAACAATTAAAAAAAGAAAATAAATAATTAAGAAAAGAAATATATATTAATAACCTGGCAACAATAAGGAAGTTCATTTCTGTATTGTAAGAAAATCTTTTCCCTCACAATTTCCCCTATGAAGAATCTCTCAGGATGTTCACTCACAATGTCCTGCATTAATAAAACACAAAATTAAACAAAATAAATAATACGTATAACATCTGAGAAACCGAAAATGTCAAATTTGCCCTTGTGAAATGCATGAAAGTTGACTATTGGGAAAATTGTACGGACAGGTTTTGTAAGGATATTTATGATATTTGCAATTTTACAAGGGCATATTTGATAGTTTAGATTTCTAGGAGGGTATGTATGAAAAAACCCCTAATTTCAAAAAGGTTGGGAAATTGTATTGTTCACTTCTAGCCAAGTAAAACACATATCTCTACTTTACGATGTATTTCTTTGTCAAAATGTGCATTTATTTATTAATTAAGAACAACATTTCATTTCACGTTGGGAACTTGATCTTAACATAAAATATACTATTTGCATTAGTATACATCATTTTGCTTTATCTTTTGGTATAAAATACAATTCTTCTCATTGTTTGTGATATACTATTATTTAGTACTTATAATACTCCATTATTCATTCGCCCCTCAATAAGATTTTCCACATATACGTTTCTACTTTCTAATACATTTCTTTAATAAAAATAAAAAGTGTATTTATTATATTTATTAATTAAGAAGAGTGTTTGATTCATTTGACCTTGGGATAATAAGCAGGGCCGAAGGGTATTTTGGTCAAAATCCACTGTCTGACATCATCCACTCCGTGTCCATACTTAGCACTCACTGGTATCACATCATCGACATCCATATTTTTCTCATACCACTGCAAAAAAGAAAAACAAAAAAATAACTAGTAATAAATAAATATCCAGAAATGAAGGATGTCCAGTTGGTCAAAAACCCAAATTCATGGGGGGAAAAAAAGAGAAAAATCTGTTTTAGAACTTTTAATTCTGTTCACTTTAGGCCCTTAAACTATTTTTCTGTTCACAATTAATTCACATCCTAAAAGTTCAGGGGTTAAAAACAGACTTTTCTCAACAAAAAAAAATTCGCAATTAATGAATTCACATGCTTAAAATCAAGAGAAAATAAACAAAATCTTCAAAGGAAACGCAAAATAAAATAAAAAATAAATAAATGAAGAAAATGAACCTCGACTCGTTTTTTGATCTCTCCAGGTTTTATTTTATCCCTCTTGTTGACCACGAGCAGAGCCGGCGGTTTGTTCCTCACGTTTTTCAACCCCTCAAGCAAATAATCAGTCTGGCCAAAAAGAATAAAAATGTTAATTCCAGAAAATAAAAAGAAAGAAAGAAATTCATTCATGATTAAATGCATCAATCCTCAAGTTTGATGTAACTATTTACAAAAAGTAATTTTAATTTTTTAAAATAACTTAAAAGAAAATAAGAACAGAAGAAGGTTCTAAAGTAAACCGCTAGGGACCAAGCAAAACATGAATAATGCAAAACATAATAGACTATTCAGTAGTATATTTTACTCATTATTATAGAAATTTTACAAAAAAGCCCCTACATTATGATTGAATTCAAAAACCCACCGTTATTCAAAAAAAATTAATTAAAATGATTAAGATGTGCTACTAACAGTGTCAATCCTAATATTCGGTAGTTTTTTTACGCAATTTAAGCATAACACATAATTTGTTTTTTGCAAATTGCCTTTTCTAAATAATAAAAGATATAAAAATATTACCAAATGAAGCACTTTGCATTAATAACTGCATTAAAAAAAACTCGCATTATGTTTAATTGTAAAAAATCCTCTATTGTTTGTTAAAATCTAAAACCATTAGTGATGCAGTCGGCGTTGATGACGGCGCTGCGGACGTTTTTCATCATCATGCTGTCCAGTTTATGCATTTCCTTTTTCGAAAATTGCAAAAAAGCCCTTTTCTTTTCAAAATTACAAAAAAACCCTACAATGCTAGTTTAATCACCTCAATCACTCTAACAAACGGTAGGGTTTTTTTCTACAATTTTCTACATAATAGAGGGCCTATGTTGCAATTTAACCACCACGCAGGCTCTTTTATTTGCAAATTCCAACAATTCAAGTTTTTTTTTTATTTTTGGCGAATTTCTCTTCTTTTTCAAATAAAATATATTATAAAAATGTCTGACGGATTGAGGGACTTTGCATGCGTCTACTACGACGAGGATGCAGTCGGCGTTGATGACGGCGCTGCGCACGTTCTTCATCATCATGCTGTCCAGCTTGTGCATCTCCTTCTCTATCACCCCCGGCGTGTCGTACAATATTATCTGCACACTAAACCATTCAACAAATTAGCAGATCAAATAATAATAAACGAAATATATTCATTTGCCTAGAATGTCAAGTGGCGTTGTTGTAAATAAAGCAGATTCAGCAGTTTATTAGTAAAAGGTTTGAATATTGGTAATTACTTTAATTCATTTATGCATTTCTTTTTTTAATAAGTCTTTGTGTTGTATAGTATTATTTGCAAACTAAACCATATCACAAATTAGGGGAAAAAATAATAAAATATCAGTGGATAGAGTTTCAAGTGGCGTTGTTGTAAATAAAGCAAATTAGCAGTTTATTAGGAAAAGGTTTGAATATTGGTAATTTTAGGGTTCGCTTGGTTTGAGGGTAACACAGGGGAAGGTTTACTCTACAAAATTTACTTGCCTCACACGGGTCCAAAAGTCAAACATCATAGGGTCTTTTTTACACAATTTCCAATAACCCAAGGACTTTTTCATAACATTCAGAAACCACAGCGTCTTTTTCAAAATTTCCCAAGTATTAATACCTGATTACTATCTCCAGGGGGTAAAAGTGTAAACAAAATTAAACCACTAACACAGGAGCTTTTACTTTTTATAAAGTTTACAAAAATGTAGCGTTCTTTTTCAAAAATACTCAGTTCTGGAAGGATAGGGGATTTTATACAAATTTCCAAAAATATAGGTTTCTTTTCAAAATATTCAATAAGGGCACGGGGTTTCAGACAAATTTCCAAAAAATACAGGGCTTTTTTTCAAAATATTCAACAAGGATAGGGACTCCTTCACAATATTCAGCACTCACAGGGTCTTTTTTCAAAATTTGCCAAGTGTCAATACCTGGTGATTATCGCCGGAACAAATTCCTAGGATCCGGTGGCGGGTGGTCTGAGGCTTGTCAGTCACGATCGAGAGCTTTTGGCCAATCATTTGATTCGACAGCGTGCTTTTTCCCACGTTCGGCTTCCCAAATACCGCTACATATCCTGTAAATGTTATAATTAAGTACAATTATTTTTTTATTTTTTATTTTGAGAAATTTAGAGAGGCCTCACAGTCCCTCGTTCGAATATAATTTTTCTACATATTTTCTAATATTTACAGAGTTTTTTCTTTACAAAGATAAATAAGAATGAGAAAAATCTAATTATCTCCTAACTAACTAAATCTATCAATTAAATAGGATTGGTAAATATTATTTATTTGATTCAAAAATTTCATTACAGAACTAGTACACTTTGTGAAAGAGAGAAATTGAGAATCAAGCGGCTGAATTCAGTACCAAAATTGGATGAAATATGATGGCATGAACCTGAGTTGCTGTACCAGTAGCATAAAATCATATTTTGTTGCCTATATAATTTAGAAAAAGCTACATAATATGACCAAAAAGCATTATGGCGGCATGATAGGGTCAATAGTGCAAATATTAGAACAGAGTATAGCTAATTAAAGAAATAATATTTGCTTATGGACCCTACCATGCTGCTAGTGATATCATGTTTTTTGGTCATGCTGTGTAGCATTTTTATAAATTTAAATCTTTGTTTGAATGGACGTTAAATTTGCAAAAATAACCCACAAAATGTTGAAGTTGCGAAAATAATTTTGGAAACAAGAAGAAAAAGGAGACAAAACAAACCGCTTTTGTGATTTGGATCCACTTCTTCAATCTCATAATCATCGAGCATAGCAAGACTACGATTGGGCTTCTGATTCAGCGACAACACCGACATTTTCTTCGGAGAAGATGATTCCTCTTCTTCTACTTCATCTTCTTCATACTCTTCTTCCTCTTCAGATTCTTCAAACTCTTCTCCTTCATCTTTTTCTTCAGCGTAAATTCTGGTTTTAAGCGGGCGAGTTCTGAGGCTGAGCAGCGAGAGAGGAGGATTGAGAAGTGGGTTGAGAGAAGAGAGGAAAGAGAAAGGAGGAGAGAGGAAGGAAGGTCGAGGTGGCGGAGAGAGGCGGAGATAGAGATTGCACAGCTCCATTGAGTTTGGGAGAGTTTTTGAGAAGTGAACTGAAGACCACAATGGATAAGGAACGAAAACGAAATTGGTTCTTGTTCAGAAAAATGAAAATTAAAATACGAAAAAGACTCGAAAAATGGCCTAAATTACATCATTTTTTATTTTAGAAATGTTAGTGCAGGCCTTGTATGAAATTTAGTTTGTGTTGTTTGAATGGATTTTCAAAATGGGCCGAAGTGAAGATAAAGTCAATGAAATAAAATCTTATCCGTGATACAAAACAGGCTAAATAATAAAGTTTTGAGCCTAAAATCTCAAGACAAAATAATAACACATTGATCTAATCTTCTTTTTGACAATCACACTGCTCTAATCTCAATTCCTGAAACTCACATCTCAATTTAGAATATCAACTGCAGAATAGGACCTCCATTGCAAAAACAAAACAAAAAAAAGAAAAAAAAGAAATTAAAAGGATAATGGCAAATATGATTTTTAGTATTTCTGAAAATTACTACAATGAAAACTAATACATTTGGGACCTCATTTTAACAACACATCATATTAGAGTGTTGCAAAACCTGATCTTTACAAGAAAAATTAACAAAACAACATATTAGAGTTTCCTTGAGAATCAAACAGGAAGCATAAAATCAATCATTCACATAAACAATTGAAGTATATAGAAGCTAGAACTTTACTACCATATTAATTAAGCTACTAATTGAAAGTGTAAAAGAATAAATATGAGTAATTTGACGGAGCCACTTCTTTTCCACTTAATTGCGCGGTTTTGGTGAAATGTAGTAATGAAAGTGATTTCTGTGAATAAAAAGATACAAAACAGTTAAATTAGAGAATTATTTTCTTAAATGAAATAGGATAATTTGAATGGGGGCAACTAAGCCTAATTGCACAATTATGATAATGTTCTTTGTCCAATTTTGTTATTTCAATTTCACTCCTGAAATACACAATAAAGCCTCAATTCAGTCAAATTGTGTCAATATTAACTCTAAATTATGCAATAATTCCCCCAATTTTGTTATTTCAATCCTAAAATGTGCAATTAAGCCACAATTCAGTCCAATTGTATCAATTAACCCTAAACTATGCAATATTTCCGCAAGACTCGATTTAGTGTCACATTTACAAAACTTACCAAGAAATTATAAAACTGGTACCCAACAAATACTCTGAAAAATATAAATTAAAAAGAAAGAAACGCACCGAAAAAAGTTTGAAAAAAATCAGGAAGAAGAGCAGCAACCAGCCCAACGAAGCGATCTCTCACCGCCCATTTTCTCCCAAAAATCCAAACTTCAAAATCCAAAACCCACAAAAAAATTCCTTTTTTTCCAAATTTCAAATCTCAAAATTAGTTACTATTCCAAACCACACTCGGCCCTCTCCTTTGAAACTCGCACGGCCGGAATTTATTCATCGCTTTGCCCATCATGGCCAAAGCATGAATGCTAGGAAACTGTTTTTCATTTTCTTCAACATCTTCTTTATTATTTTGCGATAAATTCTCATTTTGCTCGCGTTTTTCACCCGGTGAGTTTTTGGGAACGGTCCATCTTTGTATCCAAGACTTGACGCTTTGTTCTGATACCCTGTTTGGATCATTAATATTATTATTGTTGAGTTTTGGTCTCTTGAAATTTGGAACCAGGGTTTTGTCAGAAATATTATTTTTATTTTGGTCATTTGGTCTCAGCCGCTTGAGCCAATTATTTTTGTGGGCTTCTAAACTCAGAATTGAATCTTTCGGTTTGGAATTTGAAATTGGAGGAAGAATTTGACTTTCACTTGAATCCAATTCTAAATTATTTTGGTTATTTTGTCTAAGGCGATTGAGCCAAGTATTGTTTTTAGGGTTTGGGCTTAATACTGGATCTTTTGATTTGGGATTTGAATTTGGAGAGATAATTTGACTTTCAGTGGAATCCAATTCGAGAGTAAAAATTTTGGATGGACCAAGTCTATGATTTGTTTCCGGTGATTTTATGATTTGTTTGTCTTTTGTAAGAGGTTTTGCATTGCGTGGAGTTGCAATTGAGTTGGATATTGTAGAGCTACGTACTGTCATTGCCTGCAAAAAAAGAAAAGGAATTTATTGGTTCTGTAACTATATATTGAATTTATGTAATTTAATAGAAGTGCCAAAATAGAAAGGGAGAGAGCCTTATGGTCCCTCATTTTTAGTATGCATTAGAGTAAATGATTACCCTACATTTTTTTATGACAGAATTAGAGTTGAGCCATATATATGAAATATGAAATTTTAAAACCTAAACTAATGTGAAATATGTTTGGGCTTAACGGAGGCTTTGAATATGAAATTATGATATAACATAAATAGAAATTACACAAAACATAAATCAATCTATATTTGTGGCAGTACTAGACAGGTTCAGGAGTAAGTTGGTACTTGCTGAAATTGCTAACCTTAATTAGACTAATTCTTGTTTCTTTCCTCTATTTCTTTATTCAACAGAGTGATTTAGACGATTAAATAATATAAAAATAGAATAATGAAAAACTTAATAATATATTTTTTTTATTAATTTACCTTTTTTGCTCGTGAAGAAGGTAAGCCTGAAAATAATGGAGAAATAGCAATCAGAAATACTTCACAATGTTTTTACTAATCCTTTTTATTTGCTTGGTTTTATTATCTATTTTATTTTACTAGTTTGTATATATATAATGCCAAGCATATAAATGAGATCTTAAATTTTTTTTTTTCTAGTTTTACGTTACTTAAAAGACTGACTTAAGGAACTTTTCGACTTTTCATGAGGAAAAACAACCAAGAAATAAAAAAAGAAACAAATAAGTGTAAATCAAGAACTAAAATGTATGCACTTAAATACCAATATCAAACTTAAACAAAAGTCCAAAAAAGAATAATAATAAATATTCAGTATCAAACAAATTCAGCTCGCGTTTAATTGATTAATTGAGGCTTAATTCAGGCTAAATTGACGCTTTAAAATAAAAAATAATGATCCAATAAAAATTATCCAAACAAAATGTTATACCTCCAACTGAGCCATAAGCGATAGGACTATCCAGTACCAGCGTATCACTTTTACCAAATAGTCCCTCATCTTTTCCAAATATCATTTCATCCTCAAAATTCTCCAAACAACTTTTTGATTTTCTCTCGCGCCTCATATCAAATTCATCAGAACGCAAACTCACCATCTCAAACAAAGAAGACGATTTCTTTTTGTTACCACTATAATTTCCCCCCAAATTGGAAATATTTTTCGAATTTTCAATTGAATTCATGCTTGGGCATTTGAATTGAGAGCTAGACGACAAATTAAACTCCTCAGTGCCCGAGCAATTAGGGTTAGGGTTTGGAAACACGCCTGAATTGTTGTTAGGGTTTAGGGTTTCGAAACGGTACTCTTTGGAGGACTGATACGTGAAATTCAATTCAGAAACTTTATCATCAAATTTACCAATTTCTTTTCTTTTACGGTTTAAAATGCTCTCAATTTTCTGTTTTATTCCATACATTGGAAAATCGCCCCATTTCAGTTCCGAATTTTCAGAACCTTCTAGAACTTTACCACTCGCTTTAAAAGAAAAACTGAAATTTTCATCTAAATCAGTACGTAAATTTTTCGAGTTTTTTGTTCTGGTACGATTCATGCCTATGATTAACTGCTCTTCAAATCTGGATCTATTATCACTGGATCCGTCCAGTGATTTTTGGTGCTTGTTCCAATGCGTCATCCAAACAGAATTTTGGTACGAACTGGATCTGTCAAGTTTTCTCTTTCCCAATAGAAGGTTTAGGTTTAGGTTTTGCGTCTCTTCAAATTTGGTTTTGGAATATTCAGACATCTTACTGACTGATAAAAAAAAGATTAAGATAAAGGGATTAATATTAAAGTTATAAACTTATTTATATCTGAAATTGATATTGTGAAAATATTCCAAACAAAGATTAAGATAAAGGGATTAATATTAAAGTTATAAACTTATTTATATCTGAAATTGATATTGTGAAAATATTCCAAACAAAAAATTGATAATTGGTGCTGTACCATCAAGAAGCAAGTTTTGTTGTAAGATCTGGTAACAAATACCATCATAAATACAAAAAAAAAAATTATTCCATTTAGTTTTATTTCCAATCCAACATTTTTTTTCTTTTTTTTTCCTCATATACAAATGGATAATAGCAAAAATATTACTATAAATTGGATGCTATAAACTTAGATATACGAGCTTCAAATTTAAAAAAATAATAGATTCATTAAACTAATTTTAGCACTACCACAAACAAAAAAGAAGAAGAAGAAAATGAAGTACCAAAACACAGATCAGTACAGATCGAACAAAATCAGCAAAAATATCCTCCAAATATCTTTAACATACGAAAATAAATCCAACTATACCTTCTTAAATTTTCCTTCCAGCGATTAAAAACCTGTCCCTTCTTCTTCTTCACTCTCTCTCTCTGTCTCTCTCTGTTTTATGTATCTCTGGTCGATTGTGACTTTCAAGTCATTCTTCACCAAATATAATGGGGATATCGATTTATAAACATTTCGAAAATTTGAATAATATCGTTTCTTCGATGAATATTAGATTAAGATAATAATGAAAAAGCGAACGCCTACGTAGCCTTTCCTGAGCCACGTAATCAGCTGCGTCCATTTTCATTCCCACCCTTCTAATTTACTAAATTTTATTCACACCCCTTCACTGTACGAATATTCTTTTTTTTGGGAGGATTTAAGTAATATTTTAAGTTTATGAGGAGCTGAAGTGAAGTATTGGATTAAATTATTTGCGTAAGAAATATCTAAAGAGGCGCTTTTTAGGGGCAAAAGTGTTAATAAAGTATAGATAGAATAGTGAGAAGAAAATATCTGGAAATATCTTGGCTGACTTGGAGTGTCGACCCACTGTTGAATCTAATGCATTTATATGTTTGTAGATTTACATGTAGCGGGTCATAAATGGGAGAAAATGAAATGATAAATGAATTGTGAAGTTATGCAAAATAATTAGTACAAAATATGCGTTTGGATATTTTTGTTTCCGTATATTATTTTGGAGGAGTTTTTAAATGCTGAAATGTGATTAAGGTGCATTTATTTTATTCTTATGTGATCCTAATTATCTGAGCTTTTTTATTTTTATTTTGTAGACCATATTTTATTTAATGTGTTTTATGATATAAATGTCTTTTATAGATTATTTTTTATTAAAATAATATGGAAAAGAAAGTTTTCCATAGTAAGGTGGACTTCATATGCAAAAGGTATATATTATAGATAATGATGAAAAAAATTAACATGATGAAATAGTTATAACCGAAATTCACATATATTATTTTGTAAGTTTCCTTGTTTAAAACATAATTATGTAGATTTAATCAACAGCCTAAAATATTTAAACCTATGTTGACTGATATAGATAAAAGTATCATATCCAATACGATGCAGATATAATGATACATCAATTTTAAAAAATATAGTATATGATACATCTATTATATATAACATTTTATAATTTTACTAATAATAATTTATGTACCAAATTTGTTTTTATTTATTAAGACTTATTTAATTCTTATCTGATAATTTTTTGAAAAATATGTGTTATTATTTTAAAATAAATTAATACAAATATGTAATTTCGAGTATTTGATAAGTACATATGAATATTGATATCTGATACGGTAATTCAATAAGCTACAACTTAATTTATAAAATATCTGCGTACGTAACATAGATTTAACAATAATGTTGTTGGAATCTTATGAACCATTTTAGAAATGGACCTATTTTAAAGGATACTAGAAGTATTGGGCTAATTGTGAAATATTATAACTATCTTAGACTTTATGATCTTGCAAATATAAATGGAGTAAATAGTCTAAAAAAATATAGAAATGGTGTAGTACATAAATAGAGTTTGGTTGCAAGATTTAATCATGATTGTATGAAATAATTGAGGCAAAATAAATAAATGAAATTCAAATAAATAATTTCAGCAGAATGATCTAATTTGAATAAATAATTTTTTTTTGAAGGTCAGCGTTGACTTACGTTGATCATTTAAAAAAGTGATAATTTCATATATGTCATTACAAAAACTCGAAATATCATATTTGCCACTACAAAAACTTAAATATCATATTTGCCATTAAAAAACTTAAAATTATCATATATGCCATTACAAAAACCTAAAATATCATATTTGCCATTACAAAAACTGTCTGGTATTTTATTATGTACAATTGTACTATTGTTATTTAATATTTATGGTATTTTGATTTCTAGTTTTTTATATTGAAAATTTTATTATGATCATATCTTTTTTTATTAATATGTTTGAAATTTTTCACAAATTATAAATCATATTGTACGTCCGCTATAAGATAATAGCGCCGTTTTAGCGCCCGCTACTAATAAAGCCAATCCTCTACGGATCGCTATATCGCTATTTAAAATATTGATTTTAACGGAAAAAATGGATGGTGTTAAGTTTTGAGTAAATTTAGATCGCTATAGTGGCCGCTATATTCTCTATTTGAACGTTATTTGGCCGCTATAGCGCCCAAAACGCTATTTTCGCTATTTTTTCAATGTGTGCTGCGTTTGATGGCCAAAACCCGACGCCGCTATAGCGCCGCTATTTAAAACACTGGTTAAAATTAACGGTCAAATCTTATAATTACCATTATCTCGCTAAATTTATTTCATAAATTAGATTTCATATTAAACATCTCTCTCTCTCTCTCTCTCTCTCTCTCTCCATGATTTAAATTCATATATAAACAGAAAAAAATTTCTTTTAATTTGAAGTCAAAAGAATTTGATATGAGAGAAATAAATTGATTATTTTTTTGAATAATTTTTTCTCTCGTGTCAAATTTTTATTTTTTCTGAATAATTGATTAGACTACTAAGAATTTCATTAAAATTAACCAAAAAGGAGCTACATAGATTATCCCTTAAACAAGGGCTTGGAAGCCTAATTGTAATGGCCTTCCGTTACATAACTTAAAAAAACTAAGAAAAAACTAGGCCCCTCTCACAATCCCATGTCAGTGGCATACCGACCACAAAACAGACACCAAAGCAGCTCCATACAATCCCGTACCAGTCACGTACCGACCAAAAAACTGGCCCAAATCAGTCACGCACCAACACGAACTTCAATTCAGAACTGAATCAAGACCGACACCACAACAACATGCCGAATCAGTCCAAAGCTGAACCGGAATCACCCGCCTTTCCCGCCGCCGGTTATGCAAAGAGAGAGATCTCATCGCTGGTCTTGCAAAGAGAGATATCTCGCCACCTGTCGTGCAAAGAGGTAGATCTCGTGTAAAGATCTCATCACTGGTGGCGCAAAAAGAGAGAGATCTCGCTGTCGGCATGCAAAGATCTCATCGCTGGTTATAGGTGTTGGTCGTCTCGTAGGTGAGGGGAAACCCTAACTGGTTTGCCCCTTTTTCACCCCTGACTTGCCCATTCAACCTGCAAGCAAAACAAAGAAGATGCTGGAAGGGAGGCGGTGATTCAAAATACGAACATGCCACTCAAGATGCAGCTCCAAGCCATGGCGGCTGCTTCTGAGACGCTGGGTTTATTTCATCTTGAGGAGAAGACTTGAATCGCCGAGCTAACGACTCTTTCTAGCCCCTTCACATCAACCCAAAGCGATATGATGAAATCATTGTAAGCTACTAATAAATCTTCGGAAGAGAAGAAAATCTGGGGGTGCCGCCGTCGGAAGGAGTTCACCCTCCAAGTCGGCTAGGGTTTCTTGAGAGTGAGCACTGAGCACCGATCCAATGAGAGGTTGAGCGGAGATGCCCTGGAAATGGATGAAGGAGAGATGACCTTTTGGTGGTGGTGGTGTTGGGGAGGCAGCACTGCCGCTAGGATTTCACTCCCCCCCCCCAGATCTGGTGGCGCGCCAGGTTTCTTTTCTTACGGGAGAGAGAGATTGAGAGTCAATATATTAATATTCTCTCGTGTCAAATTATTTTGACTAATAAATTGAAGTGAAGATTATTTTTTTGTTTATATATGAATTTCAGAGAGAGTGATCATCAAATGAATGTTTCATATGAAATCTAATTCATTAACTAAATTTAGAATATAATGATAATTATAAGATTGGATCGTTTATTTTAACGGGAAAAATGAATAGTTTTAAGTTTTGAGAAAATTTGATGACAAATATGATATTTTAAGTTTTTGTAATGGGATATATGATATTTAAATTTTTGTAGTGGCAAATATGATATTTCAAGTTTTTGTAGTGACATATATGAAATTATCCCTTTAAAAAATAAAGTTGCCTTACATGATAGAGATTTACAATCACAAAATGCTACGACAAATTTTAGCATTTATATTAAAACCATAGTGACTTATGATGAAATATGTGTGTTTCAATTATTTTAAAACACACTCGTACGTATAACGTATATAGTGACATCAACTAAACAAAAAATATTAGATGTTTCTAGTCATAGTTCTAGAAATATAATATAACTCCATGGAAACAAAACTCTCCACGGTATGGAACAAACTTTTCTTGCAACAAAGGCGTCAGTTAAGCAAAAAATGATTCTTCCCGCGTATAAAATCAAATATGTAATTCAGTGAAACTCTGAAAATCAAATATGTCATTCAGTGAAACTCTGAAAATCAAATATGTAATACTGTCTAGATATTTTTCATCCATTTTTAATGTTAATTTTTAGGACCTCAGCATTATGCTTAAAATTACAAATTATTATGATAAGATTTAGAATAATCTATTACAATTACTAAAATCAGGTTCCATTAGTGTCTAGTATTTTATATCCATTTTTAATGTTGGATTCTACTTCAGCATTATGTTTAAAATTATAAATTATTATGATAAAGGGACCAACTCCTTCTTGAACACCTCCTATACACTATCCATCATTTTTTTAAAATCTTTTTAGTTGTCTACTATACCTTTAATATAAAATCTGTCTTTTTCATATGTCCGTTAAATATTTTTTTTCTAATTTTATAAATTTACGGATAAATTACAGTATATATTTTTATTTTTACACATCATATTATTTTATATGTTCAATGTATCTTTTTCGATATCATTATATCTTTTTGTACTTTTGTTATACATTTTTAAATTTCGGTGGTGCTGATCACACATAAGTCGGATCAGGTTCCTATGACAAAATATTTTTGATCACACGACTCTCATTGACCACTCGCCCCCTCTTGCGCTCTATATAGGGTTGTTACTTTTGTTCGTCGTTCGACGTTCGTTCGCGTTCAGTTCAAGTTCGTTCGCTAAATGGTTCGTTCGATTTTCCGTTCGAAACAAACGAACGACTAACCGTGTTCGTTCGAATAATTAATGAACTAAACATGAATATACCTATGTTCGTTCGATTGTTCGATAATATGTTCGAATATATATTTAGTAATCCAAAATATATATAGTTATACTAATTATGTATTCAATAAAACTTTTTCCCTTTCCAACCCAGTGATCCATTAAAATCAGGCCCGACCCAAGAATTATGATACATAATATTTTTATATTTATAAAATTTTGTTATCCCAAAAAGCAAAAAGAACTTCTATTTTGCTCACCCCTAAATTTTAATTACCCATGTCCCCACCTTTATGACTCTCTTCCCTTCTATTTGAGTCTCTGGTCGACTAACCCTAGTTCCTATTTATAATTGCATATTTCTCATTCACAATTCTCTTCTCTCTCACGGTCCTACCCACAAATTTAAATTATGTTGGGTTGATATTTATTTAAATTTTTATTAAATTTACAAAAAAAAAGTAGTTAAAATTTGAATATTTGAACTCATAATGAATAAAAATTAAAACTGTTATTTTGTTCGTGTTGTTCGAAGTTCGTTCGCTAAATTGTTCGTTTGATAAATGGTTCGTTCAATTTTATGTTTGAAATAAACGCACCAAACAGCGTTCGTTCGAATAATTAATGAACCGAACATGAACATGGCTTTGTTCGGTTCAGTTCGGTTCGTTAACAGCCCTAACTCCATACTAGCTATTATTACTGATAATTAAAAAAAAATCTTTGATCACACATAAGTCGGATCAGATTTCTATAACAAAATATCTTTTTAACATTTTATAGGTCGACTCTTCTAGATCTATAAATTTATTTCTAGAGTTGATTTTGAGGGCCTTAGCATTATTAGAATTAGAGTAACTTATAAACAAACTATTTAATTCAAAAAAGTAGAAAAAATTATTTTCTTGGAAATTGGAATGGAGCCTTCCATTCCACCAAATTTGAAGAACTAAAAATCACAAAATGACAACAATCAACACAAACACTAGCCACTCCAAGGATAAGTAATAAAAAATGAAGGAGAAAAGTCTAATTTTGTCCCAACTTATTGATGCGGTTCATTGTTTTGTTACTCAGCTTTTTATTGATATAATTTTAATCTCTTAACTATTAAATTTTTTGTTTGTTTTATTTTTACCAACTGTTAAGTGTCTACACTTGTTAAGCTTTTGATACCTAAAATATGCCACTTGAATAGTTGAGGAGGCAAAATTGAACTCTTTCTTAAAATATAATATGAAGTTATCTCTATAGCTTCTGGAAAGATAAAAGAAAATTTCAAAATCATGACGGGGTTGGTAACAACTCCGTAACAACTGTATATTGTTTCTTCCGCGTTTTTATATGTTGTATATTTTCATTTTTCAAATATATACTGTTTCTATTTTTTAATTATATATTGTTTTATATATACTGTTTGTTTTCAGTTTATATACATTCTATATATTTCGTTATATCACGACGGAAAATCCGTAGTGATATCAGGTCCCAAGAAAAAATGATGATTGTTGTTTTCCACTTTATTAATTTATATTTTATGCACAAATTTTTTCATGTTCACAAATATTAAAAATTTGCTTGCCTAATTCATTTAGCAGATTCCGTGGTATGCACAAACTGAAACAATGAACTTCTACTGAACTGTCAAATAACGAATTATCGAATCATTATTGAATGAATAGAGAATTAGTTTTTATCTTAACTGCCCAATTTTGAAGTTTGCTCCATACGGAATTTATAACCATAATGAAAATGTCATAATGATCCAGCTCCCCTTGTTTAAGTAATTGATGAACCCTGCAAATGAGGGCTGATAGTCAAAGATTTGGTATGGGCTCAAATTTTATGATTAAAATTTGGGGAATTCTTCAAAACCCCCTAACTGTTTTTTTAGATATTATCAAAAATCCCTTAACTTTTTTTGGATATTTTCCGCCATATCTTAATTAAATTTGCTAATAAATATGATTAAGTTTTTTTGCTAAAGCATGCTAGCTCAAGTAGTAAGATACTCGTCAATTTAGGATAGATCCGAATTTAAGTCACAACGAACGCATTTAACTCAATATTTAGTAAGTAACAACCAATTGATCATGGCTTGTCTACAAAAAAAAAAAAATTAATCATAGATTTTTTTTTCTTTGTGACAAGGTTTAAGTTTTGTTATTGTCCTTATGATTTTCATTATTGTACTCCAATTTAGCACTTTAACATCATTTTCAGTGTCCTGCCTTTTATTATTGAGACAATTTTGTTTTCGGCTTTCTCCTTATAATTATAATAATTTTCTACTTTGAAGTTCCTCAAACGAGAAATAGTTTTGTAAAGAAAGAAGAGAAAATACTTCTGTGCAATTGATGGGGTTTGAACTTTGAATCTCCCAAATTATAAGAATTTTCATTTTTATACCGGATAAAAGTTTTCTGTACTTTTTATTTTAGGAAAATTCCCAAACGATAAAAAAAGCCTAACTTTTCCGAATATTTTCAGAACCCTTCTGACTTTTTACATTCTCCAAAATTCCTATAAAGTGGTTTAATTTTTTTTATCCTTTAAATGTGCTAACTTTAACATTTTCATCTAATTTTATTTTTTTGAATCAAAACACCCTCATCAAACTATATTTATAAATTATTTTAAGTTTTATTCGATACAAATAATAAACAAATCAGTAATAAAATATGTTATGACATAATGTATTATATTTCAGATATCCTATGAAATTAACATTCAACATATTACTTGAGAGGAGCGAAGGGGGAGAACAAGGTAGGAAAGAGTCGGGTGCTGAGAAAATTATAGTTTTACCCTTCGTCATCTATTTAAAAAAGAAAAAAATTGTGCTCCACTTCAGATTTATTTTGATTCATCCGATTAAAATAAAGAACTTTATAAAACAATATTAATATAAAATAATATTTATAAGTTAAATGACATATTTGGTAATTTTTGAAAGTTAAGTGAATTCTGGGGGACAATTGAAAGTTGAGTGAAATATTTAATCTTTTTTAAATTTGAGTAATCTATGGTGAAATTACCCTATCATAAAATATCTTAATATAATATTATAAAATATTTTCGTAAAACATTATTGATGTATTTCTTTTTTTACTATTTCTTAAAATAATTTATATAAATAATTTGATATGGTATTTTGGTCCAAAAAAATAAAATTGGATGAAATTGTAATTAACACACATGTAGGGGTAATAAAAAGTAATTCATTATGCATAAGTTTTTTTTTTTAAGAGTCATCCAACCACCGGATTATGGCCATGAACGTACAAAACCCAAAAAAATTCAGCACCAGTCATCAAACCACCGGATCATAGTATTCATTCGAGTTCATGTGTAATACAAGCTACTAAACCATTATAGCGGTGTTCGGCAAAGGTATAAACAGAAGCCACATGCAATTTACTATGCGACTAAGGTATTGAACGAGGTACAGTACAAATAAATTACACCATATCAGAGGAGTTCTTCCCATTATCTTTCTAATGATCAAGAAATTCAAGTAATATTTAATTTGCTCAATCCATTACAGTCCATGAAACCATCTCAAATCCACAACCACTACAGTGGAATAGAAACCTAAGTACACAGCAAGAACGGAAGCTTACAGAGATGCAATCCCTACTGCAAAACACCACACTAACAGATAAAGAGGATGAGTTAGTATGGAATAGTGGTAAGGATGAGACTTTCTCCGTGAAAACAGCATATAACTTCTTTGCAGAGAGAGGCCAAAAGAATCTATTCTAGGAAACAATTTGGAAGTTAGTCCCCCCACGGATCAAATTCTCCTTGTGGTTACTCGCTAAAGGAAAATTACAAACCAGGGATAAACTACATGCAAGGGGACAACTACGCACAGACACATGCGTCCAATGCAGCGCAAACGCAACACAAACGCATGACCATATGTTCATGCAATGCTCTTTCGCAAGGTATGCAACCAGTTCAACATACAACGACCGAGAATTCATCCAACAAGGCCACTACACCTCTTACATAACATTGCCGAACACCTTCCAAAGGAAACCAAATTGAAGTGAGGCACAATGTGGGCTACCACTTGTTAGAAAATATAAAAGAAAAGAAACAGTCACATCTTCAGGGGCTCAAGACACACGACTGATCCAACTTTCGATCAAGCCGTAATCACGTCAAAGGAGTGGTCGACAGCTTTAGACTACAGTACCAACACATAGAATGTAGTGCTTAGGCTTAGTATAGGCTTACAACACTATTTTAGTTCTTTTTAGCTTTTTATGATGTAATTATGTAAATAACCATTTGTAATTTTTGCCCCTTTTAAATAATACAACGTAAGCGAGTACTTCCCTTTCAAAAAAAAAAATTAATTTGTTCAAAAGTTATTATTTATATTGATTGTGCACCATGGCTAATGATGCCACAACTGCAACCAACCAACCACTCATTCATACATGAGAATCTTTTAGCAGCCGTCGTGTGTCCTTATACGCCAACATAACAAACTATCTAGCCTTGTATAATTACTAGGGCTACCCACACTCCACTTCGGACTGAATAATGTTTTGCGAAAAAAATTCTTACCGGTCACATTTTCTTTAAATTGTAGTAATTTTCATATATGTTCAACAATTTTTCATATATGTTCAACAATTGTGGGAATGTTCTTGATATTTTCAATTTTGTTGCTAAACATGATATTTTGTTATATATATATATATATATATATATATATATATGTATATATATATTTAATAAATATATAATATATATATACATATATATATATATATGTATATATATATATATATATGTATATATGTATACATATAAATATATATATATATATATATGTATATTATATATATATTTATAATATATATATATATATATATTTATATATATATATATATATATATATATACATATATATATATATATATAATATACATATATATATATATATATAATATACATATATATATATATATATATATATATATATATATATATATATATATATATATATATATATATATATACATATATATACATATATACATATATATACATATATACATATATATATATATATATATATACATATATATACATATATATACATATATACATATATATACATATATATATATATATACATATATATACATATATATACATATATACATATATATACATATATACATATATATATATATATACATATATATATATATATACATATATATACATATATACATATATATATATATATATATATATATATATATATATATATATATATATATACATATATATACATATATACATATATATATATATACATATATATACATATATACATATATACATATATATACATATATACATATATATACATATATATACATATATATACATATATACATATATATACATATATATACATAATTTTGGAAAGGCATATTTGTTGTTATTTGCAAGGTAGAAATGATAATTATATCATTTGGAAATGTGTATATATGATACTTCTAATGTTTTAGGAATTATATACTTTACTATTGTACTATAATTAGTCTACACTATGAAAAGATATTTTAACTATATTATTATATTTATATTATTAAAATGATGAGACATATACAAACTTTACTTATAATATTATAAGTATAATACTATAAAAAGTACACATGATATTTGGAGATTTTGTAGGTATGCAGGCGAAATATGGGATTTTTGAATTTTCATACACAAAAAGTTCCTATTTTATGGAAGTACCATTTTATATTTTTCTAACTCACTACATAAATATATAATTATATACTTATGTAGTGAGTTAGAAAATTATGATAAAATAATTCACCACATGTTTTTTATGACAATGTTGCAACAAAAATGCAGTTCTTTATTGTTTTGATAAAAAATAATTTTCAGTTTTAAAAATAATGAATCTTGAAGGTTATGCATAAAAATGTTCAAAGAAGAAAAAAGAACCGGTTTCTAGAGGGGGCAAATGGGCGGGTTTGGGTGAGTTCGGGTTCGGGTCATTTTATGGTTTGGATCATCTTCGAGTTAGGACAATTCGGGTCGGGACAGGTTCCTTATTTTGAACGGGTCGGTTTCGTGCTGAGATTATTTTCGGGTCGGGTTGGTCAGGTTCGGGCTCCTCCGGTTTCGTATTGGGTGCCTTTTCGTTCGAGTTTTGGGTTGTTCGGGTTTGGGCTATATTAAATTTCGTGTTATTACATAAATCAACTTTTTTTTGAATTTTGTTGAATGTATGATAATTAAAAGTTGTAATAGTAATTATGATCATATTAGATACAAATATTGTGTTTTGATATAATGAAGCCTCATTTTTCACTATTGATCTAAATTAGAGTCAATTCATGGTCTGTTTGGGTTAGGGTCTGTGGAGTTTCGGGTTGTATCGGATTCGGATCACTCTGGTTCGGGCCGGGCCGGGTTTGGTAACATCAAGCAACAAATCACTTCGGGTTCGGGTTGTTCGGGGTTAGATCGGACAGTTTTGGGTTATTAGAATTTTCTAAATATCAAGGATCGGGTCGAGTTGGATTTCGAACGGGGCTGGCGAATTTTTCAGGTTCGGGTCAGATTTGATACCTCCACCGTTTTCTACTTGAGGAGAGAGACAATGCCAAAATTATCGGGAGAACTCCATTCTTTCTCTTTATATATGTAATTACTCGATCCTATGTTATAATTACTATGTTTTCATTAGTGTAATGAGCTATACAACTATACTATTTGGACTGTAGAATGACATGCCTCATAAGTTCAAGTAAATAAACTGTCACATAAATCAAGGGAGGAGGAAATGGTCACCAAGGAAGGAGAAAATGGGAAACTAAGGAGAATAGTTTTGCTGTTTCTATTTTGCATGTGAAGAGAGAGATGCCAGCGTGCTTTTACAGAGGAGAAAAGAGTTGAGGTGGAGCTGATGAATGAAATAGTTGGAGAATGGGAGCTAATCAAACTTGTTGAGAGGAAGAGAAGAGAAGAGATGGAAGTTTTGAGCTTCAACCTTCGAGTTTCAGATAAGAAGTTCATATTCTTGATTCAAAGAAGAATACCCGCGGAGCTTCGAATTAGCTGAAAAAAGAAGTTTTTCATTAACCTGAAGCTGTACCATTAGTATGAACTACTGTTGTACAAGTTGGGAGTGAATATATGTGCCGGAGATGCAGTCCCAAAAAAGAAGAAAAAACGTGACCTAGCACTATAACTTCTCGCCATAATATTAAAGCCACATAAGCATGGTCAAGACAGTCATAAAGATATTACAAACTTGATTTATTGGTCTAATTTGTTTAAGGATGTTCAGGATATATTCAATTAGTAATAATTGTCATATGATGGGCAACATCTCGAGGAAACCCGAAAAAGAAGAAGAAAGTGTTTGATGTAAGGGAATTAATTCCAATACCTTATTTTTCAACTATTTTTGAGCCTTTTAAAAAAGCCACATCACCTAAATAATCTTAGCCGTTGAATTAATCCCAATGTTTACATCTCAATTGTTGATTCGAATTTTGATTTTCTGAGTTTTATATATTTTTGTAACTATTTATGTGATGGTTTAAGCCACGTCATCATCCTTATTTTATTTGCGATCGTTAGATGTGAAATTAACATACTAGATTGATTTTAATATTTTGTTGGTTCAATAAGCATACATATTTCTATTTTTACTTTTGATAACTAGAATGATAATTGATTTTTATAGATCATGTTAAATATGTTTTTCGATTTTCATCACTAATCTCATCCTTTTATTTGCCTCCTTTTTTTGTTCCATCCGGCATTCTTATTCCTCTATATTTTTTAAATATATACGTCATATATTATAATGAATATTTATGAATAAAATTCGTAAAATACACAAAATATTCTATTTATATGTAAATACATTTCAATTATATTCATACTATCAAAATGTAAGTAAGTAATTAAGTTATCCGCGACGAAGCCTGAATATGATCCTAGTAAATAGATTATTTCATCGGGTCATTTTTACCCTCATGCAACAAGTATAGCTTAGTCAGGATGGTTGTGTGTTGATGTCAATAGAGAAGGCAATGCGGCACCTGCCACGGACACAAAGGTGGGCACAAAATTCCTGAGAAATGTGTTTTTAAGCACCTTGATTTGCCAGGTCAGCAATGAAGGGCTCTTCATAAATCACCAGATAGCAAGCCTATTGGAGAAATACATTTTATACCACAAAGTCATCGATCATATCATATATTGCACGGATACGGGTATCACATCAGATATGATACAAATACGGTGATACGACAAATTTCAAAAAACTAGGATGTGAATATGGTAATTTATATATTATTTTATTATTTATTAATTATATTTTATATATTTAATTAATTTATATATATATTTAGATATTATAATTTGATATAGGAGATATAAAAAATTTGTTATTATAGAAATATCTTGATGCATAATATTTGTTTGGTGTCATTAGTTAAATAATTAGATATTTTAATCTTATTTTATTGATTTTATATATATTAACATATATTTCAAAAATATTTATTATTACGTTAGAAGTATCCGATGTGGATACGGAAAGTATCTATGAAGTATCCGTTATTATTTTGAAATAAAATATTAGGATACGCCGCGTGACGTGTTTGATATTCGATGCAATATTCGATACGATATGGCTGAATTTTTGAAGTATCCGTATAACATAGATCATATCATTTATCATCTGCTGAGACGCGAGACACCAGATAAATAACATCCTTAAGAAAATTAATTGTATCATGTTTCCAAAGGATTGGACACACAAGTTGGATAATGCTCTATGGGCGTATAAAAATAGTCATGAAATAAAAGTGCAATTTTTGGAGACAGTATTTCCTAAAATGTGATTGCAAATGGTAGCATAATATTATCATGAATTAAAAACGTCCAAAAAGTAATTTATCATATCCAATTAGAAATATTATAACACCCAAACAACTCCAGTCTAAATTATTTATCTTATCCAGAGTTGGTAGCAATTTGGAACTTTGAATGGGAACACGGGAGATGGACCTTCCTCTATGTAGGTTAACTATACAAAGTTCAACTCTCAGGACTCTAATTAAAAACTCAACCTAATTATTTGTTGCAATAACTTTTTGACAATTGTCGGCAGGATCAATTGCCTAAATATTGAAAAACATTGGTGACTTTATATTACACGATTTTTCATCCAAAAAAAAAAAACTTTATATTACACGATAGCAAAAAGTAAATGTTCGCTCTGAATTCTAAATATATGTAAATGAAAATAGTTGTTTGCATGACTTTTATGATTTGTGTAATAAAATAGTTATGTTATAACGAAACTAAAACTGAATCTGTGTTCAAGCATGCAAGAGCTAGTTATCTTTTAAATCTAGCTTAATCTTTATTTCCCAAACTTACCCTTTCTTCTCCAAACAACAAACATAGACCTATATGCTTAAACACAATTCACATGGCAACACACACAAAAACAGGAAAAAAAAATGAAAATACTAACAATTTCAAACTACTTAAAATAAATACTCGGTCCCTCCGAATTGACGTCCCAAGAGCCAGCCTCTTTTACGTACTCCAAGTACCGCAAAAACTCCGGTCGAGATGCCGCCTTCTTCAACGGAGCATCTAGAAGTTTCGCAACAGGATGAGAAAAGACTTTATTCTTTGCCTTTTTAGTCTTTGTTTTCTCTACGAGCGTGACCGTTTCTTCGTTTTTCTTGGAGAGGTCGAAGGAGAACTGCTGAGAGAGGAGACGCCGGTAGCCGCGGCGGCTTTTTTGTGTGGCTGATGCACTTGACATGGTTTATTTTGAGAGAGGAGAGGAATGAGGTGTTATGGCTAAATTTATGGTATGGTTTGGGTTTGAATTCATTGTAGTTGATGTTTTTATACACGTGGTCACTCTTTGTTGAAAATGTCTTTTAGATGGGTAATGAATTGGATTATTTAATGTTTGATTGAATCATACAACCACTTGACTAGGCCAACCTTTGACTTTGGAGTTTGGACCCAATGCCTCGGGTGCTTTAGTTATGAAAAATACCGATTGCCCAAATAGTCCCTCGGATGATCTAAGTTATGCGGTAATGATACGTGGACTATCATATGTAAAATAAAATAAAAAAAATAAAGAAAAAGAAAAACTATATGGAAGAGATAAATACAAGAAAATCTTTTGCATTAGAAACAAGGATTATCTGTTTCTAAGGGTTAAAGTTTTTATTCAATTCTTGATTCTTTTTTATTAAGAACTAATTAATCTCTCCAAGTAGAGTTCGAAGCCACGGCCAATCAGTTCACAACTTTGTTATTGTATCCAAATCCAATTTTTAAAAGGAAATCGTTTTTCAAAAGCTTACTGCTAAAAACAAATTTTAGTTCAATAAGAAATACAAAAAGGTAATTCATTCCATAAAATATATATTTTAGTTTAAAAATACCTCCTATCAGGAGACTAGTGAACTATTATTCCATAAAATGCTATTGCAAAAATTTCTTGAATTGTCATTTGAAATTCAAAATGGCAATTTGTTGAAGACAATAATCAAAAGTGTAAAACAAATATAAAAGATAAAAAATAATTCAGCAGATGGAAAAGTGTCAGACAATATAACTGGGGAGTCGTATCTATCTGTACTCTCTTTTTTTGTAGTTGGAACAAATTTGTAAATTATTTTTGTTTAGGACGTATAAGAAAAATGTAATTGTTACTTCCTTTTGTACATTTAAAGTGATATTTGATGATCTAGTTCAGTTATGCTAAAATGGTAATTGAGTTACATTTTTGGCCGTAGATTTTTGTTAACAGGATAAATATTTTATGTACAAGTTTCGTTGACTTGTGGATTTAGCGACATGGATTTGACTTGTGGTTTTAGAGACATGGATTTGTAAATTTTCAAGAGTTCATATGATATACAGCACCCAATAATGTCCACATTACTTATGGGAAAGTCAAAGTCTGATATCACATGTGTTTGAGACTTGTTATACAAAAATGCTATAAAATCAGAGAAATTAATTACCGAGTATAATCTTCAAAATGGAAATTAGAGAGGTAACAATGAACATAAGGAAGATATTTTTTATTTTAATTTTAGAGTTGATATTAGATCTAGTATAATCTGACTTTCTAGATTTTTTTTTTTTTTTAAAAACGTGATAGACTTTGGTCTGTTCCACTTGTTTGTATTAAACAATAAAAAGGTTCAATAAGTTACAAGAGACGTATCATGCAATGGAAATATGGAAATTACAACATCAGGATCAAGCATTAAGCTATGGAACTAGATTAATCTTTATCACTCCAGGCTTCTCAAGGCATCGGTTGGGCGGTCATGTGTAATCCATACCATTTTAATATTTAAAAAAAATAAGAAAAATAACGGTGACAAAGTTTTGAAGAAAATGAGTAATGCTATATTTTCCTATATAGTATACATATTTTTTCCATATATATAATATTAAATATAATTATTATTTTTTATTTTTTTTAAAGTTAATCATTTGTTATTTAATCTTATGTAGTTTCAATTAAAATCTTCGAAATAAATTATTTTGCATTTTATTTTTTTTGATCTCATTCATTCAAGCCTGATTAATACTTAATTTATTTTTCTAATATAATATGTCAAGACATAATGACATAAGAAAATCAAAGACAACAATTTTGAATTCTTATATATTATTTATGTACTATGGATTTATAAACTTTAATTTTGAATTTTCAAAATTGCAAGTTATACATTATTAGATTGAACTAACTATTAAAATTGAAATACGCGCCGCGAAGCGCGAGCATTATCCTAGTAATTATTTTATTTATCACATCATTATTTTTCATCTGAATTACATTATATATATACCCATAAAATTCTTAGTTACATTACTTCAAATAGCTTGCTTCTTTTTTGTACCAGAATAGATGGGCCCTTTCAGTTTGTGCATGCTTCAAACAATGTTTTCTTGCATTGGATGCGGTAAAGCGGGAGGCATTCTCATTTAAGTGGGAGCTGACTTACTCACTTAAAGAAACAGACATATCTGAGGACAAGCTAGAGGTTGCCCAACTTTGCGATGGAACCCTAGTACTGAAAACCGATATAGATCATGAAAGGTAGGGAAGTGACGGCCACCAAATATTTATTTCTATAGTGTAAACATTTCCTAAACAATAATACCAAATAGGAAATATATTATTAAGAGATTTAGAGTCATATATAACAATCTCCACATTGACTCAAAATCTCACCAATGACTCAAAGTCGTACTAGCGACATACCGAAATGAGCTCCGCACAATAACTGAACTTTGTGGACGGCAAAGGCTTTATAAGCATATCCGCTGGATTATCGACAGTAGCAATCTTCTCAATCTTCACTATCTTCTTCTTGGTGACTTGTCGAGCAAAATGAAACCTGACATCAATGAGTTTGCTTCTCTCATGATACATCTGATCCTTCGCCAAGTGAATCGCACTCTGATTATCACAATAGATTGTAGTAGGACCACCAAATGTCGAGATTTCTCCAAGCAAGCCTTTAAGCCAAATTGCCTCCTTAGCGCCTTCGGTGGTCGCCATATATTCAGCTTCTGTGCTAGATAGAGCAATGGTGGATTGCAGAGTAGCCTTCCAACTAATAGCACATCCGCCTTAGGTGAAGACATAACTGGTCAAAGATCCTCTCTTATTAAGATCACCCATAAAGTCCGAGTCAACATAACCCGTCAGCTCTTCGTCGCTCCTCCCAAACTCCAAACGAGCATTTGCGGTTCCCTTTAAATAACGAAGAATCCACTTAACTGCCTCCCAATGTTCTCTTCCGGGACATGACAAATAGCGACTCACCACACTAACGGCATGAGCAATGTCAGGTCTAGTGCAAACCATCGAATACATCATACTACCAACCGCACTAGAATATGGAATTTGTGACATGTAGCTCTTCTCCTTCTCGATTTTCGGACTCAATTGTTTTGACAGTCTGAATTTGGTCGCAAGATGGGTAGAAACCGGTTTCACATCATTCATGTTAAACCGATTCAACACTTTCTCAACAAAACCCCTTTGTGAAAGATACAGTTTTCCGTTCGGCCTGTCTCTAGTGATCTCCATTCCGAAAATCCTGTTGGCAGCCCCTAAATCTTTCATCTCAAATTCAGAACTTAACTGGCTCTTCACCCTTCTAATCTCCTCCTTATTCGACGCCGTGATTAGCATGTCATCCACATAAAGAAATAGATACATAAAAGTCTCATCCGGTAACTGCTTGAAGTACACATAACTATCATAACTGGATCTATAAAACTTAATACTCTCCATAAAGGAATCAAACCTCTTATACCACTGTCTTGGAGACTGCTTTAAGCCATACAGTGACTTCTTTAACAAACACATGTGGTTCTCCTGACCCACAACTTCATATCCTTCAGGTTGTTGCATGTAAATTGTCTCCTCCAGGTCACCATGCAAAAATGCAATCTTCACATCTAACTGCTCCAGCTCTAAATTTCCCGCAGCAACCAACGAAAGTAAAACTCGAATAGAAGTATGCTTAACCACCGGTGAGAATACCTCATTGAAATCCACACCTTCAACTTGACTATAGCCCTTAGCCACCAGTCTCGCCTTGTACGGAATGCCGGTTGTGTCGTCCTTTTTCTTGAACACCCACTTGCAACCCACAACTTTCTGCCCTTTAGGCAGCTCAACAAGCGTCCAAGTCTCATTCTTTTGAAGAGATTCGATCTCCTCCTCCATAGCGACGGTCCACTTTGCCGCTTCACATGAGGCTATTGCCTCCTTAAAAGTCGAGGGTTCACCAAACTCCACTTCTTCGGCCACTGCCAAACAATACGCAAAATCAGAGTGTTCATACCTCGTAGGCGGTCTAATGGTCCTTCTAACCCGATCCCTTGCTAAAGCATAAGATCGTTGCGTCTGCTGACTCTCCTCGTCTGATACATCGTCACTGTGAGAATCTTCATCATGCTCAAATTTAGGCGAAGCTACTTGGCCTTGTTGTTCCGGAATTTCAAGCTCCACCTTCTTCACAACCGTCTCATCCTCCTTAATAGCCGATTCAGACGCTTTGGCTCGCAACATAACCGACTCATCGAAAGTCACATCTCTCAAAATGATGAGCTTAGGAGCCTTCGGATCTAGACACCACAAACGATACCCCTTCACACCTGAAGCGTATCCAAGAAAAATGCACTTCTTCGCCCTAGGCTCCAACTTCCCTTCATTTGCATGCGCATAAGCCGGACATCCAAACACCCCCAATGTCGAGTAATCCGCTGGTTTACCGGACCAAACTTCTTCTGGTGTCTTGCACTCAATGGACGTGTTCGGAGAGCGGTTGACCGACCAACAAGCAGTATTAATGGCTTCTGCCCAGAACTCCTTGCCTAAATCCGCATTAGAAAGCATGCACCGAGCCTTCTCGAGAATCATCCGATTCATCCGTTCGGCGATGCCATTCTGTTATGGAGTACCAACAACTGTTCGATGTCGAACAATTCCTTCATTCTTACAAAATTCATTAAACTCCTTATTACAAAATTCCAGACCGTTATCGGTCCTCAATTTCTTAATTTTCTTTCCCGTTTGGTTCTCCATAAGGGTCTTCCATTATTTAAAGGTGACAAATACTTGACTCTTTTCCTTTAAGAAATAAACCCAAACCTTTCTCGAATAATCATCAATAAACGAGAGCATATAACGAGAACCGTTACGTTTCGAAGGATCACGAGATGGTCCCACAAATTCGAGTGGATGTAATCCAAAGTTCCCTTCGTGCGATGAATGGCTGTACTAAAGCTGAGTCTCTTCTGCTTGTCAAAAACGCAATCTTCACAAAACTCCAACTTGCCAGTACTCTGACCGCACAGTAGACCTCTTTTACTCAAGATCGTCATTCCGCGTTCACTCATATGCCCCAACCTCATATGCCACAACTTAGTATTATCCGAACCTGAGGTAGAGTTGACGACAACGACTGAGCCCGAAACTGTGCTACCTTCTAGAAAATATAGAGTACCGATTCTTCTCGCCTTCATCACTGTAAGAGCCCCTCTAGAAACTTTAAGGACTCCACCTTCACTTTGGAACTTGCAACCGAGATCTTCAAGAGCGCCTAACGAGATCAAGCTTTTCTTCAAGTTGGGTATGTGTTTAACGCCCGTCACTGTACGATCAACCATCTATATTCACAAAAATGATATGCTCATTAACTTATATCTTATACCTTATTTTTCATCTTTCTTTGAGCATTCTCAAGAGACATATTCTCAATTTTATCTCGGCCGTTGGATTTTTTTTTTTTAAATCTTAGATTTAAATTATTATCACAATATCACATGTGCCAATAATTAATGAAGAGTTTACTTATTAAAATATAAATATTTTTTCTTTAAAAAATTATACTTCTTAATGAAATATTTTATTTCTCATGTTAAAATCATCAAATATAAATTTGTTGGAATTTTCTCTTTATTTTGAGTCTCATTTTGTTATGGTTCTAATTTTTTTTTTTTGCTAAAATATGTGAATATAGACTATATGAATGAAAATGTACAAAAATTATATGCTCATTAACTTATACCTTATTTTTCATGTCTCTTTGAGAATTCTCAAGAGACCTATTGTCAATTTTATCTCGGCCGTTAGTTCAATTATTTTTTGAAATCTTAGTTTTTCATTTAAATTATTACCACAATATCCCATAAAGATATATTGTTATGATTCGAATTTCATTTTTTCTTGATAAAATATGTGAATATAGCTAGACTATATAAAAGAACATATAATTTACTCTTATCATATTCTTTACCATTTGAAAATTCTCAAGAGAAATATTGTCAATTTTTCCTCCGCCGTCGAATCAAAAAATTTATCAAATCTTAGCTTTTTAATTTCAATTATTATCATAATATCACGTAATTAGTTAGATTAATGTTCAATATTATATCTCCGTTATGTGAGAACTATCATCTCAAACTAAATTTCAGAATATTGAACACTATATTATATTTGGTGTGGAGACTTTGGAAAACTCTAGATACCGTAAAAAAGAAAACATAAGAAAGTTCTCTATATTTATTTGCCATGACTTATTTCCATAAGTGACAATTGAAATTGAAAATATGTTTGTTTCCTTATATTTATATTTTCATGTATTAGGTGTTAATTAGAGCAGTAATTCTTTGAGTTATTTCATTTTATTAGATATGACCATCACTATAAATAGATTGGTAGGGATAGATTTTTGTTTATTCCAACAACTACAAAAATTGTATTGTATTTCTCTTTCCTTATAGTATAAATAAAGTGTTTGAGTGCAGACGGCCGTGATTTTTACCCTTTTTAGGGTTTTCACGTTAAATCTTTGTGTTCCGGTGTTTGTTTTCTGAGTTTGCTATTGCATCTCGGTTCCTAACAAGTGGTACCAAATCCAAGGTTCGAAGAAAATGTCCTTTGGGTGCGAATGAGTAGGTGATATGTAGACGAGCGATGGACGAGAGCAAGGTGTCGATGACTCGGTTCGATGGGTGAGACTTCGGCTATTGGAAGATGCAAACATAAGCGTTGTTATGCCAGAAGGATCTAGAAGATGCGCTACTCGAGACGAAGCCAAAAGAGACCACCAAGAACGCATGGAAGAAGATGAACGGCAAGGCATTAAGCTACATTCAACTGTCGATAGCCAAGAACGTGGCGAAAGAGACGACGACATTCGGAATAATGAAGGCGCTACCCAACATGTACGAGAAGCCATCTTCGTTAAATAACTTACACTTGATGTGCCGTCTTTTGAAGATGGCAGAAGGCGGATCTGTGACCGAGCATCTGAATTCTTTTCAGGTTATTTCAAACCAACCAGACTCTTTTAAATTGAACCTGGGTGAAGCGACGAAGGCTCTTATTTTGTTGTCATCCTTGCCGGAAAGATGGGCGACGAAGGTAGACGTTAACGGCGGCAAGGAGGATCTGACTTTTGAGGAGATACGAGACCGCATCATGAATGAGGATATTCGGCGAAGCGAAGCCTCGGGTTCCACGAGTTCAGCCTTGAATGTAGAGAGTATCGATCATGAAGGTTAGAGAAACAATAGCCACAGATGATCTAAGTCGAGAGGATGTAGCAAGTCAAGGCCGCGGGGTGAGTTAGAGTGTTGGAACTATGGCAGAAAGGGCCACATGAAACAGGACTGTAAATTTCCTAAAAAAGTGAAAAGGGCGGAAATAAGTTCCGCAAATGATGCTACTGAGGAGAATTCAGACGAATCTCTCGCATCCTTCCACTCTACCTCACAAAAAATTTTGAATCTGGATATTTCGGAAATATTTACTTAGCGGATGAGAAACCGCTATGCATATCGGGCATGGGCGATGTCCAAATAAAATTGAGCAATATATTTAGATGGACTTTACGGAGAGTTCGGTATATTCCATATTTAAAGAAGAAATTGATATCCATTGGGCAGATGGATAGTGAGGGGTACAAAATCGTATTTGGGAATAGGTTATGGAAGATTGTAAAGAGCGTCATGGTTGTGACGAAGGTTACAAAAATGAGAACTCTTTATCTGACGGACAATAATAGAGATTTCTTGGCGGTTCCGAAAGCGACGACCAACCCGATGTTATGACATAATTGGCTCGGTCATATCAGTCACAAAGGACTACAAGTGCTGGCTTCAAATAGTTTGTTACCCAGGATAAAATTGGTGGAGACCAGTTTCTGTGAGAACTACGTGCTCGGCAAGCAAAAATGGGTTAGTTTTTTGAAAGCCGGGCGAGAACTCAAGACGGAGAAGCTAGACTTGGTGCAAAGTGATGTGTGAGGGCCGGCTCCGGTCCAATCTCTCGGCGGGTCACGCTACGTTAGCTTCATGGACGATTCCAGTAGAAAGGTATGGGGTCTACTTCATTAAGCACAAATCTGGCGTATTTAATGTGTTCCAAAGATGGAAGGCGGAAGTCGAAACTGAAACCGGTTTGAAGCTGAAATGCTAAAGTCGGACATTGGAGGAGAGTACGACGGCGCTGAGTTCAAAGAATTTTGTGCGGACCACAAAATCAAGCAAATTCGGATGGTTCTGAATCGGTCTCAACAAAACGATGTCGCCGAACAGATGAATCAGACTTTGAATGAACGAGCGAGAGTAATGCGATTGCATGCAGGACTACTGAAGATATTCTAGGCAGATGCGGTTAACACAGCCGCATATCTTATAAACCGTACCACAATGAGACTGGTTAACCTCGAGTTGCCAGAAGAGAAATGAAAGGTAAAAAAAATTTCTCTTAATCATTTAAGAATTATTGGGAGAATTTCGTGTGTCCATATTGACGCGGATAAAAGGGACAAATTAGATGCTAAGGCCCAAAAGTGTGTGTTTGTTGGTTATGGATCGAATTATTTTGGTTACCAATTTTAGGTCGAACAAAGTCGGAAAATAATTCGGTCCAGAGATGCAATCTTTAACGAAAATGAACTCTACGAGGATAGGTTTGGGTCAAATGGGGAGCCTGAATCTAAGGGTAGAGTCAACCAAAATTCCGTTGCGGGATAAGTCCTAATAGAGTCGGAGGTAGTAGAATTCTCAGTTGAGGAAATGACTGAGAATGAAAATGAAAATGAAACTGTAACCGAAACTGTACCAGATCAAATTCCAGAAATTTTTGAAGACTCAAACATATCTCTCGACAGTAGTATTATAACTTTCATCAATAGATTATCTCGTTCGGTGAAATGAATTTGATAGATGATTGTATATACCATAAGTTATGTGGGAGTAAATATATTTTTTCTGGTTTTATATGTCGATGATATATTACATGCTACTAAGGATATAGTTTTATTTTATGACACCAAAAATATTTCTACTTTGTAATTCAGACGAAATATATTGGTGATAATTCTTTTGTATTAAGTTCAGAAATACTTCAAAATTATTCTTGTTGTATTTTTAGTTTATGACAAAAGAACTATATTGAAATTATTTCAAAAGAAATAGCATGAAGGATTGTAAACCAGGTTATACCCTTGTGTTTAATGGAGACATGTTTTACTCTCAAACAGTACCCTAACAATGTGTTAGAAATATAGTAAATACAGAAGTTTTCTTATATTTTATGTAATAAAAAATCTAAGGCATAAAATCATATATGTATGCGTTCGGTTATTGCGTACATTATGATGATTTTACGCACAATTATTATATGAAAAAGTTTATATGATAAAACATCTAATACAAAAATATAATGTCTGATACATAATCCGTTTCCCACACGGTAAAACATTTGGCCTGGGCCATTATTACTTTCAATGTACCACTATCTGGTGCATGTTTTAGAACGTACAAGCTTTTCTTGAGTTTACGCACTACACCCTCCTTTCCTTGGGTTTTGAAAACTTCAGACTGCACCATATAGATATCCTCCTCCAAATCGCCATGGAGGAATACCGTCTTGACATTCATCTGCTCGAGATGCAAATCTTTGGCCGTTACAATACTTAACACCGTAAGAATAGTTGTCAGCTTCACCACCGGCGAGAATACCTTCGTGTAGTCAACTCCCTCGTTCTGCAGGAACCTCTTTACTATCAATCTCATCTTCTACCGCTTGCTGCCATCTTGTTCATCCTTTATCCGATAAACCCATTTATTTTGTAGAGCCTTCTTGCTGTCCGGTAACCGGGTCAAACCCAAGTCTTGTTCTTTCGAAGAGACTCAATCTCATCTCTCATTGCACGCTCCAACTTGACCGAATCTCCCGTCTCTACCGCCTCATGTTAGTCCTTAGGTTCGCCAGCATCAGTTAACAACAGGTAATAAATTTATGGTGAATAACGGCTTGTGGGTTTAAAGTCCGGTTTGATCGTCTTGTTAGATTATTAATTAACCATAAATATGTATGTCCATTATACGTCATCAGATTATGTGATTCTGATAGTAAAATCATAAAGCAAAGTGAATATAATTCTAAATTATCCCTAGTCATATATGAGATGTTTGTAAGACAAACATATTTGAAAATCTCAAATCATATATATATAGTTACTAGTACGTTATTTGGATGATGATAACGTTTTACTGATCATGGATATTGGATATCAATTCATTAATATAAATATATGTTGGAGAACATATATTGGATCGACCCACTATGAGAATATACATGGTATATGTCATTAGTATTTTTTTATCATCTAATGTATGAGTAGATTAGCATATATTCCTGCATGTATATCTTCATACTTTGACATAGTCAAACGTTGTCTTTAACCGGATAATTATAAAAGCTATGATCGGGTATTTAGTAAACCATGAGTTGGAATGTGAATGACCAAGATAGAATTTGTTACTCTCGGATACGGGAGAGATATCTCAGGACCCCTGATAAATTGAGACTGAAGGAAAACACACGGCCGTGTACGAAAGAATTAGCATGTGTTGTTAATATCTTTTAATTTATTCAGTCTAATTATAATTCAGGAAAAAGAATTGATCATAATAAGGATGGCTTAAAACCATGCCTTATGATCAATATAAATATCATTTAACAAAGGGAGTAAATACATAATTGAGGTATAGGTTATGATCACGTATCATTCATTTAATTTGGGTAATCATAACGTCGTACTAGATGCTACTTATGATTTACAAACTTGAAGTTTATTGCCAATAATAATTGAACCTACAGGGTCGCACACAAACAGAACTAACTCGGTTGGACACTGAAAATAAAAAAAAAGGTGAAGATGTGTAAGCATGAGATGATATAAATAGATGAAGGGTTCTTCTGATTAGGTCAGTAGACTCTGAATACCCTAGCTGCCTTATTGAGAGAGAGAGAGAGAGAGAGAGAGAGAGAGAGAAACTAGATCTAGTAATTTTGGTTTCTCCGCCAACGAGTCAGTCGCGTGTGGATATATGTAGAGGACAGTGCCGGAGTCATAGCATCTTTTGTGATCAGATCCGCAAGAGACGCAGGGAGATCGTTTGGAGATGAATCGCGAAGCCCTACAAACCGGATTAGCCGAATCCGAGGTATAAATGAGATTAATTTTTCTAATTTGATTGATAATACACGGATCCTCGGTTAGAAAATGGGTAAAATTTTATTCCGTTGTGCCTTTGATGATTACATGTTACCTTTCATACATGAAGTTCGATAAATTTATGTGCAATCATGGTTTTCGGAGAGCTGATACTGACCATTGTTGCTATTACAAGAACAATGGAGATACATACATTAGTTTTATTTTATATGTAGATGGATATACTCATTACAGGTACAAACATGAGCGAGATCAACAAGCTCAAGAAGGAGTTGTCGAGAGAATTTGAAATAAAGGATTTGGGGGGCATCAAGCCATATTCTTCGGATACGGATCACTCGAGATCGAGCGGCGGGTACACTGACTTTGTTGCAAGAAAAAAAAAATACATCAAGAAGGTGTTGGAGCGATTTCGAGTAGATGAAGTCAAGCCGAGAAATACATCACTCGGTGCACATTTCAAACTCTCTAAAGAACAGTCACCAAAAGCCACAGAGGAGAAACAACAAATAGCAAGAGTGTCATACACATCAGCAGTGGGCAGGCTTATGTACGTCATGGTGTGCACAAGACCCGATATTGTACGTGTAGTGGAAGTTGTGAGTAGATTCATGGCGAATCCCGGCATCGAGCACTGGGAGGCGATAAAATGGTTGCTGAGATATTTAAAGGGCACTTCAAATATAGCGTTGTGCTACAAAAGGAATGGTACGATTTTGTAAGGGTTCGTAGACGCGGATCTAGGTGGAGATGTGGATAGTTGGAAAAGCACTTCCGGTTATATTTTTACAGTGGGAGGTACAACTGTGAGCTGGATGTCGAGATTGCAAAAATGTGTGGCACTATCAACGACTGAAGCGGAGTATGTGGCAATTTCAGAAGCTGAAAAGAGATGGTATGGCTCTTGACCTTTCTGAGAGAAATTAGAAAATATCAATGATGTAGGACACTCTACACCGACACAATCAAAGTGCCATGTGTCTCGCGAACAAAATCCGGTGTTCCATTCCACAACCAAGCACATCCAACTCAAGTATCACTACATCTGAGAAATTGTGAAAGACGGTACCATATCATTAGAGAAGATCCAAGGTGCGAAGAACCCTGCCGATATGTTGACTAAGAAAGTCCCCATCGATTAGCTGAGATTGTGCGCTGCTTCAGTGGGGTTGGTCGGGTGAGTCAGTAGGAGCATGTCGCCGAGCTCAAGGAAGGGACGGGAGGAAAGGAGAATGGTTTCAATGCAAAATGATTGTCGTCATTATGAAGTCTCCAAGCTGGAGATTGTTTGGTGTGGAAACTTCTAAAAAACTCTAGATACCATAAAAATGGAAACCCTGCAGAAGATAGAAAAATTCTCCATATTTATTTGTCATGACTTATTTCCATAAGTTATAATATGAATTTGAAATATGTTTATTTCCTTATATATATTCTCATGTATTAGGTGTTAATTGAGTCAATAATTCTTTAAGTTGTTTTCTTTTATTAAGTATGACTAACATTATAAATAGAGTGGTAGGAGTAGAGTTTTATTTATTCCAATAACTACAAACAATTGTATTGTATTTCTCTTTCCTCCAAGTATAAAAAAAGTGTATGACTGTCGGCGGCCGTGATTTTTATCCTCTTTAGAATTTCCACGTTTAATCTTTGTGTTCATGTGTTTGTTGTTGCGTCTCGGTTCCTAACAAAATCGAGCCTAATTTTGTGATTTTAAATTTGAGAAGTCCAAGTCTTCTTAATTAACAAAAAATTTAACACAATTTTCATCCAGATATAAAGTTAAAACTAAAAAATTCTTTACCATTACCATGTTTACTTAGATCCAGAAAAGAATCAATGATAAGTTAAAACTAAAAAATTCTTTACCACTACCATGTTTACTTAGATCCAGAAAAGAAGACAAGGCAATCAGATTTGAACGAGTAATTTTGAAAAATTAACAGTGAAAAAAAGAAGAAAATAATAAAGAACGCAAGTGTCATTTGATAAGTCTTTGAGATTACGAATTAATTACAGCTAATTAGTAACTTACTTTGATCATATTAATAAACTCTCACGTTCAGAATATATGGTATGATAAATAGTGTATGGGTACTATTTGGAGTGTCACTTTCATTCCGACCACTAAAATGTAAATAGGAACTCTTTTGGCACTTCTAATAAATGACAGTGTTATTCTGTACAGTGCACCTTTGATCTCTCTCTTCTCTGTCTCTCTATAGCAGTTGCAACTTGTCAAATGCATCTCTTCAATAAAAAATGAAAAAAAAAATGTAATATGCATATACATTGAATTTGAACACCTCGCCCTGACTAAAATTAATGCAGCTCAAGTTCAGACCATGTTTTTCATCAGCAGCTGGGAATGAATTTGAAAGAATAGAATCTTAAATAATATGTTTTGAATGAATCGTAAATAATATATATGTTTGTTTGTATTTTGCTAATAATTTTACTGAGATATTGCAAATAAAATTTTGCTTCCTAGTACTTAACATGTTACTTATATTTAGGGTTTGCTATATTTATTTTTTGTGATATGTTCCTCTTTTTATATGGTAATTCAAGTATTTTGATGCAACATGAACTCTATAATGGTTAGAGCCCCATTAATCTTTTTCAAATAAATTAAAATAAATTAGTTTGATGCATAGTTGACATCTGTGTGGGTGGTCTCAATCCAAAATAAATTATAACAAATAGCAGAGTCCAGATTCAGACTATGTTTCATATTTTTAGTTTGATGCATATTTGACATTTGTGAGAAGACTCGATCCAAAAAGTCAATTAGTGTCCCTTCGCTTGCTTCCGCGTTTGTAGTATAGTTCCATCACTATATAAATATTTGATAAAAAAAAAGTTGATTTTTGACTAATTTTTTTGGTCAAATATGATATTTTACATTATAATGGTGCATTGCATAATAATAAAATTCATCTCATATTATTATTTTAAGTAATTTTAAAAATCTCATTTTGCTCTAAATTATGTTTATAAAAAATTCTATTTTTCGAAGAAAAAATCGTTGAAAATCGAAAAGTAATAAGTTTTCATAATCTCGAAGATTTTTTTATTTATATTACTATTGATATAATTAATTTAAAACATCTTATTTTATTCTAAAAAATTTTAGATTTATCTTGCAACATTTTTTTTATTTTTTGGGTCATTTTGAAAATTAAATTATTTTTTATTTTGGGGTTATTTTGACTTTTTGGCCATGCAAGGGTGAAAACTATATTTTGAGTTTTGTAGGGTTACATTGAAAAAAAAAACCAAGAAGGAAAAGGAGCGGAAGAGTGGAGAGGAGAGAGAAGGTGAATGGAAGTATTAGAGATTTTCATTCATCCTTCCTTATAAGGGCTTGTTTGGATGTG